>CM055857.1:1007573-1510073 GCA_029490765.1 Euthynnus affinis | reverse complement strand
GGCCATAAATCAATAGTTACTTTTGGATTTCTGGATCAGGAAACACCAGCTGCAAACACGTCAGGTGGATTTTCTCCAAAAATGTCGGACTGTTCCTTTAAATTTTAGTTTTAAAGATGCTTCATGTGTAGGAACAAAATGAAATCCTAGAAACGTGTCCAACGTACCTAAACGTGTCAACTGTTGGCTAAAATCCAGTCGTAATAAACGATCAGCTGAGATTAATGTCATTAATATGTCTGATACTGCAGTTTCGATGAAAGGCATGCTGGGAATCGTAGGACATTACTGTGTGTGTGTGTGTGTGCGTGTGTGGGGGGGGGGGGGGTCAGATGAAAGGACGGCACAGACGATGACATTCAGATACACGTGATCGGTGTTGAAGTGATCAGTTAAAGATCAATCTACTAATCAGATAAAGGATTAATCATTAAAGTCATTTATCTGCTTTGTATGGAAGCTCATTAATGTCAGCAAAAAAAAACAGATGTTAGGAATATAAAGAGTTAAACTGTCAGATATTAAGTCAAAGTTTACAAAGTGGAGATTTAAACTGTTTCATAATGAAGACAGTAAATTATAATCTTTACATTCGATCATATTAAATGTTTGAATCAGGACGTCAGATTTAAATTATTATTTCAACTTCATCATAAAGTTGACTCGAAACTTGTAATTTAGACTCATCATCATTTTTTAAAATTATGACATAATAGATCATTTATATGTAATATTTCATAATTTAGTCTAAATATCTCATAATTGTGATATTTAAATTATAATTTAATGCCTTATTGGTCTAATTGTTAAATTTATATTTAATATCTAATAAGTCTGACTTAATATTTCATAATTGTGTCTTAAAGTCACGATGTTGACTCAATATGGAATTACTTTTCACTTACTATCCTCATAATTCTGAGTAAAAGGTTAAATTTTATGTTAAAAGTCCAAATGTATTTGTGACTCGTCACATCTGGTTTGTTCTTTTCTTGTCGTGGCAAAACTGAACCGCCGCAGTTTTTTCTTCTATTTCCTGTTTCATGTCTGTGAACTGAATCAGTTTAACTAAAAATGGTGGGGGACGTGTGTGTGTGTGTGTGTGTGAGTGTGTGTGTGTGTGTGTGTGTGTGTGTGTGTGTGTGTGTGTGTGTTAAACGCCCCGCTGTCGGCGGTATTGATTGGTGGATTTCAGCAGCAGGTTTGTTTCCAGCTGCCAGTTTTACCAGCAGCAGCAGAATCAGGTCAGCTGAACCAGATCACCTTTAAACAGCAGCCACAGTTTTAACAGAAACGTCAGATTTAAACGATTTAAAAAGATTTAAACCATCATCATCATCATCATCATCATCATCATCATCATCATCATCATCGTACTGACACAATTAACTTTTCTTTAACATTTTTCAAAGATTTGGATTTTTAGGAGGTTTTACAAACTGTTCACATGGAGCCAGTTGATACTTATCAATAATTATTGATAATTATTGTCATATTTGTCACATGCTTTCACGGCAGTCGACACATTTAAATGAAACTATTGAACCGATATCCCTTCTAGCTAGTGATGAAACCCTGAAATGACACTCAGTTATTTAATATTTAATGTGATTGAGCTTCGTTAGTTCAGATAAATGAGGCAGCAGCAGTAAACAGAAGCTGTTATAGCATCTCTCATGACCTTTGACCCCTCCCTGTTTTCTTTTGTCTCTTGTCCGCCCCTCTCTCTCTCTCTCTCTCTCTCTGTGTGATGTGGACGGCTCTTCACTCATCGTCACTGCTCATTGAAATGACAGACGTGTGTGTGTGTGTGTGTGTGTGTGTGTGTGTGTGTGTGTGTAATCACCATGCTAAAGGCTGTTTAGCATTAAACTGATTACATCAATCTTCCTCTGAGGTTCAAAGGTTTAGTGTAAAGTCGCCTCTAAACTGTGTGTTTATGTTGGTTTATGAGTGTTTGTCATGAAGACTGAAGACATAAACAGTCTCCATAAACAGCCACGTTACTTTTTTCACAGATCTACAGATGATACAGAGCTAGTGTGCAGAAATTAAAGGATATGTACAACATGTTAGTCCATCTCTGCAGACGTCCTGACAAATACGTTTCAGTCAGGAGAGACATGAAGGAGAAAAGATCAGGTTTATTATAACAGAGATAGAAACGATCCTCCATGAAGAGACCGGGTGGAGAAGGAGGAGGCGGACAAATACAGAGACAGAGAGACGTTTAAAAACACAGACGAAGGTGTGTCGCCGTGCTATTGGACAGATGTGATCAGATGATGACAGCTGGGAAATAAGAGAGAGCATGTGTGAGCGATGAATGAACAGTTTCATCTTTAAACAGACCTGTAAGCAGGTTTATTTAGACTCCGCTCAGCACTAAAGACTCATCAGCTGCTCTGTTTGAGAAGCCGGCAGCATTTATCCTGTTTAAAAGTATCAGTGTGTCTGCTGTTAGTCCGGCTTTTAATATTTCTTTGGCTACTTTGACTTTGCTTCCGACTGAAGACCTTCAGGTAGTTCCTAAAGGAGTTGGTCACTACAGGAAATGATGCATTTGTTGGGGACTATTTTCAGCAGCGGATGAATCCATATCTGATGCTCTAGTGAGTGTTTCTGGCAGCAGGACTAAAATAAACAATAATAATAAAATCTTCACACAGCAAAGCACCAAAACACATCACTACGGTCAAGTTATTTAATTTAAATAGTCACTAAATCACTAAATACTGATTAATGCACACGAATCTGAAATCATTTACCGTTAAATCATTTAAACTAAAAGCAACATCGACCAAACTTCAAGTTTGTTCAGTTTATTGTTAAATTAATCAATTTTAAGATAATTATCTAAAAACAAGAGCATGAATCATCTTCTTTTTAAATGTCTTGTGTTATATGACTGACACACACGTTCATGTAAATAAGATGAAATCTGACTTTATTTTTGGACGTTTTTGGGAAAAGGTGAAAACATTTCAGAGAGGAGTGGCGACTTTTTTAAAATGGAGGGCGATGACCTTTTTTTAACTTGGATGGGAGTCAATGACACAACTCAATAAATACAACGATCAATGTCCAACTCTCACCGTTATATTGATTCATTACTATTTCTTATCATGTGAATGAAGTCATAAACATCTTTTAGTGATCTGCAGGGACTTCCTTCACACCTGGAACTCTTGCAGAAGATCAAAATTCAGTTCCTGTAGATGAAAGTTGTGAACAAACGTCTCATTTATCTGGTTCTGATTTATTGAAATGGTTGTTTGAGGGTTTCAGTTTAAAGTCGCTGCTGCAGTTAAAGGGAACGTTTCATGTGAAGAATCCTCACAAAAGTACAAAAACAGAAATGTGTAATGAATTTTGATCCGAGCCCCCCGTAGAGGTGAAGTCTTGTTTGTTTCCACTCAGTCAGTCAGTCAGTCAGACAGACGGACCGCAGCCTGTCCAGAGCCTCTGTCAATGATTACTGAACAGACCTTGACCTCGTATCTGTTGTTCAGAGGAAAACAAGCTGCAGAGTTCAGCTCAGTGAGGACACACCGTCACAGTGTGGACTGCAGCACATCCTCACGCCTTTTATCTGTCATTTCAGTCACCAGTTTCCAAATAGTACCGAGTTTTAGCTTCATCAGAGTCTGCTGACCCTCTTTTTAAAACGTCGACCTTGTTTTTAGGTCCCGTTATTCCTGTAACCCCTGAACTTTGTTTGTCAGGAACATCGTGCTCCTCAGTCGTCTGATCACAAGCTGCTTCTTCAGGTCACCGACAGTCAGGACACTGGTGGAAAAGTGACATTTTCAGAGAATAAGGAGGTTTTTTCTGTAAAGTGAGGACATTTTATGAAAGTCAGCACATCTTTTAAAACTTTTTTTTTAAAAAAAGTGATGATATTTTAGGAAAAGCAAAGACAGCGCTCATGTTTCAAGTGTGACGTCTTTCAGAAATAAACCAGTTTCGTGCCCAATTAAAGCTTCTTTACATGTGCAAATATATGATATATGTAAATATACTCTAAATCTCAGCGTCTGAATGTAAAATCTCGTCTGAAAATCAGAGATAACAACAGAATCAGGACTGAGAGTCTCACTAACACATGTTGTTGTTGTTTTTTTCCAGTGAGCACCCCTAATTTCCCTGATTTACGTATCGCTGTCAATCACACCCAATGGAATCCAATCAGAAAGCAAGCGGGGACGGACTGGCGGGAACGCAGAAGGAGGCGGCGCTCCGGGCGCTCATGCAGCGAACAGGATACCAGCTGCGACAGGTAACACACTCTTAATAAATACTATAAATATATACAATAAACTTTATTTATATAGTGCTTTTCTTGACAAAGTGCTGAACAGAAAAGAAGAAAGAATTAACAAACAGCAATTTAAAAATAACAAAACAAACGGTTACAAACATAAAACACAAAAAAGAAACATATCAAACATTCATAAAAGCTTTCTGATGATTCTGGAGGAGACAGAGAAATGTTGGACTGGTCCTTTAGGTTCCTGAGATAAGAAGACTTTTATTTTGGTAATGAGTTTGTCCTCACAAGAAGAAAACGACTCAACAGGTCGTAGGTCGTCAGTCGCCCAAAAAAACGAGCGAGCGAGTAACTGTGAGGACCGGTGGAGACATTCAGAGGATGTTTATATGGACAGATGGATGGAGACGTTTCCTGTTTCTAAAAAGTGTAACTACGACCGTCCCCTAACCTTAACCCAGTGGTTATTACTGTAGCCATGACGACGAAGATGGCGTAACTTTGAGGAAGTGGTTTTTAATCTCTGCTGTTCCTCAGTAAGCAAAACAAGACACAGTATGATGGAGAACATTTACGGTTTCATTACACGATCCTCAATCCTCTAATAAGAAGCATAATATTTATTATCCTGCAGACATCCGTACACATTTTCATTGAACTACCAGTGTTCACAGTTTGGACGACACGAGGACGATTCAAACTTCAAACATGTAATGAGATTTAACTGCAATTCTAGTTTGCTTTAAATGAAATCGCACTTTATGTTTTATAACTTTTTTCAGATTTTATAAAGCTGTTTTCTGTATTTTTATTTATTTATGTGTGTTTTTTTTCGTGGTGTGTTTCAGGAGAACGGGCAGCGGCGGTACGGCGGCCCTCCACCCGGTTGGGACGGCACGCCACCAGAAAGAGGCAGCGAGATCTTTGTGGGGAAACTACCGAGAGATCTGTTTGAAGACGAGCTGGTGCCGCTGTGTGAGAAGGTGAGAAGAGAAGAGGAAGGAAGAGAAGTTATTGATTCCTTCTACAGTTTTATAACACTGATACCGGACAGATCTGCAATGTCAGCGACTGTAGAAATGATTTTGTTTAATAAGCTACTGGATGTTACAAGTCAGAGAAAGGTTGTGGTTAAATAGACGATGGTTAAGATGAGGTCAGGGTTTGGCAACTGAAACAACTAAAAATACTGAATAGACCTTTTTCACTGCAGATTAATACGTTCTATATAAAAGGTCAGTAAATCTGACTCATGTTAGAACAATAAAGAAACAAAAGACTCTGATATCGATCTCTAAATCATCGCTATGAAGGATACCAGCGATTTATTCACAGAGAAAAATGACGTGTAAAGATTCAACTTGGTTTAGATGAAGGACAAACTGATGTTGGAAAAATCCAAATATAAAGAAATCCGGTTGCTCTCAGGCACTTTTGGACAAAGTTTAACTTGCATTTTAATTTCTGCAAGACAGAAAACATTCATTAAAAAAAGGAAAAACATACTGTCCATGTTTCCTGATTAAGTTTTTCCCAAAAAACTGTTCATTTACACGTTAGAGGGAAACATGACAGACACAGTTTGGGCATCACTGTTTTGGAGGACGGTGGTTACAGTTAAATATAACGCAGGTCTGTGATGGGATACAAACTCCCTCTACAGCAGGAAACCAGACATATAAAAAAAAGCCTAAATGCTATCCTCTCTCCAGTTTGGCAAGATCTACGAGGTGAGGATGATGATGGACTTCAACGGGAACAACAGAGGGTACGCCTTCGTCACCTTCAGCACCAAACAGGAAGCCAAAGCAGCCATGAAGCAGCTCAACAACTACGAGATCAGGTCAGCGTGCAACAACAACGCAACTGGATTATATTCAGTTCATTCTCATTTTCTCTCACGCTTCACGCTGATCTGGAACAACAGACATGTCGTCCATAAACAGAGCAAATATTAACACAGCAAAACATCCGAGCAACCAACCAATAAACAAAGTAATAACCAACCAGAATGATCTCATCATCACACATCAACACCCTGACAACAACAAATCTGAACACCTCACTCATCATTAAGCAACATGTCACAATAACACAATGATTAGTTGATTAATCAGTCAGTCAATCAACAGAAAATTAACACTATTAATAATATTTCTTTAATCAAATAACGGTTTTAATCATCTTTTAAAGACACATGATAAAGATTTGCTGGTTGCAGCTTATAAAATATATTAGTAATAAAATATTTTCAGCTTTTCTGTGACAGCAAACTGAATATCTTTGGATTTTAGACAGCTGATCAGACAAACATGAAATTCAAAGATGTGACCATGGGATTTAAGACATTATTACAGGCTATTTTTAAGACATTTTATATCCAAAGTGATTAATATATTCATTGAGAAAATAATCATTGTTGCAGCTCTACTTTGTATATTTTGGTCATTATGCATCACAACACTTGGATGTACAAACCTACCTGGTAATAAACCTGCTTCTGTTCATCCAGAACAATCTCATAATCACACAGAAACCAACCTGAACACTTTAATAATCATCACATCACTGCTCACCATCTAGAAACATCTAGCAACACCATAGCAACTAAAGCCTTAATATATCCTTTTTTAAACAGATTATTAATTTATTTTTGTTTTATTTCATTACTGAGATTCTCTTTTGTCCCGCAGGAACGGCCGCCTGCTCGGCGTTTGCGCCAGCGTCGATAACTGCCGTCTGTTTGTGGGCGGGATTCCCAAGACCAAGAAGCGCGAGGAGATCCTGTCTGAGATGAGGAAGGTCACTGACGGGGTCATGGACGTCATCGTGTACCCGAGCGCCGCCGACAAATCCAAGAACCGAGGCTTCGCCTTCGTCGAGTACGAGACCCACCGAGCGGCCGCCATGGCCCGCCGCAAACTGCTGCCAGGTAGAGAACCGACACTGAAGACTCAACTTTATTATTTTTATTGTCAAAGTTATCATCAGGTAGTAAAACAGTTTAGAGAAGTGTGTTCAAGGAAAAGCACTTCAGAGTGTCCTTGAATGCAGCAGCAGTGAGATTTTATATAACTCCAACAACAATAATAGTTTCAAGTCTGTTTCAGGTCTTGTTTCATCTTTTGATGTTTCCTCTGGATGAAGCTATGATGGTTTTTAAAGCAGCCAAAGTGCCGACTAAGTGTCAAACACGTCATAAAAATAAACACAACATCATAAAAAAAGTCAAAGTCTGCTTTTGGTTGGCGTAACCGTTATCAGCAGCCAATCACAGCCTGTGTCACTGGGTCAGTGTCCAATGGAGGAAGAGCTTTGATGGTTGTGATGATAAGATAAAGTCTATATGACCGGATGACACCATCGATGAAGACATTCAAACCCGTTTGTTTCCTGACACTCTGAACAGTCGACACACATTTTTACTGTGAATCAGAGAACGTTATATAAACAGATGAGCTGCTGGACCGTCTGATTAAAGCAGCGCTGCTTCTCCCTGAGGCTGCAGCTGAAAGCCTCAGCGATAAGATGCAGATACAGTTTCAGTGTTTCTGCACGGGAGGATCATTTGTGTTTGTGCAACAGATTGAACCGTAAATGCTGAGTCACAGTGATCCTGTCAGTTAAAAGTCTCTTTATTCTCTTTTTTTTATGTTTTTCTGATGCTCATCAACTACAAGCAGCAGAACTTCTATCATTCTTTGAGATATGGAGATAAGTGCTGGACTGAAAACAATTATATTTTTAGTTTTGCTCCATAAAACGTCTTGTAGAGCATGTATAATACTACTCACATGCTTAATGATGACTTTTCTGAACAGCCTAACTTAACTGAATAAAACAATATATGATATGTCTGGGTGACACATATAGAGACTCTGACAAAAGCCTGTAAATTGAAAGAGAACTCATTAAAAATAAGGAAAAACATCCAGTTGTACAGTGTTTCTAATGTTGTGTGTACAAGTTTCCTATTATTTCCAGTGACATTTGAAGGCAATGGGCAGACTGAAACCCTCCTGTTGTCTCTCTTCAGGTCGTATTCAGCTGTGGGGTCACGCCATCGCCGTGGACTGGGCGGAGCCTGAGGTGGAAGTGGATGAGGATACCATGGCAACCGTCAAGATATTGTATGTCAGGAACCTGATGCTGCAGACCACAGAGGAAACCATCGAGAAGGAGTTCAACAGCCTCAAACCAGGTAAAATAAAACTGCACATGCAAAGGTCAGATGTCAGATTGTCCTTGAATGCAACAAATATGTTTCATACAAGTTTGAGGTCTTTGCAAGTTGAGTTTTTAAAAACTCAATGAATGATTTGGGATGTTAAGTGAATGAAATTTGTGAGTAAAAACTGAAACTAAGGGTTAAAGCTTGAAGCTCCAGACGACTGAAAATAGATTTTAAAAAATGTGATTTACAAAAGAGTTTTGTGTTGCAGGTGCAGTAGAGCGAGTGAAGAAGATCAGAGATTACGCTTTTGTCCATTTCACTCAGAGGGAAGACGCCATCAATGCCATGAACGCCCTGAACGGAAAGGTCAACACCAAAGATCACATTTATTTATTCTTTTTTGTTTTTTTATGATCAAAAACAAAGTTTGACAGGACATGATTTACTTTCCTATGAACTCTTCCTCTCTTTTATAATAATAACATTCCTTTTATTTGCATGACACTTCTCAGTATTGTTTGTGTATTGAAGCCTGATATATCTTATTCCTCTGTTGTTGTCCAAAAACTATTAAAAACCATGACATGATCCTTCATTGAAGAAGAGTTTGGTCATGTTAGTTTGTTTACAAATGGCTCCAAAGACAAATAACAGTGTCAGGTTTTCAGTCTCCAGAGAGTAGTTCTGTGTAAGGCAGACGCTACTGAGCGTGTGCAGGAATGTGGTTCTGTTTACAGCTTCACATGCTTGTTGTGCTTCATGTCTCAACATCTGGACTTTGTACTGAAGTGAGTTGCAGTATGAAGTCCAGAGCTTGTGATATCTGACAATCTTATTGCTGTTAATAGGACACTGAATTTATTAACCAGATTATAGATTTAAGAGTAACTCAAGGGAGAGGAATAATTATTATTATGGGAGATGACCTGAATCTGAATCTCCAAGTTAGATTCAACAGCAAGACTTAAACATAAATATAAAATATCTTAAGGAGGGCATGTAGAGAGTTAGGAATGAACACTTCATCCAGGAACAAATTATTATACATATTATTCTGAGAGACTCTACGTATAATAGTTTAGATTACTTCTTCATGTTTATTAAAGATATAACAACCAAGTCAGATCATGCCATGGTCTTTCTGACAGTGGAGTTAAACTCAAAGAAAAGGAATAACTTATTAAACTTACTAAACTGAACTGTGTTCCTGCACATGCTCAGTGGCATCTGCCTTACACAGAACTACTCTCTGGAGACTGAAATGATGCTGTTATTAATGTTTGGAGCCGTTTCTAAACAAACTAACGTGACCAAACTCTTCATGATGAAGAGCAGCGGTCACAGTAGTTTTTGGAACAACAATGTGGGAATAAGAATAATATATCAGGCTTTGGATACACACACAACACCTTTTAAGTAGAATGGGTTCATTGTTGGTTTGGATCAGAACATGAAATTTGTTGAGAAGAAGAAAAATATAGAAAATCACTGAATGATCTTTTATTTTTCCATCACTTTTGTGTGCTACTTTCATGCAAATATATCTCAAGTATTTTTAGACTTTGTGTGGAAATATCCTAAATACCAACGTCTTAAGAAATGTAGGGACCAGGAAGTATAATCTGTCCTCGTCCTCCCTCTACAGGTGGTGGACGGGTCTCCTATCGAGGTGACTCTGGCCAAACCTGTGGACAAAGACAGTTATGTCCGTTACACCAGAGGGACGGGAGGACGAGGAAGCTCTCTGATGCAGCCCGACTACGCTGCCTACACCCTGGGACAGGTACGACCCTGAATGCACCACAGACTTCTCCACCGGGGTTCGGAGGAGGCCGCCAGCAGTGTCTGTTAAAGTGGAAATCATCAACGAGGATTTAAAGAAACATTTTGTAGTCATCCGCTAAACAAATACCAAACCGCTTTTACTGGTGGAGGGTTTAAACCATCACACAGATGCTGATGAAAGAAACTCTTGGCTCCTCTTGCAGGTGTACGACCCTTCGACGGCGTATCTCGGTGCACCTGTGTTTTACGCCCCTCAGGCCTACGCTGCCATACCAGGTCAGTTCCGTTTCCCGACGGCCAAAACTCACGTTGGAGGTCGAGGTTTGATCAGGACGCCGTCTGTCAGAGGTAAGGACGGGATGGAGGCACTTCTCTTACTTCTTAATACTTCTTAATATGAACCTTTTCCTCTGACCGATGTTGAAAATAATGATACAAGGAGAGCTCACATTCACACACAGGAAAACGAATCTGTTGGGAGTAGCGTTAGTATTTAGTATTACTGTTAGTACATTAGTCATTAAAGGTTTCAGTCAGTCAGCCATCTAACCAGGAAATGCTTTTTTCCCCTTAGTGTCTTTAAATATAAAATAATACAACTTAAAAACTATGAACAACCAAAAAAAATCAACTTTTTTCTGTTGTGTGAGTCTGAGCTCCCCTTTGCAGCTTCAACATTTTTGTGTTTTAAAATTTTGAAGCAGCTGTCAGTTGAAAACCCAACATCTCCAAAACACCATATCTGACAGAAATAAAAAAAAATGCCCAGTTCAATTCTTCTTTCAAATAAAAAGAAATATTTGGAGTTGGTTTTCACTAGACAGCAGGGACGTTTCTACATGATCAAACAGATTTCTGATGGTGAATTGACCCTTTGTTAAGCTTCTGAATAACTGTCAACCCGCCGGCTTTGCAAACGGTCAATTCACCAGTTAAATAAGTTGAACTGAACTGTACCGAATCAAGATAACCCAAATATAAAGAATGTACATTTGTCATCAATCAAATAAGAAAACTGAATCAAAAGTAAAACTTTGTTAATCAAGTTTAAAATCCAGTAAGAATTAATGACGTAAAACTGGAGAGATTTTTCTTTTTGAAATTAAAACTTGGAAAATGAATCACCCAGAGAAATAATCCTCTGGGGAAATGATGAAGCTGCAGCAGGATACGTGTACCGTTACCAGGACCAAGGTGGAGATCCGTTACCATGGCTACCACTGTACCTGTTCACACCTGGCTGAATAATTGTCTTGACTGTTTGATTCTTCTTCCCGGTTGATTTCCGGTGATTTGATTGATTTCACTGCCTTTTCGGTTTCCTGTAGAAATTTACATGACTGTACCTGTAGGGGCTGCGGGGGTTCGAGGGCTGGGTGGGCGGGGCTACCTGGCCTACACTGCTGGGGGCGGAGCCGTGGGCCGAGGCGGCGGCGGCGGCGCCTCCTACGGTCTGAAGGGGGACAAGCAGGCGGAGGAGAAGCTGTATGACCTGCTGCCAGGCATGGAGCTGACCCCAATGAATCCTGCCGCCATGAGCCTGAAGGCTGCCGCCATCAAACCTGCTCCACAGGTAACAGGACACACCTTTGAAGGATAAGTCTAGTTTATTATAACTCAGGTATTATTTGTGTACTTTTGTTCATAATTTCTATCAGTAACATCTACAACTTACTTTGTGAGACCTGGAAACACAGTCCACTGTTCAACGATCAGGACATAGTCAAGGATACTGGAGTGGACGTCCAGTCTGCGTTAAGTTTACAGACTTGTGGAAGATTTATGACCTCTCATGTCCTCCAGAGCATCTTCTGGGAAGTACTGTGGGAATATTGGGTGCTTTTACTACGAGCCATTTTGTTTGGGAATAAGCAGTGGTCAAAGAAGCATTTAGTTCCTAGGGGGACCGGACCAAAAAGTAGTAGTCAAGAATATTGGAGTGGTCGTCCAGTCTACGTGGGGTTTATGGACTGACCATGCCCTCCAGAGTATCTTCTTGGAAGTACTGTGGGAATATTGGGTGCTGTTACTACGAGCCATTTGTTCCTTGTTCTCAGTGTATGTTGGGTTTTTCGTTGTCTGTTGGCCTCACGATTCCATTTCTTTCTGCTTTTTGTGGATGACTTGCTCCTGCTGCTTGAGGGTTAGCACCTCTCCAACTCTGAGACCCAGCTACTCTGCCAGAAAATGGTGGACCACTCCCTTCTGGTTGGGAATAAACAGTGGTTGGAGAGGTATTCAGTTCCTAGAAGGACAGGACCAAACCACTTCCTCTAAAGAGTCTCTGTGTGGTTGTTTTGGTCCAAGTAGGATTGCTGTGTTCAGATCATTCCTCCATTGTGCCAAGCAGGATAAATAACTATTCATTGGTCCTATTTTTCAAAGGAAGGTTTCCACACCGGCTCTCAAACCCTGGTCTGATGACTGAGCTGAGCATTCAGCCAAAGCTCAGCCCTGCCAGACACACAGGCCTGATGAGAGAGAACTGACTAGTAGATTATCATTATATAAATGTTTTTGTGTCATTGTGGCATACGTGTTTGTGAAGAAATCCTACTCCTTGGTTAGTTAAACTCGTGACCCTTGTTTCTATCTGAAGGTTGTTTGCTGATCTTTGGGATTAGCTAGAGATATCTTCAACTTAAGCCTACTATTAGAAAACTGTGGATCATGAGGTACCTAGAGGAGCTACATTTGAAGGATATCCTTGTTTGAAGTCAGACCATTAGACCATTGCACCATTAGGTCTGTCAGAGATCATTCCTATACCTGTTTGTAAGAAAGCAGGTTTGTGTGAGTGTTGAACAGTTTGTTAAAGTGTCATTTTAGGGACGTGACTGTTAACCTCACTACTGGAGAGGTATAAAGCCGTCTGCTTTGCGTTCACAATCGTTAGAGTAAAGGCCACTGAATAATATGCTTTCTCTGTCAAAAAGACAAGATAATTGTTTTTGTATTTGACTTCAATGTGTCAGTCTTAGAAAAAAGGGACCACTTGGCCGTGTGCCATGGAGCCACAAAGAGAGTTTCTCTCTGCAAATATACATGACATTTGTATAATGGTTATTGTGTAATGTATTGTTCAGTGTCTACAACTGCTTCAACAAACCGTGTTTTGACTAACGATACAAAAATTTCCACGACGACCATCCATGACACAGAGACAGAGCGATCTCAGGATCCCTCAGGAAGACCTGACTGTAGAGAGGGATGTATGGACTACTTTAGCTTACCCAAGCCTGCTGCTGCCACTGCAACCCTGACCCGGATCAGCTGCAGAAAACTGATGGATAATCAAAACAACGTCTGGCTGCTCGTGTTTTGTGATCCATCAGACTTGTTTTTAGTGCAGTCAGTACCAAAATAAGACCTATATTGCAATAAACCAGACTTATCCTTTAACATGTGACACCATAAAAATCCTGAAATCACAGAAAACGGAAGCCATACCGACAGAAACGATGAAGCTGAGAGATTAAATATGAATCTAACCGTCTGTCAGGTTCTGGATGAGTTGTGTCAGAAGAATAACTGGGGTCAGCCGGTCTATCAGCTCCACTCTGCCATCGGTCCGGACCAGAGACAGCTCTTCCTCTATAAGATCACCATACCGGCTTTGGCTACTCAGTACCCCAACGTGTAAGAATACTATTGACACTACTACTTTTATTACTGCTATTACTACTACTATTGCTCCCTTTTCTACTCCTCCTAGTATAACTGCTAATGATAAGAAGCCTGTAGTCTGTATGAACTTATCATCCTCTCTCTGTCTCTGCAGCCATCCCTTCACCCCTGCTAAGCTGTGTGCGGCTGTAGAAGAGGCTAAAGTCCACGCGGCCGAGCACACCCTGCAGACTCTCGGTATGCAGACGGAGGTCCCCGCTGACGCCAGCTGCGCTACTGCTGCCGCTGTGGCTTCAGTAGCCTTCCCAGGTATGTGAAGGTCCGTACCCGAAGTCAACTAACTCTTTACTCCACAAAGCACTAACAGACTCTCACCTGACGCTCAGAAATAAAAAGTTACCCTCACTTTTAAAGCACCACATCAGTGGTTCAGACTAGTTTGTGATGTTATGTGCTTTAACCAAGTAGTTAGTTGACTAAATGTAAGCAAATCATAAAAGTTGTCCAATCATTTTTGTAATATTTTGAATCATTTTTGTAATATTTCTGCTGTTTTTAAGAAACCCTACGAATCACTACATAAATTGAAAATATAAAGGACCAAGAGTAGATCCCTGAGGAACCCCACAAGTCATTAGGCATCAGGAATCTGGTTCTGGTGGTTCACTAACCAGACTACTGGGTATTCATAATGCTGTACTGTGTAAGTTAGACCTCCATCTAGAGCCTGGACAGGTGTGAGAACATCAACACTTAAGACTGTCATTTTAAAATGTTTCTCATTATTTCTACAAAAACAGAAGCAGGACAGTGTGAATGCTCCTTTACGCTGCCGCTCTCCAGCTCCCTGCAGTTTGTACAAGAGGATAAAGACTTTTAAATTAAAGTGTTTTGTTTCTCTCAGGTTTCACTCTGGCGAGCCCGGCGTCGTCAGCAGTCGCCTCCCAGCTGAAGCAGGCTGTATCTCTGGGTCAGGACGTGACCGCCTACACCACCTACGAGGGCTACCCTGCGTTTGCCGTGACGACACGCCACAGCGATGGATATGGCGTTTTTTAGAACAGCGGTATCCAAAAAGGAAAAAAAAAACAACACTTGTAGCTAAAGAGCATTCTGACTATCCTGTAAAGTTAAGAGGAAAGTTTTCAATTCCTCAAAAAAAGCTTTCCAACACAAATCACAAAAGCAGATGTGGATTTGTTTCTGCTGCAAAACCGGTTCCAATTTTATCCAATTTTAAGTTTCACTGATTATTTCTCAAACAAAAACAAAAACACAGAAGCAGAATAGTTTGAATGCTCCTTTACGCTGCTGGTCGCATGGTGACTGCTCTCCAACTCACTGCAGTCTTTACAGGAAGTCAAAAAAGTGATAAAAACTAAAACACCAGGGTTCATCTAGTCATAGAAACATTTTTAATAACCGCTGCTGGAAAACGTTTCAGACTCGTCAGTCGCCCTGAAACAAAATCCTCACCCGTCACATCATTCACCTTTTTCAATTCTTCAGGTGATCTGTTTCTGCTACATATCTGTGATTGTTTTGTGATTGATTAAGTAGCTGGCTTGGTTTGAATCGAGTTTTTTGATCAGTTAATATGTTTTTTTAAAACAGTTTTTAGTTTGTTTGCATGTCCTTAGTATTATGTTTACAATATTCAGAAACTAAATCTAGTTAAATTTAATGATTTTGTTCATTACGCTGCGTTATTATCTCTAAGACATCTGGAATTTGTAGTTCTTTTGAAAGTCTGTCAAAGTTGAAGAAGCCTTCTGCTTTAGTTTTGACAGTTTCTGTGGTTTTCCTGACAGTCTCGAGAGCATGAAAAATATGTGTAAATTGTTTATGAGGAATCAATATTTTAATGTCATAATACATCAGAAAACGATGATTGGAGAGAATCTGGACGTTTCAGTTCTACAAACTGTGAATATTAAGTTTTTTAGATCTAGAAAACGCCCGGTCGGCATTTTTAGAGGCTTTATTTTGACTACCTGTGTGCCTTCAGACAGTTTCCCTTGGCTGATTTTCCTTTTTTGTGTTTCAGTATTTTTTCATGTTCACATCGTGTGTTGTTGGTCCTGCTTCTCTTTTTTTCTGTTCACAAAACAAAATATTCTACAATTATTTGACCATTATTTTCTGTCATGATTAATATTTTGATTAATTGGTTGATTGTTTTGGTCTATAAAACAGTGAATGTCTTATTTTGTCCAAACAACAGTCCAGTCTATAATGTAAGATGAGGAAAAGAAGCAAATTCTCAAATTTGAGAACCTGAAAGCATAAAATATTCTGCTTTTTTGCTTAAAAAAATGACCTAATAATTAATCGATTATTGCAATAGTTGCCAATTATTTCCTGTCGATCGACTCATTTGAAAGTCGTGATTGGCTTTTCGGTTAGATAAACGTCTTATCTGCACCTGCTGTTGGTGACGATGAGTATGAGTTGTGTCGATGTGACATCGTCTGTTCTTCTGATGATGAGGAGCGACAGACAGCAGCAGCACAGATCGTTCAGTCCGACTTGATTCTTATATTTGTTTCTTTAAACGTTTCTGGAGTTTTTATGACTGACGACACACGCCGACACCCGAGCTGTGAACATGCCGAAGCAGAGACAGTATTAAAGTGTGAGAAGCACTTAGAACTTATTTTTATACCAGGAAAAAGAAGAAATATCCAGACACTATTTGTATAGAGTTATTTTGCATTCTTTGGACATAAAAAAAGAATCTATTCACCTCCATAATTGAACTGGAAACAGAAACATGTGAAACTGAATCAGGGTTTGAAATCAAAACTAATCTGTGATGTGAGAGCCAGAGCAGAGAGAATTGTGGGTATTCTGGAGGGCTTTTAGATCACAAGAAGACACTGCTTTGATAAATTGTAATGTTTCATGATTGATAATCATCCCGAAATAAAGAAACTAACACAAATCTGAACAAACACTGGCGCTATGTGTCTGCATTATTTTACAATTAACACATTTTACTTAATTACAGGTTGAGGTAAAGTAATTACAGGTTTTACTTCTGTCGTCTCTCAGTTTACTAACAGAAAACCTGCTCGGGAAGCGTAAGTGACACTGAATGATATCAACATGTGTTTCGTGTCTGTTTGTTCAGATTTGACACAAACTCCTCTCACATTTCTCCTCACAGCTCCTCCTCTGCTGACGTGTGAACCCTCAGTTTATCCAGTTCGCATACAGAGTAAACACTGTGAGAGTAAACAGGAAAGGACCAGAAACAAGTGCAAGTGTTACTGAATACATAAAAACACCTTACTGACTTCTGGCTGTGAGGGTTAATTTAATCTGGACCTCTGGATTAAAATACATGGTCAGAAAGGTGATTATTCTACTTTATGTTTATTATTGAGGTCGTAGTGGCTGCTGGTGTACTGGTGTGTATTATATTAAATGGTGTTCCTAACATTTTGCCTCCTTCATATATGTTAAAGGAGTGGACAAAATATTAGGAACACTTTTTAATACAATGCACTCCAGTACACCAGCTGCCACTAGGATTAATGGCAGAGCTGTTGTATTGGATTGTGTTAGATTGTGCAGACGTATCTGATGAAGTTCTGGTCTGAAGTTGAGTCCTTTCAAGCCAGAACACAGGAAGGAGGTTAGCTGCCAGCAACTGTTGATAAAACAGGCAAAGAGGGATGTTTCATGTGTTCATGTTGACAGTAGATTTACATGAAGTGAGCAATCAACCATTTCTCTTTTGCAGAGTGGCACAACTTCAGACTGGTGTTGCTGACTCATTAATCAGATCAGCTTCCCATTTATTGTCAGCATGCAGCAGATAATGAGTCACACCAGGGTTTCAATCCTCCAATTAGTTTGACGTTAAAGTGTGTGTTTAGCAGACTGAAGGTAACATCTTCAACCAGCAGAGTGTGAAGAGAAAACCAACCAAAACCTTCACACACAGTGACGTTCTCTCCTTCTGCAGCCAAGAACATCCAATGCTCAACAAACAGTAACATCATGTGACAGTGTGAGGGTTCATTTGTAGTTTGTGTCCCTCTGAAAGCTCAGATATACAGTCAGTCTGTGGATACAACTAGATGGAACAACAGAGACATCTAGTGGTGAAACGTGTTCATTACAGCAGAGTTCAAGCTGCTTTTAGCTCCAATACAAGTCAGCTCCATCTGTCATTTGGTTCTTCATCACCGGTCCAATCATTTCTCTACACCAACAGCTGTTTGACACAAGACTTTACACCCAGCAGCTGCTCACAAACACACTCTACACCTGACTTTTATTGATGCTGGAAATATTTATTTGAACTATATGTGAGGTTACAGACTAGACTGAACATTTGATTATTTGTTCAATTCAGACACTACTACTATAAAGGAGTGAATTTCCTGAACACATAAACAGTTTATTATTGTCTAGTCTGACTCTCTGGATGTAGACTGTCGGTATAAGCCTGCCATTGACTGATCTACTTCAGGTGGCATTCTCCACTTCTGATATCTGTGTTACTGTTTTCAAAAGCAAAAACCTACACACTGAAAATGGAGAGTTATGTTTGCCTTTTTTATATCAGTAAAAGTCTTATAACATGTCGACATACATCTTTTACTGTTTTATGTGGCCTTTTCGTTTGCAGGGATTTAGCCATTTTAATGCCAAGGCTCAAACAAGTTCCCCCCGACACCCAGCATACTGCAGCATCCTGGGATTAGTGCCACCCAAGATGATTGTTTTTTCCCCCTATAGCAGAACTGATAGTGGGTGCAGCCAGACCTTCTCCAGCACTGGCTCAGTGCTGTGGAGATAGGTGAGACTAGTGTACATATAAACCAGTCTGTTGCTTTAGTTTTAAATGTGAAATATCTACAGCAGTTTCTAGAGAAATGTCTGTTTCCAGGACCAGTATATTCTATCTGGTGCTTTCAGCTCAGTGTGTTTTCCACCAGCTGAATCCTGTTGCACAGAGCAGAACAGTCACTCCGACTCCCAGACAGGATCCTCCCAGTGGCCAGGACACCTGGTACTGCAGCTCAGACTGGTCTGTAACACACACACAGAGATACAACTAATGCAGCAAAGTTGCATCAGATTCCGATGGCAGCAGTTTCTTGATTTTAATGCTGCTGAGATGGATCTATTCCTACGGATGATACCCAAGTCCAGCTCTGAATTAGAACAGGCTCTAAAATTTTAAGAACCCTGGACATTTTTAAGGCTGGTTCTTTTATCAGTACTTTTATACATTTTGGTCCAAATTCTGGTCATGTTGCAGCCTCTCCTGTCTGTCCTCTACTCTGCTCTCTGTGGTGAAGACAACATTTTACTTGAGTTGACAACAACTACACTTGTAGTACGTAATTGTGCAATAAAAGCTTACGAGTAAAAAGCCAATTAGAACTTTATCATACCACCTGTTCAGCAAGCATAACCATGTAGAAAAGTCATATTTCCACATGCTTTGCCTGCAGTGTCCCAACCACAGCGCACTGTTTAAGCTAACGGTGAATTGAAAGTGAAATGAAAATGAAATAATGAATAAATGAAAGTTGTCTATATGTAGCCTAATTATTATACTTATTTTGCCATGTATCTTAAAATTTGGCAAATAGCAAAGCAGCTTTAGTGATGAAAAACAACCAGTAAGAGTATCAATAAAGAACCAGACTGATAAATCAATGAGAGTAGTAGTATCCATGAAATTGTAATGATTCCCATCACTAGTTATTCCTATATATATATATATATATATATATATATATGTATGTATGTATGTATGTATGTACACACACATCATATAAGAAAACAAAGTAATGAAGGTAAATTTCTTTTACTTTACAGTGCAGAGGCTCGACTGTTTGAGGCTGTTCAAGGCTCAGCTCAGCACGACTACTCCGCCACCAAAGAACCATAAAACCCTACAACCGTTTTTTCCCTTGACAGCCACACCTACCCAGTCGCAGCAGCTGAGGCTCCTGCAGCCCGACGTGCTCCACTCTGCAGCGGATGTCTTGCCCTGTGTTCAGGGAGTTTTCCAGATGGGAGTGGACCTGGTAGCGCCAGGCACCGCCAGGCATCTCTGTGGTCACCATGCTTGAGGTTTCTGGTATGATGACACCATCTCTCAGCCAGGACAGTTTGATCTGCTGCGGGTAGAAGTTGTAGGCACTGCAAACCAGAACCTCAGAGTCTCCGCTGCTGCTGGACTTCACTGACTTCAGCCTGGCGACAGGAGGCACTTCAGGAGGTGAAAATACTGTTATCAGCTACACAACTAGATACACAGAAACTCCACCCCACTGTGATGTGATGGTGTTTATATCAAACAGCCCCTGCTACACTCAGACACGGGGCTTAGTGGCTCACTGTTTGCTTGTTTATTCAAAGTTTATTAAACCACCTGTCCAATTGCACATAAAATGAACAGAGCCTAAATTATCGAATGAAGAGAGATGTCGTCCGGTTGTATCTCTCATGGCAGGGCTGCACAGATCTGATCAGTCACAGATTACTGAATCTCACATCAGTAATCTCACTAAAACTGCCTTTTATTGCCTTAGAAACATTGCTCACATGCAACTGTTTCTCTCAAGGACAGAACAGAAAACCAGGACTGGTGAGGGAATGGGGAACAGGTGGGTAATCAGACACATGAGGAAGGGCAAGTGACATGAAATGAGAGGAGTAACTTTTCAAAATAAAACAAGAAATGACAAGACAGAACATGGGGACAGGACAAAAACCCAACTAAACCCAACCACGGCGTGACAGTATGAGTTTCTATATGACGTAATTTACTTGATTACCTGTTTTCCCTTGAATGTCTTTGTACAACAGAGCAGCATAGATCTTGCAGTAATAGTTCAGGTCATTCCTCCTGACCTTCAGGTACTGAGGATCTTTATTAACTTCATCTGCAAACACGTTTCCGTACTCTGTGAATCCAACCACCTTCTCCGTGGAGCTGTTGTACAGCGCCTGCAGGCGGCCGTTGTACTGGTACCGGATCTCATACAGCACGTCAAACTGCGAGCCCTCCTCGATGAACTCACACGTCTTCAGAATGTGGAAGTATTTTCCATCTGCAGTCACCTCTGTAGGTGATAAATGGGAGTATAAAGCAACACGTATTTAAGAAAGGTTTCAAGTTCCTAAAGTTAAGCAATACACAATATGTATGACACTGAACGTTAAGAGAAAGTTAAAGGGCCACTGTGCAGGATTTAGAGGGGGCTACTGGCAGAGAGTGAATATAATATTCATAGAAATGTTTCCGTTAGCATCAAATCACCTAAACATAAGAATGTATGTGTGTACATTTACATCTGAAGTCATCCTGTTTTTGTTTGTTTCTTTTTTTGTTTTGTTTTGTTTTTATTAAGTAAAAAGTTAAAGGTGTTTTAACCCTGTTTAAAACACACTTTCCAAATTGTAAAATATTCATTTTATTTACCCAAAAAAGATTTAAAACAGATTGCATTTCAACCATTCAGACAACATTAGATCAAGTCTATCTTAAAAACCACCATGTTTACACACATCAAACAACAACTTGCTTATCAAACGTAGATATCCATGGACTGTTAAAAACAATCTGTGTCAACATCTTATCAAACTACTGTGACATTAAAACATTACCTTTAAACCACAGATTGTATTACCTGTGTATCGAAGAAGCAAGAGCAGAAGCAAAAAGTGCAGTCGATGTTTGTCCATGTTTAAGTTGACAGAAACAGGAAATGTCACACTAACCAATCAGGACACAGCTTGGAGAAGAATCACTTGTTGTTAGGAGGAACTTCTCTTATTATGTTGTATTTGACCCTGCAGCTGCTGTTACAGTGCTGTTAACGCTGCAGTTCACTCCCACCTCTATCTCTGTTCTTCCTCTTCTAAAGCGTCCTTATGCTGACGTGTTGTGTGTTTAGGATTCACTTCAACAAATATCAAACATAACTTCAGTAGTCCTTTTTACTGAGCCACACCCATAAAGCTCCCACATTCACTGTAAACATAACAGACATTGTTTCAGCTCAAACTACTTCCTGTGTCTAAACCACAGCAACCCTTCAACATGTATCACATTAGAAACCACACATGTCTACATGGTAAATGAAGCTGAGGCGAGGCTACATTAAGTTTCCATCCACCTTTTTTATGCACATTTATAATCTGTACATAGATGAGTGGAAACACCATTTAAAAAAATTAAGTCAAAATATCTTTTGAAAAGTGATTCCTGAGGTTTAAGAGTTGGTGTGCGGATAAAAAGAAAAGACAGAGGGAATAAATGATGACATCACCCTGATAGATATGTTATGAGCTTTTTTAACCTTAAGACAATGGGATAAAGCAACAGCACTCACAGATCCATCTTTCATGTGTTTTATTGTGGAAACAAAACATTTTTATTAATTTTTTTTCACTTTCAAGTGTAAAGAAATTGTTTCACTCCTGTAACATCATCAGACTCAGGATGGAGAGATTTTATTTATTTATTTTTTTTAAAAAAAGTACAAAAAATCTACATAGCAGAGACAGAGATATTGTCTTTTTTATTCCACACATTCTTCTTTCGTACCAATACATACCACCTACGTTACCCACAATGCACCTGGAGGTCATGGTGTGTAGCTTCCAGCAGAGATGACGAGCTACAAAGGTTTGGTAGTCTCACTTTTTCTAACTTAACACACACAAGATTTTTTTATTTTGCAAATTTATAGTCTTCAGCACCAACCGACACTGACTCAAGTGACATCATCAGTGACATCACCAATGACATCATCAGTGTTTTTTACTGCTTTTTACACAGAGAGCACCTGAATACACCTTTAAAATGAACTGACAGAGTAGACATTCACTCCCCTTTCTGCGGGAGCGCCAAATATCTGCCCTAAAACTTCACACCTTTCATTTAAAGGCTAAACGAAGAGTCACTTCATGCTGTCCAAGAAAAAACATCATATGATTTGCATGTACAATCTGAAAGTGAAATGCACATGCCTCAATATTATATCTCAGTATGATACGTCATCTGTACTTGAAGGTATTTTTCATATCTGCGGGGATTTTACCCAGCAACCCTGTGAAATGAAGTCTGCCAGCTGCCAAACAGCTGTTGTCGCAGGGTGTCGCTGGCACTTATGATGAAGACGACGACTCCAACGGTCAGACAGACGACTCCCAAAGAAAGACACGCCACCGCTCCAGAAGCATCCGGATTCACAGGCGGCACTGGTGGAGAACAAATCAGACATCAGACCACATAGAGACCAATAGTTGTTGCGATATTGAAATATATTTTGTGCTTTTATGCTGTCTTAAATAATATTTCTTATTAAATAATATAAAAAATATTTCATGTATTTGATGCAAACAAGCATAAAATAAGCAGCAGAGTCAGGCAATGAGTAAATAAATCAACAAATATAGATTAAATATTTGAATCATTCCTTTAACTTTCTTATGTAACTTTAACTTTTTAACTTTTTAAGACACAGCTATGTAATGCATCCCTCTACCTGCATTATATTCCCTACTATCTTCTCACCCCATTCTGTGTTGACAGGGTGGTTCAGGGTCTGATGCTGCACGATGCATCCCAGCACGTCGTCTGTCTTTGGATGAAAAGTGAGGCTGGCCAGCTGACTGAAGGTCCCGTCAGTCTCAGGCTGGAGGTTGCTGAGAGCCACACCATCTTCTGTCACGTTAAAACCATTCCTGGTCCATGTGACGTTGACTAGCGGGGGGTAAAAGTGACTGATGTAACAGTAGAGGGTGATCTCCTTCCCCAGCTCTGCCTCCTCACTGGGATAGACAAATATCCTGGGGGCTTTTAAAGAGAGAATGACATGTGTTAGGACAGTATGTACTATGTAATATGGAGTAAAAGTCATCTCTTTACCTTTTTCCTCAGTGGGATTCTTGTCGATCTGCAAAGCTTTAGGGAGATAGTGTTTACACAGTCTCTCCCTGCTAACTTGAGCCTGTATGTAAAACCCGGCTGACATTTTGTTTTCCAGCTCTGACATCAGCGGCGCCGTCCACACTGATCCTCCACTCTTGAAGTCAGCATACATCACCTGATCTCCATCCCAGTGCAACTGAACCTGGCAGTCACATGACTCGAAGCAGCCATAGAACATTGTCCCTTCATAACGAGCTGAAGCAAAAAAAAAAAAAAAGTTTCACTCTTTATCAGACCAGTCTGCAGCTACCAAGCAAGTGTCAGCTGATATTTATGAGTCACAGATGTCATCCAGTCAAGGATTTGATGCTGAATATCAAATATTAGGACTGTATTAAAGTTCACCTTAATCTGTCAGACTATTTCTAAAACAGGGTAACTATTCTTAAACGCATTCAAATGAAAATAAAAGTCAGCCATTAATACTATAATAACAATATGATAACAGAGCCAGGGGGTCACGGGGCCTCAGTTTGAAGTGACTGTAAACATTTCTTGTTAAAAAGTCTGAGCTCAGTTCAACTAAAAGCAGAGACATCCTGATCATTCTTTTCATATTCAGTATCTGCCACATAAATCCAATCCAATATTTGTTTTTTTCTTTTCCTTCATACTGCGGCTGCACAGCTCACTGAGGATACAGAAACATTTCATTCAAACGCAGAAAAATCTATACATTTAAAATGAAATCAGTTTGAGAGCAGAGCAGCTTCCCAGGCTTCCCTGTAATGTTTGTATTTAGTGTAATATGTGAGCAGAGCAGATTCAGTGTGGAATTGAAGACAACAACAGCAGCAGCACCTGAGAGTTCTGGTTCACCTGGAGTCTTTTGTGGTTGATTTGTGTCTCTTTCAGTCCAGGTGTCTTGTTATTACTGTCTCATAATTCGCTCATGCTAGTAAGGAACTGAAAAATTTATTGTGTTTCAAACTTAATTGTCTTCCCACAGGCCCTGAAAACCGCCGTCATCAAGCTACACTTAAAAAAGAACACTTCACTAATGAGCAACTATAGGCCTCATATCAAACCTCCAGTTTTTAAGCAAGATCATTGAAAACAACTGAACACTTTTGTGGCACTAAACAACTGTTTTGATGTCTTCCAGTCAAGATTTGGACCACACCACACTGAGACTGCTCTTGTATAAGTCTTCAGTGACATACATTTAAACACTGACGGTGGCAGAATTACAGTATTAGTATTACTAGATCTCAGTGCTGCATTTGACACGGTCGACCACAACATATTACTGGACAGACTGGAGAACTGGTTGGGACTTTCTGGCACGGTGCTAAACTGGATTAAATCCTACTTAAAGGACAGAGACTACTTTGTGTCTGTAGGTAATTACACATCTGAGTGAACGAAAATGACATGCGGAGTTCCCCAAGGCTCCATTCTGGGGCTTCTTCTTTTCAACATCTACATGCTCCCTCTATGTTACCACAGTTATGTGGATGACACAAACATTTACATAACCATATCACCATATCACTATATCACCATGGTCCACAAGCACTGAGTGCATTTAGCAAATCAATGATTGGATGTGCAAGTATTTTCTTCAGTTAAACAGTAATTGTTTTTGGAGCCAAGCAAGAGCCTTTTAAAGTCAGCACTCAGCTTCAGTCAGTAATGTTAAAAACCACAAACCAAGCCAGAAATCTTGGTGTAGTCATGGAAAAACTTGTCCTGCATTTATCTTCAGTAGACTCGACTACTGTAACGCTGTCTTCACAGGTCTCCCTAAAAAACTGATCAGACAGCTGCTGCTCGAGTCCTCATAAGACCAAGAAAGTGGATCATATCAGTCCAGTTCTCAGATCTTTACACTGACTTCCTGTCTGTCAAAGAATTGACTTTAAAATACTGCTGTTGGTTTATAAAGCACTGAATGGTTTAGGGCCAAAATACATATTTGATCTGGTGCTACATTATGAACCATCTAGACCTCTCAGGTCATCTGGATCAGGTCTGTTTTCTGTCCCCAGAGTCAGAACTTTTTATTCTCCACATATCTGAACAAACTCCCAGAAAACTGCAGGTCTGCAGCGACTCTCAGTTCTTTTAAATCACAGCTGAAGACTTTTCTGTTTGCTGCCTTTCATTAAACCACGTTAAGGGTTAATATTTTACGCTGCACTGCTACTTTTATTTTCTTCTTTTATCTGTTTTATTTCCTTTTTAGCTTCTTTTTTATTTCCAAATGTAACACTTTTTAATTATTTTATATGTCTTTTTACTTGTGTTGCTTTTATATTCTGTTAATGTGAATGCCTTTTATGATCTCTGTAAAGCACTTTGAATCGCCTTATTGTTGAAATGTGCCGTACAAATAAACTTGCCTTGCCTTTATTTGCTCTGTATTTCCTTGTGGTTACTTGACTAAAACATACAGACTCTGCAGCTCTCAGGTAGTGTTGTCATACGGATGTGATGTGATGCGGAAGCGACAAGGAATAATGCACCACCAGTTCAAGGTTATTACAATATAAATAATAATAGTAATAAACTATGAAGTTACATTATCATGATTATTTTATTATTTCTTTGAAGAATCATGTTGTCTCCTTGCAGCCTGGTAGCAGCTGGGCGCCTCTGATCTACTGTACAATACAAACTCTTTAAATGACCACCAAACATGAAGGGAGCTCCTTACTGAAAAATGAATCATCAACATTTACTTTAGAATTGTTTCGCAAGACATAGAAAAAAAAGTGGAAGTGGAAAAACTGAGCGAAGTCATGAAACAGAGTTAAGTTTGTAATTCTTCTGCTTCTAGAGTAGCAGACTGGAAACAGTAATTTAAGAAGCTTTACACAAAAACTAACAATAAAATAATAAAACTTTACCTGCGTGGGCTGTGGAGACGATACCTGATACCAGTAAAACCAGTAAGAAGTCCATGTAACCCAGTTTGTTCTTGTGAGTGCTGAAACAATCTGTCCCAACTCTAAAAATGAAACTAATGATTCAATGACTCGTGAGTCTGACCAGTGTCAAGCCAGCAACAACTAGATAAATGCAACTGGATAAAAATTTCAAAATAAAAGCATTACAGGTGAGTTGTTAGTCGAGGCACCCCACATCCTGAGAACACACACTTCTGACCAACTGATCAGGATATCATGAAAATCTTAATTCCTTTTAGGGGTCTAACCTTCAAAATGAAACCAGCAAAGTGTAAAAGTGTAATTTATATATTAGAAACTGATTTATTAGTATAAAACTGTCACATACATGAGCTTTAAATTATGTCAAACATCAGACTTTTTCCTTGAAAACAGCCAAAGATAAAACATTTGATTCACTCAGAAAGGTTTTCTTTTATTCAGTTTCATTATCTCAAAAAGCAAATGTTTAAATAAAAAAGCTGCAACCCCATTTCAGCTGAATAAGTAGTATATAGTATATAAAAGACAGTGAAGGAAAAAGATAAACAATCAAACAACAGGATGGATTTTTAAATGATTTGTTGACTCAACATTTATCCATAAAACCCTGGATTCATGACAATCTTTAATTAAGAAAAGTTAGAGTTGTTCACATTAGAGAAGTTAATGATGATAAAATATAACTATATACAAATAATCATGCTACAAATGGTCCAATCAGATCTCCTCTCTGCTCTTCTTCTAGTGGTCTTAATGAAAGTCTCACAACTTCCTGTTTTGGTGCTGAGTGTAAATCAGAAGCTGTGGAATCGACCAGTATGGACGTCATTCCTCGCCATACTGAGCTGCAAAACCCTGGCTGAGAGGAGAGATGAAACCAAAGATGATTTTCATCTTCAGTGGGTTTGTGTGGCTCCTTGGAGGTCCTACTCTGCTCCCTGTGCTCCTTCCTCTTCAGCCGACTCCCCTTCAGCTCTAGAAACACCGAGCCTATAAGAATCCAGCTTAATGTTCTCCTGTGGGTCTGACTTCTGCCTCCTGCTGGCCTGGAGAGACATGACAACACAGATCTAAGTTACTGCATCACTCCTCTCTTCAGTTCAATATAAACAGGCTGAGTGCTTCATTTCAACCAGTCCTCTAAACAACAAACGTGTTCAGTACCTTCAGGATGAAATAGACGACGGCGATGAACAACAGCAGAGTCACCGGCAGGACGACCAGCGTCATGATAAAAACCTTTCTGGAATGTTTCTCATCTGGATCTTTGATGATATGAACTGTTTGCTCTGACGAGACACATTCAGTCATCACATTAGATCACATGACATCATGAGTACACCAGCTCCCATCAAACGGAAACTTTAGTGACATTAAATCTCCTAAAATCACTGAAGTGTGAAGCAGCTTGTTGATTGATCTCTTAGAGAATAAGTTCATCTGATCTCCTCTGTATGCTGATGATGTTGGACAAAAACAATCAACATCTTTACATGCAGTTAAATCAAATGTGATCCTGGTGAAGCTCTGAGTTCTCCTGATGACATTCAGCTCATCATGTAAAGTCCTGTTTATTATCATTATAGTGTTTATCTGGCTTCACTGACTCGTTTGCTGTCTTTTACTTTTCACTACAACACAGTTGTTATGGTTCAATAACATTAAAGAACCCGGGAAGGAAACAGTTTACAGTTCCTTCATCAGATTCTGCCTCAGCTCTCTGTAGGTCGCTGGGTCGGTCCTGCTGCCTGATGACTTTTTATCATGTTTTACAAACATGGAAACAAAGTCAGTGTGACATCTCAGTTGGACTGAGCTTCACACTCTGCTTCAGCTTACCTGTGACAGTGAGAGACAGCCGACGGCTCTCAGAGGAGAAGTTATGATTAGAAACATAGACGCTATAAACACAGCTGTAGCTTCCTTGGTGGGCGGGGTCTGCATCAGGAAACAGGAAGTCAGCAGAGTGACTGACAGCGGGCTGGGTGTAGTTGTGTGCTGTGTTGGAGGAGGTGAAGGTGAGCTGGAAGGAGCCTCCTGGGTACTGAGGCTGGATGGAGCAGCTGATGGTGAAGTTGGATCCCCGAAGCACCTGAAACCCCTGCTGCTGGGCCTTGGAGACCCCGTCCATGGTAGAAGACACAGAGATGATTGGCTGGAACAGCAGGTCTGTAAACACAGAGAGATGATGAATCCTTCTTCCTCTGTGAGAAGCTGAATGTTGTTTTCTCCTAATTTGTTTGTTCCAATAAATGAATGTTGATCACTGGGAGGTGAACTCCTAGGTTGATGTGTAATACACAGGAGTCAGAGAGCTCAGGAGAACTGCAGGATGTGTGAGTGACAGCAGGATGATTAAAGGTTCAGATTGTCTCAGTTTGAGCTTCCAGGAACAAGTTAACTTCTCTACCCTGGGTCATCCTAAATAAGTTTACAGTCCAGTCCAATGGAAACCACCAACTATCACTGTGACAGAGGAAGAGAAATATTGGACAAAGATGATGTCACTGATGGACTTACCTGAACAGGTGATCTCAATGATGGAGGAGGAATAAGTTGATGATGCACATTCCCTCAGTGCAGATCCAGACAGAGTAGATTCAGGACTGATCCTCCATACAGATAACTCATAGGGCTCAATTCTTCGTTTTATGGAAACAGCAGAGTCACAGACCTGATTTCTACAGATTACGTCTGCTTCCTTCAGGGTCCAGTAAGAGTCCTGCACTGGTCTCCACTCTCCCTGTTTCACCTCCAGTCTACCTGCACAGCGACTGGCTCCTCCCACCAACCTGACAGGATCTGAACAGAAACAAGAGAGTCATCAGTAAAAGAATAAAGTGAGTTTCATTAGAACAGAAATGAAGCCAAATCAAAGCTGCAGCTCCTCTTCTACCTGAGCAGGTGAGTCTAACAGCTTTGCCAGGTGAGCAGGTGCTTCTAGCTGAGTCTGATCTTCCACAGTCCAGGAGAGCAGACTCATGGCCTCCACACTGGAACCCTTTGGCCCACATTGGAGCCTCCACTTCTCTATAGACCACCCCCTGGAGGAATGAAGGAGCCCCACAGCCAATCTCCCTGCAGACCACCTCTGCATCCTGCTGGTCAAAGTCAGCTTCACACACTGAGGACCACGACTGCTCAGACTTCACCTCCAGTCTGCCTGAACACAGACTAGTCCCATTCACCAGCCTGACAGAGTCTGGAGAGAGAAGATTTACAATTCAATACTGATATTTATTCACCACCTTATATACTATAACAAATATAATACATCTCAGGAGGTCCCTTCCTGGGGAGTCTTATGGCTGGGCCTTGGATCTGGTCAGGCACAGACCAAAGAGATAACATGGATCTGCTCTGTGGACCCACCACCTACAAGGATTATAGAATATTGTATCATGTAAAAAGGTGTGATTGAGACCAGGGTTTTGTACCTGTAATCTTAGTTTTATGTATGGAGATTATTCCCTATCTTTATTCAAGAGCGTAGTATATAAATTTGAGAGCAAACTTTATTGATTTCATGTTCAAGTTTTGTAATTTGTCCCTCAAAACCCTCCCCTCGCACTCAAACAGCCTCTGCTTGCGCTCAGATTTGCTCCGCTTGTGCTCAAACTGTGTGCTCGCACTTGGATACAATGTTGCTCGCGCTCAAACTTCAACTCTTCTCCTCGCACTCAAGTTTCTTCTGCGCGCTCACTAAGTTTCTGCTCACAGATTTCTCCACTGCGCTCGGATTTTTTTGTGTAGCAACAAGCATAGCAACCACCCTGTCAGAATCATCCAATGAATATAAGGCCCGGTTTTGGGTTGACCAATGAAATGGAGCCTGCCTCCTTGCGTTAGTCAAAGTGGAGAAATCCATGAGCAGAAATTTAGTGAGCACACAGAAGAAACCTGAGTGCGAGGAGAAGAGTTGAAGTTTGAGTGCGAGCAACATTGTATCCGAGTGCGAGCACACAGTTTGAGCACAAGCGGAGCAAATCTGAGCGCAAGCAGAGGCTGTTTGAGTGCGAGGGGAGGGTTTTGAGGGACAAATTACAGAATTTGAACGTAAAATCAATCGGAGTTCTTTGTGCTTTCTCATCCACAGGAAGCTCCATAAACCATAAACCATGCTGACGTGTTGGCGTCCTCCTTCTGTCCTTCAACATCTTTTCCTTGATGTGGCTGTTGTTGCTATTAATCATGTATCTATTGTTGTTGTTGTTGTGGTTGCTGTTCTGCTTCTCTGTGTCTTGACCCCCTTCTCTCTCTTCTTTCTCTCTCAACCCAACAGGTCTAGACAGATGGCCACCCAAATTCAGTCCAGTTCTGCTTTAGGTTTCTTCCCGTTAAAGGGGAGTTTTCCTTCCCGCTGTCACCAAGTGCTGCTCATGGGGGGACTGTTGGGTCTCTCTCCCTGTAAATTAAAGAGTAAGGTCTAGACCTGCTCCCTGTAAAAGTGCCCTGAGATGACTTTTGTTGTGCTTTGGCACTTTTTAAATAAAATTTAAATTGAATTAAACTGAATTTGAAATGCGCACAAAGACTTTTGACAGTTTTATTGCATGATAATGGGTCATACAATATTAACACCAATGATGGGAACATTAGTTCACTCAAGGATAGAAGTCATGTTGCACTTTGGAATAAAAATAGCTGACACCTCAGGAATAAATCTTCTTGAGATGTGAAGAAACATCACAGAGTTCAGGGCAGTAATTACACCACAGCCAAGTGGGCAGTACCATGGATGTCCCAGAGTGTGGCCGTAATGCTACTACTGCAATTAACTACCCACACAGCCGGTTTGCCTTGTTTTGAACTGGCTATTGTGCCCTTAAAAGAAAGTTGCAGCTCTTAGTATAACCCTACATGTGATGCAGCAAATAAACAGTTCCCAGTGTCTCCATCATCACATTGTACATCTGCCCCAACCTTTAGGATGTCATCGTCCTGGATAAGTTTACAGTTCAGTCCAATGGAAACCACTGACTATCACTGTGACGGAGAAAGGGAAATATTATTGATATAGATGATGTCAGTGATGGACTTACCTGAGCAGGTGAGCTGCACAATGGAGGAAGAAGACTCTGATGATAAACAGTCCCTCAGTGCAGATTCAGAATGAACACAGTCATGATCAATCCACCATACATATCTGCGTGAGGGCTCAGTTCTCCTTTTCATTGAAATAGCGGAGCCACAATCCAGAGCACTACAAAATACTGCTGCTTCCTTTAGGGTCCAGACAGCATAATGCACTGGTCTCCACTCTCCCTGTTTAACCTCCAGTGTACCTGCACAGCGACTGGCTCCTCCCACCAACCTGAGATGCTCTGAACAGAAACAAGAGATTCATCAGTAAAAGAATAAAGTGAGTTTCATTAGAACAGAAATGAAGCCAAATCAAAGCTGCAGTTCCTCTTCTACCTGAGCAGGTGAGTCCAACAGCTTTGCCAGGTGAGCAGGTGCTTCTAGCTGAGTCTGATCTTCCACACTTCAGGAGAGCAGACTCATGGCCTCCACACTGGAACTCTTTGGTCCACATTGGAGCCTCCACTTCTCCATAGAGCGCCCCCTGGAGGACTAAAGGAGCCCCACAGCCAAGCTCCCTGCATACCACCTCTGCATCCTGCTGGTCAAAGTCAGCTTCACACACTGAGGACCACGACTGCTCAGACTTCACCTCCAGTCTGCCTGAACACAGACTATTCCCGTTCACCAGCCTGACAGAGTCTGGAGAGAGAGAGGATTCACAATTTAATACTGAACTTTATTATAATCTTATATACTATGATCTATGACTATGATCTACCTGTCTATAATATATCGCAGGAGGTCTCCTCCTTAAGCCTGGCAAGGGAGTCTCTGATTGCCGGGCATTGGCTTATTGGGTTTGGTCTATCACAGCCCAAAGAAGGAACATGGAGTCGATCTATGGATCCACCATCCACAAGGATTATGGAATATTATGTCAGGTAAAAAAGTGTGCTTGGGAACAAGGTTTTGTACCTATAATATTAGTTTTGGACAGTTTTCTGCCTGCAATCTTTGCATTTTAAGCCTGAACATCCAGTTGCAGAACCCAAGAACAGATGCACATCAAATGTGGAAAGAATTAAGCCCATACTGACAACTAAAAAATGTTAACATGGCATTAGCTTTAGCTCATTATTGTGCTGTAAGATCATTTATTTTAATGTGTAGCTCCTTTAGTGTAGTGTAATCTACATGATAGCTTTATAAAGGTAGTTTTTTGTGAAGTTGTGGTCTAAACACTAAATATTTGATTTAAATAAGTAACAGAAACACAATATACCTTTTAGGATGTAATCATCCTAAATACGTTTACAGTTCAGTCCAATGGAAACCATCAGCTATCATTGACAGAAGAAGGAAAACATAATGTCGTAGATGATGTCACTGATGGACTTACCTGAGCATGTGACCTCCATGATGAATGAAGAGGAATCTGATGATAAACATTCCCTCAGTGCAGATCCAGAATGAACACACTCAGATGTGATCCTCCATACAGATCTGTCTAAGGCTTCATCTCTGCTTCCTGTTATAACAGCAGAGCCACAGTCCAGATTTCTGCACACTGCAGCTGCTTCCGTCAGGGACCAGTCAGAGTGATACACTGGTCTCCACTCTCCCTGTTTCATCTCCAGTTTACCTTCACAGCGACTGGCTCCTCCCACCAACCTGACAGGCTCTGAACAGAAACAAGAGAGTCATCAGTAAAAGAATAAAGTGAGTTTCATTAGAGGAGAAATGAAGCCAAATCAAAGCTGCAGCTCCTCTTCTACCTGAGCAGGTGAGTCCAACAGCTTTGCCAGATGAGCAGGTGCTTCTAGCTGAGTCTGATCTTCCACAGTCCAGGAGAGCAGACTCATGGCCTCCACACTGGAACTCTTTGGCCCACATTGGAGCCTCCACTTCTCCATAGAGCGCCCCCTGGAGGACTAAAGGAGCCCCACAGCCGAGCTCCCTGCAGACCACCTCTGCATCCTGCTGGTCAAAGACATCTTCACACACTGAGAACCACAACTGCTCAGACCTCACCTCCAGTCTGCCTGAACACAGACTAGGTCCATTCACCAGCCTGACAGAGTCTGGAGAGAGAGAGGGTTTAATATTTAATATTGATCTTTATCTACCACTTTATGTACTATAACAAATATGATACATCTCAGGATGTCCCCTCCTAGAACCTGGCAGGGGAATCCCCTGTGGCCAGGCTTTGGCCCATGGGGCCTGGTCAGACAGAGCCTAAAGAGGCAACATGGATCAGCTTTGTAAATCCACCACCCACAGGGATTATGGAATATTATATCATGTAAAAAGGTGTAATTAAGAGCAATGTTTTGTACATGTAATTGTAGTATTAAACTTTAAGGTTTCTGTCTGCAAACTTTTTCTTTCAAATCTGAAAATCCAGATGATGTCACTGATGGAGCTACCTGAGCAGATGAGCTCCACGATGGATTTAGAGGAACTTGATAGTGCACACTCCCTCAGTGTAAATCCAGAATGAAGACAGTTGCGATTGATCCACCATACAGAGACATTTGAGGGCTCATATCTGCTTCCTTTTGAAACAGCAGAGCCACAGTCCAGCTCTCTACAAGCTGAAGCTGCTTCCCTCATGGTCCAGTTAGAGCCCTCCACTGGTCTCCACTCTCCCTGTTTCACCTCCAGTGTACCTTCACAGCGACTGGCTCCTCCCACCAACCTGACAGGCTCTGAACAGAAACAAGAGAGTCATCAGTAAAAGAATAAAGTGAGTTTCATTAGAACAGAAATGAAGCCAAATCAAAGCTGCAGCTCCTCTTCTACCTGAGCAGGAGAGTCCAACAGCTTTGCCAGGTGAGCAGGTGCTTCTAGCTGAGTCTGATCTTCCACAGTCCAGGAGAGCAGACTCATGGCCTCCACACTGGAACTCTTTGGTCCACATTGGAGCCTCCACTTCTCCATAGAGCGCCCCCTGGAGGACTGAAGGAGCCCCACAGCCAAGCTCCCTGCAGACCACCTCTGCATCCTGCTGGTCAAAGTCAGCTTCACACACTGAGGACCACGACTGCTCAGACTTCACCTCCAGTCTGCCTGAACACAGACTATTCCCATTCACCAGCCTGACAGAGTCTGGAGAGAGAGAGAGGACAACCGCACCAACAACATGGTACCATAAACTGAGTTATAAACTGTGTTACAAAACCACAGTTATTATTTTGATTATTTTCTTGTTAAAGCTGCAAGCAGCATTGGACACACATTGGGCCATAGCGCAATGGAAGGGCTTCTGTCACAACCATGTAGATGTCTTCAGACCTGGGCTGATTTTACCCCCTCCCCTTTTGCCCCTTCTTCTCTGTGCCAGTTGGAGAGGAGGATTTTAGAGTACTCTTCTTGTGAAATATTCTCATTAATCCCATCACTTTGGGCAAATCTTACATTAAAAAACAAAATTTTGTGGGAAATTTCATCACAAATCCATTGATACAGCTTTGAAAGTGGTCAGATTTATAGTTTTCACGTCGGAAGCATCTGTTTGACACAAACTGTTCGAGTTGTTACAAAGTTTTTAACAATTTTTTTTCAGCATAGTTTCATAAGTCATGTAGCAAAGTTTTAAGGTGATACCATTAAAAACATTTGTTCAGGGTCCAAATTTCGCACAAAGTCATACTTTGATGGGCTTATTGTGTACTTCCTGTTAGATTTAGGTCAGCATATGATTTGTAGGTCTTGCTGAGACAAATAAATGAGTTTTGGTTCAACCTGTCTACAACATTCCTACAGGCTGTGGCAACCATATTCATTACATAGGTGGCGCTCTCAAACACATTTTGGCACTTTGGGGATTCATTTTTGCATTTTATCAAATATTTCACCAGACCTAATGTGTGTGCCAAATTTGGTGAGTTTTTGAGCATGTTTAGGGGGTGAAATTAAGGTTGAAGTGGCAGAATAATAAAGAAGAAAGAAACATACACATAAAATACAATAGGGTCTTTGCCCCTTAGAGGCTCAGGTCCTAATTAGGTGAGATTCAATAGGTCAGAAACAAGAGAGTCATCAGTAAAAGAATAAAGTAAATTTCATTAGAACTGAAATTAGGACAAATCAAAGCAGCAGCTCCTCTTCTACCTGAGCAGGTGAGTTCAACAGCTTTGCCAGGTGAGCAGGTGCTTCTAGCTGAGTCTGATCTTCCACAGTCCAGGAGAAAAGACTCATGGCCTCCACACTGGAACTCTTTGGTCCACACTGGAGCCTCCACTTCTCCATAGAGCGCCCCCTGGAGGACTGAAGGAGCCCCACAACCAAGCTCCCTGCAGACCACCTCTGCATCCTGCAGGTCAAAGTCATCTTCACACACTGAGGACCACGACTGCTCAGACTTCACCTCCAGTCTGCCTGAACACAGACTATTCCCATTCACCAGCCTGACAGAGTCTGGAGAGAGAACCATCATTAGCTTTGGGAATATGTACCTACAACATTTATATCAATAATGCTTTTTCTAAATGTGAAGGAAAAAGTAAGAGAAAAGAAAAAAGTATATTCATAACTTTAAAGGAGGTGTCTCTCTGTTATAAGGAAATCACACCCCCCTCATAACTCTGTTCACAGTAGAATAATGGATGAAGCTACAGCTAATCTGAATTACACTCCTGTTTTCCTCTGTCAGATTATTGCTTTCAGCAGTAGCAGCTCATGCTATCAGACCTCAGCTCAGACAACAGTGAACTGTAATTGATAATGCTGGTCCGAGTTACCTGTGACAGTGAGAGACAGCAGACGGCTCTCAGAGGAGAAGTTATGATCAAAAACATAGACGCCATAAACACAGCTGTAGTTTCCTTGGTGGGCATAATCTGCAGCAGGAAACAGGAAGTGAGCAGAGTGATTGACAGCTGGCTGGGTGTAGTTGTGTATTGTGTTGGAGGAGGTGAAGGTGAGCTGGAAGGAGCCTCCTGGGTACTGAGGCTGGATGGAGCAGCTGATGGTGAAGTTGGAGCCCCGACGCACATGAAACCCCTGCTGCTGGGCCTCAGAGACCCCGTTCATGGTAGAAGACACAGAGATGATTGGCTGAACCAGCAGGTCTGTAAACACAGAGAGATGATGAATCCTTCTTCCTCTGTGAGAAGCTGGACGTTGTTTTCTCATTTGTTTGTTCCAATAAATGAACACTGATCAGTGAGAGGTGATCACAAAACACAGAGAACTCCTACATTGATGTGTAATCCAGAGGAGTCAGAGAGCAGAGGAGGAAACAGATTAACATCCTCAGCTGCCTTCAGATCAGACAGGAAACAGCTGATCAACATGTACATGAGACATTCATACAACACTGCATGCACAGTAGTTGCCATCAGAAACCAGTAGTGAACACAACGCTGACATATCATCAGCTTTTAACTTGATATATTGAACTTGTTAGCAAACAGTTGCTTATTTGTTTATGTAGAAAGCAACAACTATATTAATTTGTAATGTAGTAAGTGCTTGTAAGGTGGATGTGACTGAGCTGTTCAGGAGAACTGCAGGGTGTGTGAGTTAACCACAGCAGGTTGATTAAAGCTGCAGATTGTCTCAGTTTGAAGCAATGAGCCTCCAGGAACAAGCTAACTTCTCTACCCTTTAGGATGCCGTTTACTGGATAAGTTTACAGTTCAGTCCAATGGAAACCACCAACTATCACTGTGACAGAGGAAGGAAGATATTACTGTCATAGATGATGTCACTGATGGACTTACCTGAGCAGATGAGCTTCACAATGGAGGAAGAGTATTCTAGTAATGCACATTCCCTGAGTGCAGATCCAGACCAAGTGCAGTTGGAAGCAATCTTCCATGCAGATAAAACATAGCGGTCATCATTCAAATCTGTGGAAACAGCAGAGCCACAGTCCAGCTCTCTACATGCAACAGATGTTTGCTCTGGGGTCCAGTATGTTTCATCCACTGGTCTCCACTCTCCATGTTTCACCTCCAGTGTACCTTCACAGCGACTGGCTCCTCCCACCAACCTGACAGGCTCTGAACAGAAACAAGAGAGTCATCAGTAACAGAATAAAGTGAGTTTCATTAGAAGAGAAATGAAGCCAAATCAAAGCTGCAGCTCCTCTTCTACCTGAGCAGGTGAGTCCAACAGCTTTGCCAGGTGAGCAGGTGCTTCTAGCTGAGTCTGATCTTCCACAGTCCAGGAGAGCAGACTCATTGCCTCCACACTGGAACTCTTTGGTCCACATTGGAGCCTCCACTTCTCCATAGAGCGCCCCCTGGAGGACTGAAGGAGCCCCACAGCCAAGCTCCCTACAGAGCACTTCTGCATCCTGCTGGTCAAAGTCAGCTTCACACACTGAGGACCACGACTGCTCAGACTTCACCTCCAGTCTGCCTGAACACAGACTATTCCCATTCACCAGCCTGACAGAGTCTAGAGATAGAGAGGATTTAGGATTTAAAATCTAATAATAATCTTTATTTACTATCTTATAAACAATAACAAATATAATACATCTCCTTACAAGCAAGGCCAGGCCTTGCCCCATTGGGCTTGGTAAGGCACAGTCTGAAGTGGAGCTGCTCTGTGGACCCCCCACCCCCACCAAACTGTAATTTTAATATTAAAAACTTTTAGACTTCCACATGCAAACTCTGAAATCTGAGCATCCAGTTGCAGACTTGCAAGCTCACTTTCACACATTGTGAGGCAAAAGAGTTTTGACATGTTTACTGCATGTTATTGTTTGGTAAAATGAGAATGTACAATGAGGTTTGTAAGAAGGAGATCTAGACTGACTACAGACTTCACACCGATGGCTTCACAGAACCAAAAACATCTCATGTATTAATTTGTATGAACCCCAGAATAGATGACATCAAAGGTGGACAGGATTGAAATGATATTGGCAACACAAAAATCACATACATAGCATTAGTTTAAGCTCACTATCGTACTGTAAGTTACCTCATCTTAATTTGTAGCTCCCTTAATGTAGTATAACCTACAGACATATCACTTTTACATGTGAAAATGACATCCAAGAAGTCTCCTTAATTCTTACATCTGCAATGACTCCTGTCCAGGAATTTCTTACTAAATCATATCTGTATTTGAACACTTAAAAAACAGTGTGTATGATGTTTACAAAGCAACCAGTAAAGGTGACATTCTAATGTGTTCTTGAGAAGGGAGGAATTTGACAGGGTAATGGATATGGAACGTGGGCCAGATCAGGTTTATTTGTGGCATTGCTATGGTTTGCTTGTGGCCCAGATCTGGCTAACAAAAGCGGACTGTCCAAGTGACATAATTCTATGCTGTGTGTGGGCCATATGGAAGTGACGAGTATGGGCTGGATATGGGCCACAGAAATTTGCCTATCTGCTAGATGATGTCACTGATGACCTTACCTGAGCAGTTGAGCACAATGACTTGGTAAAAATAGCGATATGATGATAAACAGTCCCTCAGTGCAGATCCAGAACGAAAGCAGTCATAATCAAGCCACCATAAAGAACTGTAAGAGTGCCGATATGTCGTGTCCACTGAAACAGCAGAGCCACAGTTCAGATCTCTACAAATTGTAGCTGCTTCCTTCAGGGTCCAGTCCAAGGATGAAACTGGTCTCCATTCTCCCTTTTTCATCTCCAGTATTCCTTCACAGCGACTGGCTCCTCCCACCAACCTGAGAGGCTCTGAACAGAAACAAGAGAGTCATCAGTAAAAGAATAAAGTGAGTTTCATTAGAAGAGAAATGAAGCCAAATCGAAGCTGCAGCTCCTCTTCTACCTGAGCAGGTGAGTCCAACAGCTTTGCCAGGTGAGCAGGTGCTTCTAGCTGAGTCTGATCTTCCACAGTCCAGGAGAGCAGACTCATTGCCTCCACACTGGAACTCTTTGGCCCACATTGGAGCCTCCACTTCTCCATAGAGCGCCCCCTGGAAGACTAAAGGAGACCCGCACTCAAGCTCCCTGCAGACCACCTCTGCATCCTGCTGGTCAAAGTCAGCTTCACACACTGAGGACCACGACTGCTCAGACTTCACCTCCAGTCTGCCTGAACACAGACTTCTCCCATTCACCAACCTGACAGAGTCTGGAGAGAGAGAATTTACAATGTGTCATAGCTGCAGATCTTAGTACAGTATTTGTATTGGCCTGCCTCTGCTTTTCCTCTTTTCAGATTCTCGCTCTGTGGACCTATCACCCACAGTAATTATATGAATATTATATATTGTGAAGAAATGTGCTTGAAAAGGTTTGCAAGCTATTTTCACACACTGTGAGGCAAGAAAACTCTCACACAGACTTTGACAGGTTTACTATGTTGTAATGTTTGGTAAAATGGTTTTGTACACTAATATTTGTAAGAAAGAAAGAGCAAGACTGACCAAATCAGCTTCCTTTGTACCACCACAGCAAATCTAATGGCTAGGCTGTTTAGTCTATCGTGTGACAATTTTCAGATGACACAACATCATCGGCTGGATTTCAAACAACAATGAGAGTTCATATCAGGGGGAAATCAACAATCTTACAGAATAGTGCACAAAGAACAACCTACTGGTCAGTGTTAACAAAACCAAGGAGCTGATTGTTGATTTTAGAAAAAAGGAGGCAAAGACACCCACTCCTGTCTACATCAGTAGTGCTGAGGTAGAGCAGGTGAACAGTTTTAAGCTCCTCGCAGGGAACCTGTCATGGACACTCATCTCCACCCTACTGTAACAGTAGTACCCTACTGAATTTGTTTGTTTTTTTCTTTCTTTATTATTACACCACCTCAACCTTAAATTTGACCCCCCCCCTAAACATGTCCAGAAACTCACCAAATGTGTCACACACATCAGGTCTTGTAAAAAAAAAAAAAAAAGATAAAATGTAAAAATGAATCCTGAAAGTACCAAATCTCTAGGAATGGACTTTGTGTGAAACAAATGGTTCTGATGTGTAAACTATGTCTGACCACTTTCACACCTGTATCAATGGGTTCACAGCAGAAATTCCAACTAAAATATGATTTTAATGTAAAATTTGACCAAAGTCATGGGACTTATGAAGATATTTCACAAAAAGTGTACTCTAAAATCCTGCTCTCTAGCTGCTCCTGGTGATGTCACTCCTTCAGTGCTGTGAAACATACTGCAATACACACTCATTATAAAATCACACCAGGAGCAAGAAGAGACTTTGAAACTCACACTCTAACTGGATTAAATTGGGCTCATCTCTACACACAGCACTAGCTCTGGAACCAAACTCCTGGATAGGAGCTGGTCTTGGTTCTTTTCTGGAGTTGGTCAGGTGTGGAGTGAGTTTTGGAATACTTACAAGCCCCCTGTTGAGCACTGTTATGTTTTTAGTTCTGCCCAACAAGAGGGTCATCTCCTTGTGGCTGCATGTCACAGGAAGAATGGCTCTGAACAAAAGGAAATTCTTAAAGCTGCTTTTCCCTCCTATTGTATTCCAGTTGCCTCCTGTTACCTCCTGTTGCTGGCCAGGAGAGAGCAGTCTGCTCCAGGAATTGGACAGTCTGAGATTTAGGTTGTGTGATGGCAAGTTAACTGTGAGAGTAATAGAAATGTGAATGATTCCACCTCTATAAAACAAATGGACTACAAACAGCAGGCTCTCTGACACACTAACTGGGTTTAATTTCTTATGTAGTAAGTGCTTGTAAGGTGGATGAGACTAAACTGGCTCAGGAGAACTGCAGGGTGTGTGAGTTAACCACAGCAAGTTGCTTAAAGCTGCAGATTGTCTCAGTTTGAAGCAATGAGCCTCCAGGAACAAGCTAACTTCTCTACCCTTTAGGATGCCGTTTACTGGATAAGTTCACAATTCAGTTCAATGGAAACCACCAACTATCACTGTGACAGAGGAAGGAAAACATTACTGTCATAGATCATGTCACTAATGGACTTACCTGAGCAGGTGAGCTCCAAGATGGAGGAAGTGGTTACTGAAATTACACACTCCCTCAGATAAAGTGTTGAATGGAGACATTCATCAAACATTATCCATGCGTCTACTTCTGAAGGCTGATCTATACTTGCTGTTGAAACAGCAGAGCCACAGTCCAGATGTCTACAAAGAAAAGCTGCATCCTCCAGTGTCCAGTCAGAGTCCTGCACTGGTCTCCACTCTCCCTGTTTCATCTCCAGTGTGCCTGCACAGCGACTGGCTCCTCCCACCAACCTGACAGGATCTGAACAGAAACAAGAGAGTCATCAGTAAAAGAATAAAGTGAGTTTCATTAGAAGAGAAATGAAGCCAAATCAAAGCTGCAGCTCCTCTTCTACCTGAGCAGGTGAGTCCAACAGCTTTGCCAGGTGAGCAGGTGCTTCTAGCTGAGTCTGATCTTCCACAGTCCAGGAGAGCAGACTCATTGCCTCCACACTGGAACTCTTTGGTCCACATTGGACCCTCCACTTCTCCATAGAGCGCCCCCTGGAGGACTGAAGGAGCCCCACAGCCAAGCTCCCTGCAGACCACCTCTGCATCCTGCTGGTCAAAGTCATCTTCACACACTGAGGACCACGACTGCTCAGACTTCACCTCCAGTCTGCCTGAACACACACTAGTCCCATTCACCAGCCTGACAGAGTCTGGAGAGAGAGAGAGAGAAGAAATACAATTTAATACTGATTTTATTTATCTTCTTACATACTATAACAAAAATAATACATCATTTTGCAAGCATAACATCTCATGAGGTCCGCTCTTGGAGCCTAGTGGGGAGTCTCTGGTGGCCAACTCAAAAAGATTAACATGGCCTTTACATAGCTTTATATCTATATTGTGATGTAAGCTAACTTACTTTTTAGCTCCCTTAATTTAGCATTGCCTACAGACATTCACTTTAACAAATATACTTCTGAGGTTGTTGTCCAAAAACTACACTACATGTATCATGGTCATATTTTTCTGTATGAGTAATCTTAATGTTTTCTGTCTCACACTCTGCTGGCCAGCTAACATTAGCCTGTGGCTCCACTGTAGCCCCTCACTAGAAACTCAAGGTTTTGAAGTATATTTATTTGTAAAAGCATTTTTTTAATCAAAGTGAGCTAATGTTACTGTGCTTCTACACTTTGACATGCCATATGCCATAGAGCCTACTTCATCCATTTCCAAAATGTAACCCTATCCCAAGTTCTTGTTTAGTCAGTGTTGGTATGTATGCTGAGAGGAAGGTATGCATTCCTGTCACTCATCCCTCATCTATTTATATGAGCCATGAACTTATAATATTTGAGAAATGCTTGTTAATTTGAGTTTAGCCTTTTTTCTCAATCAAATACAATTGAATTCCATTTAGGTGCAAATGAGGGGAGCTTAATGGCACCTGGGTCAAAGAGAAAATTAGTCATAGATAGCAGGTTAGGACACAATATAACCAAGACAGTATATCTATTAGTTTGTTTTCCCTCTCTGGGAAAATGGAGGAGAGCCTTTATTTGTTTCTCTTTTTTGTGGTTGGTCTGAATAATCTTTTCTATTCTGTAAAATCAATGCCTGCTTGCTGATCCATACTTCCCACTCACACTACGGACCACCCGCAAGTCCAACGTTAGGTGGCAGTTGTGGGATGGTACACCTTTGTGAAGTGGAAATCCGTTAAGGAAATAGACCAGATGAATGTGTGGATGAAGCTGGTTCATCAGGCATAACCCAGTTCAACAGGAGAGCCAAGAAGATGACAGGGCTGAGAGGAGCATGGAGTTTGAGCCTCTTCTGAATGGGGCCATTGCTTCTTTTCAAGAGCTATCCGACAATTATTCTCTTTGAGCCGCTGAACCAATCCATGAAGTGAGCAACCCAAGATGCTGGCTTCATGGAAGAGATGAGGGACTTCATGTGCCACTCTAAATGTACTGAAGAGATGTTGTTTGAACAGATGAGACAGCTAAGAGACTAGATGCAGTCAAGACTGTACAAGACTGGTTGTCAGAAGAACAGCCTAGTCTGCACTATCCTCTTCCAACATCTGCCATTCCCAAGTCTGAACAACTGACACTTCCACACTAAGCCAGCTAAGACAAAAGACCCAACACCTTATCAACTGAACCTTATCAACATCCTGCTTAGCCATTACAGCTCCTTCTACAGAATCACCTTCTTGATAATCCACCCAACTGAACTCAAGCATCCCAGGTTCCAGAGCTGAAAATCCCTGACTTCAGAAAAGGTGAAGATGCAGAGAGCTTCTTTGTGCAATTTGAGAGGATAGCTAGGACTGAGATGGAGGCAGGAAGAATGGGCTGTACGGCTAGACAATTTAGTGGCTAGGAGGGCCCTTGAAGCAGCTTATTGACAAATGTTCTTCTGCACCATAGTTACACCAGGGGAGACAGTATGAGGTAGCTACAAATAGCTACAACTGACTGAAGGAACCGTACAAAACCAGACCGGCAAGATAATTGTTTTGGAGCAGTATCAGCAAGTACTTCGGCAAGATGTCCATAGCTGGGTGAGGTAGCATAGTCCAAAAACTGGAGAGGAAGCACCTGGGTTGTCACAGTAGTACATGACGGCACACTGGGGTCTCATCAAGAAAATGGTGTCCACAATGAAAGCTAAGTATGAGGGATGTAGACCACCAAATATAACAGACTTTGGTAATACAGAAAGTGGGGTTGGAAAAAGGTCTACGTAGTCACAGCCAAAAAGTGAAGTCATTTGTCTCTATTGTCAGCAACCTGGTAACAAGGCTTCAATGTGTGCTTTACGAAAAACCAAAGCTGTTGAAATGTATTCAGTACCCAGAACAGGAAATGGTACATGGTGAACCTCCAATCAGACACTGGCATATAACCAATATTACTATTAATAGTAAAGTGGTAAAAGCATTCAGACACTGGTAGTACATAAACACTGGTAAAAATAACTTAAGTCAGCAAATATCTAATTGTGAAAAGGTTGTGAATATTACTTGTGTTGTGTACTCGAGATTAAGGGCCAAGCTTTTATGCAGTATTTATGATTAGAGGTCTGGAACCTTTACCTAATCTTCATGATGTATTAGTCCAAGGAGGAACCAAGGTACAGTGGATGACAGCATTGGCACGACAAAAATAGAGTGTGTTATATGTCAAAGCCCTAACCTCACAAACCTGTAGAGCCCAGTTGTACAGGTGGAGAAGGTGAAGACCATGGAGATGATCCAGAAACCTGAAATCAAGAAGCAACTAAGGTCATTCCTGGGAAATTTGGGCAGGAGAGAAGGTTCATCCCTCACTGTACTACATTAGCAGCTCCATTAACTGACCTCACAAAAACTTAAAGTGAGTGGATGCATCAGGTGTCAGATTGGTGGCTGGCACAAGGAGAACCAGGCCAGGAGAGGCCCATCTTGTTCCCAAATAGAGAGCTGTTTGACCAGGAGAAGAAGTATTCTGCCATCGAAAAAGAGGGTCTGGCTTTTAAGCAGGCAATTGAGTCCCTGTGCTATTACCGCCTGAGAAGGGAACTCCAGCTGAAGACTCACCACCGAGCCCTGAAGAGGATGCACTCGATGCAATATCAGAATGGCTGGATCTTGTGGTGGTGTCTAGCCTTCCAGGTATACCAGTACAATACTGAGCATTGTTCGGGTAAGAAAAACCTTATGCTGACTATTTGTCAAGGTTACCTGAGATGTGTCCGCCAAGTGGAAAGAGGGTGAGAAATGTCATGGTGCCTACTTGCTCCATTACAAATATGTAGTTGAGACAATGTTCTTATGTATGCTGAGAGGAAGATGCACATTCATCTCACTCATCTGATCAATATATATATGAGCCCTGAACTTGTGATGTTTGACAAATGCTTGTTCACTTGTGTCTTTTTGCTCACACAGACTTTCTGTAATTATTCTTTATTTTTTCCTGCTGTAACAATAACCATGACCAATATGTATTTTCGATTATGCCTCTTCAGAGGGTAAACTTGAGTCATATTTTTGTCAAAATACAATTGAATATCATTTAGCTCCATATGAGGAGAGATTAATACCATCTAGGTCAAAGTGGCACTAATTCCAGAGACTCGTGTTGTTGTCTCCTGACTGGATCCCTGCTCCAGATTGGTCACAGGCAGCAAGTGACAGGGTTTAAAATGAGGAGGAGGGACAGTATTTTGTGGACTGTTTTGTGTTTTTTTCCACTAAATATCTGCAGGTGGTAAACCAAATTAAAATAGGTTTTTGTTTCTCCTTTTTGTGGCCAGTCTGAATGTATATATATATTTTTGCATTAAAGAACCAGCATTGAATTTCCAGGATGCAGGATGCTTTTGCTGGTTCATCCTTCCCACACATGCTGTGTTGTGGAGTTCTTCCCACAGAGTGTGTTGCAGGAAGATCAGCTGACTGTTGTTTGTGCCTTTGCACCAAAAGGAAGTTCATGAAGCAGCTTTTTCTCCTGTTGTACTCGAATTACATCTTGTTGCTGGCCAGAGGAGTGCAGTCTGCTTCAAGGAGTTGTGAAGTCTGGGATTTCAGCTGTTTGATGGCAAGTTAACCGCAAGGAAAATGGAGATGTGGATGACTCCATTCCTGTACAGGCAGAGTACAATAAACAGCCTTTCTGACATCCAAATAAGTTTTAATTTGTAATGTAGTTATTGCCGTAAGGTGTATGTGTGCTACTCAGGAGAACTGCAGGGTGTGTGAGTTAACCACAGCAGTTTGCTTAAAGCTGCAGATTGTCTCAGTTTGAAGCAATGGGCCTCCAGGAACAAGCTAACTTCTCTATCCTTTAGGATGCTGTCATCCTGGATGTTTAGAGTTTAGTCCAATAGCAACCACGGACTATCGCTGTGACAGAGGAAGAAAAATATGAGTCACAAAAGGTGTCACTGATGGACTTACCAGAGCAGGTAAGCTCCATAACAAAGGAAGAGTAATCTGATGATGCACAGTTCCTCAGTGTAGATCCAGACTGAACACAGTCAGGTGTGATCAACCAAACATAGCTCTCTGAGGTTACATTTATGTTTCCTATTGAAACAGCAGAGCCACAGTCCAGATCTCTGCATGCGACAGCTGCTTCCTTCAGGGTCCAGTAAGGGTAACTCACTGGTCTCCAATCTCCCTCCTTTATCAACTCCAGTGTACCTTCACAGCGACTGGCTCCTCCCACCAACCTGACAGGCTCTGAACAGAAACAAGAGAGTCATCAGTAAAAGAATAAAGTGAGTTTCATTAGAACAGAAATGAAGCCAAATCAAAGCTGCAGCTCCTCTTCTACCTGAGCAGGTGAGTCCAACAGCTTTGCCAGGTGAGCAGGTGCTTCTAGCTGAGTCTGATCTTCCACACTCCAGGAGAGCAGACTCATTGCCTCCACACTGGAACTCTTCGGTCCACATTGGAGTCTCTGCTTCTCCATAGAGCGCCCCCTGGAGGACTAAAGGAGCCCCACAGTCAAGCTCCCAACAGACCACCTCTGCATCCTGCTGGTCAAAGTCATCTTCACACACTGAGGACCACGACTGGTTAAACTTCACCTCCAGTCTGCCTGAACACAGACTATTCCCATTCACCAGCCTGACAGAGTCTGGAGAGAGAACCATCATTAGTTTTGGGAATATTTAAGTTCATACCAGTGAATCTTTTCCTGTATTTAAAAGTAACAACTGATAAAGAGAGAGATCCCATTCACACCCTGATTCAAGTCTTTATTTACAGAAAATATTTCAAGCTATTTGTAAGATTTGAGAATGTCTTGCTCAGGCTCCATGTTGTGGTAGCTGGTCTGAGGTAGGGACGCCCCTGAAAACCTGGTTCCGTATTGGAACTTTTATTAAACAGTTAAAAACTTGAGATGTTTTTAAGGTCAGTTCGATTTTATCGGTACTTGAAGGAAACAAGTACTGAAACAATATTTTTAATTTTTTATCACCAGTCTGAAGTCAGTACATTTGATCATCATGGTGACACTGAGCTGACAGAGAGCAGCAAACCGGTCTGTTTACACTGTTAATGATTAAATACCATATACATACAGTATATTGTAACTCAAAACTACTACTACCCCTGTTTTCTCTTGTAGTGTGAAGCCATCTTGCTAATGCTTTGTGTCTGTGTGAGGGTAATAAACATTTCATTAGACATGGTCACTCATGAACAAATAATGCTCATAAAATAGAAAATTACCACCATATTTCAACCACTGATGTTTCTGAACACACCTGTATTTAATAATACATGATGACAGTGGACAGTGATGATATTATTTTCACTTTTCAATGCTAACATTAGCATATTTTATTAGTTATTAGTTTTGAGGGTTTTTGATCATAAACCAAAGTGGATTCATTGTCCACCGCTGATGGAGGTAACGTCCTCCAGCTCCTCCCTGGGGATCAGAGGTGTTCCCAGATCAGATGAAATATATTCTCTTTTTTTACCTGTTGGTTGGTCTTCATCTTCAGCCTGGAGTCCTGCAGAGAAAATCAGAAAATTTATATTTTTGCAGAGCTGTGAACTGTGAGGCTTTGCAGCAGCTCAGAACTCATCTCACTGAAAACACACAGATTATTCAACTCACTCATGTGACTCATGTGACCAGTTTATCACTAACCTGCAAAACCACAGACAACATATGTGGACCAGAATCAGAATAATTTGTTTTAAATTTGTTAAAATGCTAAAACACATCAGACTGAGGTTTTTACTCTGTGGTTTGGAAACCTGGAGACTCTGGAAGAGAGTGACAGTCAGTTGAACATCTAAAGTAATCAAGTTTTCAAACCTATAGTTGGTTTGCTCTGGTCTGAATCAGCTAAAGTTAAATATAGAGACTTTGTCTCATTAGCTGAACCAACATCTTGGTAAATAAGCTTGTTTTCCCACTTTAATAAGGCATTAGCTGAATATAACCCAGAAGAAAAACAAAATAGGATGACTGGGAGAAAGCAATGTTCCACCATGTTAACGTTACACCACAAGTGCATCGGCTGAATCACATCACAGTGATCACTTGAGCATTGCAGCCTGTCTGAAAGCCAATGACAGGCTGCTATGATTACGCTGGGTGTGACAGCACAAGATCCCATAGATACATAGACATCAAATCAATACCGGAATTTTAAAAATATTAATACCAGAGTCTATAGTCAGCAGTAGTATCAAAGCCTCACACTTTAAATCAGTGTTATTATTCTAATAGTCTGAGTGTGTTTGTTTGAAACAGCGGTCCTCGGTTAGCTATATAGGAATGTGTGTGTGTGTGTGTGTGTGTGTGCTTGTATTCCTACACTTTGGGGACTACAGTCCCCATAATGTAAATAATTACATCATCACAGTATCCAACAGCTGCAGTTATTTCTTACTTTACAGATTTTACATGCAAAACAAAACACTGCTGTTAGGTGAAAACTTTGCATCAGAAACTCAGTGAAAAAACTAGTTTTCAGTTCTTCTTTCAGAGAGTTTCTTTTACTTTCAATCTTCTCCCTCTTCTTAGCAGTTGAATAACTAATTAACCATCCCCTACATGTGGCCTTAAATGCTTCCCATACATCTGTATTGATGATACTGAGTTAATATTTAAAATAAAATATTCCTTTATTTTAGCCCCTATTGAAGAGGTAAAATTTTCATCTCACAATAGTGAGTTATTAAATCTCCATTGTTTTGTTTTGTTTACTTCAAAAGAGAGATAGAAGCTAACGGATATAGGAGCATGATCTGATATAACAATTTTATGAATTTCAGAATTAACCGGTCCAATAGAGTGTGAGTGTGTTTGTTTAACTGCGGTAACATTTAAAGAAAGAAGAAATAGCAGTCCTCGGTTAGCAATATAGGAATGTATGTGTGTGTGTGTGTGTGTGTGTGTGTGTGTGTGTGTGTGCTTGTATTCCTACACTTTGGGGACTACAGTCCGCATTATATAAATAATTACATCATCACAGTATCCAACAGCTGCAGTTATTTCTTACTTTACAGATTTTACATGCAAAACAAAACGCTGCTGTCAACACTGCTGTGAAAATCTTTTATCTCCAAATGTCAGATTTTGCAGAAACTCAGTGAAACAAACTACTTTTAATTAGATGACTGGAAGCATTTTTGTCACCTCAGTTCAACTTATTACAACTTACATGTAAACATCAGCAACACATCAGTCATTCAACTCTGTGAAAAGAAGCAATGTGAAACTATAAAGACTGAACTGAAGATACTTCACTACTTTTTACTGATTAAGTTTACCTTCAGAGACTTAAATTCAAAGAAGTTTTAAACCTCTCACACATCCATCATTACAGCAGAGTCCTACCTGAGCTCCACAGCAACACCAACAGTATCAGCAGGTGATCCATGACCATGTAAGACCGTCTGTCTCTAGCTGTGTTTCATTAGCAGTCTCACTTCCCCACACTCACTTCCCCTCAGCTCTCGGTCTGATGTAACAGTGTACATTGTACAGAGACCGCGGGGAGAGCAGGGAGAAAGTGGGCGGACGGCGGGAAAACAGACGGATGTAAATGGAACGCAGATGTTCTCGCAGTCAGCAGTCTCAACCTAACGAGGAGCTGCGTCTCTTCTTCTGACCCACAATAACATTATCAATCAACTACTGCATGACTTAACTATGATGTGAAACTGTTGTAAAACAGCGTCAGTAACACTTAAAGCCAATTCAACAGCAGGATGGAATTAAATTTCGACATGATTACTCACATTATCTGAAAATGCCAAGTTTAAAAAATAAATTAAAAAAAAAAAAAAAGGTTCAGCAGTTCAGACATTTATAAAATTTAGACATTTTAAGAGTTTTTATGACTCTGGGAGTGCTGAACAGTTTGTATGTTTTTCCACATTTAATTTATAAAAAAATGAGGTTTATAAAGGTTTTCTGTTGTAAAATGTACTTCTGTGAATATGAAATTTTGCTAAGATGATAAAAAGATGAATAATAATAATAATAATAAAGTTTGTTCTGAACTGCAGGAATTATAAATCAGCACATCTTTGTAAAGTGTAAACAAAGATATAGTATATATATACAGAAATGTTATTACAGTGACTGAATTATTTCCAAAATGTAACAGTTTAAGGACAGAAAACATCTGTTTTAAATACTGTAAATCAGCAAATTTATTGACGGCATAGCAGAAATGATGAGACCCCCCCAATGCATGCTGGGTAATCAGCATCTCTGGGTGACTCGGTCCGTCAGCCTTTGAAGGGTCAATCTCACAAAATTCATTTGAATTAATCAGAGACACTTTCTATACGTCTCCTTTTCCTCTCTGTCCGTCTCTCTGGTGTGCCGCCAATCAAGTTTTCTCTTTTCACTCTTGATCTCTCGTTAAAAACATTTACCTTCATTATTATTTATACATTTCTCATCCTCTTTTTTTAACACTCTGACTTTCCTCTCTGTCTGCCGCCCCTCCTCTTCCTGCTCCCACATCTTTGACCTTCGTATATCTTTATGTCTCTCCAGCCCTTCGGCGTATTTCGATCCCTCCAACCCTTCTCCTCCTTCCCCTCTCCCGCTACTTTGCGTCTCCCTCACAAATTTACAGCAGCGATTACACAACAGCAGCGATCACACTGGAGATTCACTGCAGCCAAATGCTCTGCTCTGAACACCCCCGTTCATAATCCACCACATGTCTTCCTTCCCTTCAGTGTGTAGCATCTGTTGTGCAACTTCTTGTGTGAATCTGATGAATGTGCGTGCATTCAGACAAGTGTGTGTGTGAGAATATATATGTGTCTGACATGAATTCCATATCTATACTGACTGCCAAGACTCATTCTTCCTGTGTCTCGCTGTAACTCCCCTCTGGTCACCCCCCACCCATCATCCCCCGCACCGTCCCACAAAAAGACAATGTCCCTCTGTTGGTCTACTAATGCAAAAAAAAAAGAAAAAGACAGAAAGAGCACTGAGTTGAAGAACATCTCCCTCTATGAAATGCATATTAATAATGACAGGAGCTATTAATAGCTGCTGATCTCATTCCATGTCGTTTTTTTCTCACTCGTCTCTCTCGTTGGTTTTTTTTTCATCTTTGTACTCCTCCGCCTGTCTTTCTTGTATCCGTTTGGTCATATAGTTTTGCTCGTTGCTATGCTGGGTTGTATTAAGAGTATTAAGAGAGGTCTTCCCTCAGCCTATCATCTCCCAGCCTGGCCTTGTGTCCTCTCACCTGTTCCTGTTTGCTCATTAGTTCAGTTTGTATTTCAGTCCTGGTTTTCTTCTCTCCAGCTCTGCCTGCTCACCCGCTTGTCCAGTTAAGTTCTGCTTCTCCAGCTATATCTTGTCTGGAATAAAGAGTTTTCTCGAGTATCTGCTGCCTCCAGCGTTCATTCATTGTTTTAAATGCACACAGTACAGAAGCTCAGTCAGTTTTCTACCACGGTGCTCTGAGCCTCCCGAGACTCTCAGATCAATAAACCAGAGAAAACAACACCAAAGCGGACCTGCAGTAGTCTTTCTGTACCAGGAAAGGTTTGCAGCAGCCATGCAATTCACCAAATGAGGGACAAATTCATCACTGTCGATCACTGTCTGTGGAACCGCAGTGCTCCGAGGGACAGGAAGTGATAACACTTTATCTCAGTCAGACACAGGCTGACATTCAGTCCTCCAAAGAAAGTCGAGTTTATGTTTACTGATGTTGACAGACCGCTACCTTCAGAGACATTCAGGAAAACAATGATTGTTTTTCAAACATGGTTTTCAGCAGCAGCAGAAGTCGATGTTCCTTTGAGCAACAACTGAACCGGCCAGGTGGAGAGACACTGTGTCACCCTGGCTGAGGTTAAATAAAACCCACTCTGAGACCTGCACCTTATTCTCACCAGGTATCTGCTGTTATTACAACATCACAAGAAACTCAGTGAAACAAACTGGTTTTATTTGGATGAGTGGACGCATTTCTGTCACCACAGTTCAACTTATTAAAAGTTTATGTTCAGTTAAGTTTTGAATGCAGGATTTTACTTAAATTCTGTATTTTTAAAAAGGAGTTTTAAACCTTTCACACAGCAGAGTCTGATCTGAACTCAGCAGCAGCATCAGCAGGTGATCCATGACCAGGTAGACCGTCTGTCTCCGTCTCTGTCTGACGGACTCCTCTAACTCTCCTCTGCCAACATCATGTTTCTCAGACTTGTGATGTTGGGCAGAACGTCCTCGCTGAGCACACAGAGCGCTCTGTTAACAGTTTGAGACGAAGCGTTCCTGCTCGTATTACGCAACGTCCCCAAAATCACAGAAACCGCCTGCAGCGCTGCAGAATAACGTCCAGACTTCAACACAATGCTGAGCTGATTATTCACTAACAACGTCTATTTATAACAATAAAGCAACAACAGCCCTCTTTCAGACTGCTGCTGTTGGTGCTTCGAAGTTTGTTTTTTAAAGACATGATACATAACAACATAAAGCAAATATGACACACACGTCTCTGTTTGTGAGTTATTTCATTAAAAACAAATAGAAACACACACTGTGGTGGAGCAGATGGTCCATTTATTTATTTCTTGTACAAATCAAAAGTGCAAATTTCACACAAGATCAGGCTGATAAATGACTTTAAAACTCTTCATGTAGTAACTTCACAGAGCAGATCCTCTCTGGCTGTAGATACATATATATGTGTGTGTGTGTGTGTGTGTGTGTGTGTGTGTTAGAAGTAGCTCTGCAGCGGCTCTCCCAGGATGTTCTCCATCTCCTGAACGACCTTCTGAACCTGCTGCTCCACCTCCTCACACTCATCTGGAAGACAAAGAGCAGCGTGTCGGTTACAACGATGAACAGCTGTACTGATTGATTTCCCTTTTTTTCTGCTTCTAAAGCTGCAGGAGAAAGTCTCTCGTGTTCTTTCAGCTGCGTCAGTCCTTCATGCTGGAGGTTATTTTATTAAACTGATCACATGTTTGCTTTATTTTATATTTGCTTCCTGTTTAGAAAACTAAATTACAGACTTGGAGGACTTCCCTGTTGCTGAAACACATGAGACTAATAAACCCTGATCAGGAATAACCAGCTGAACTCCAGTTTCAAACCCAAATATGAGCTCATCCTGTTTACAAAACATGTGAAAAAAAATGCACAAAAAAACCCTCATAATTGCATAATAGCTCCTCGTGTGTGTGTGTGTGTGTGTGTGTGTGTGTGTGTGTGTGTGTGTGTGTGTGTGTGTGTGTGTGCTCACCCTCCATCAGCTCGGCCAGGAAGGGGATGGTCTCCGGCAGCAGCACCATGTAGTTCTCCTTCAGCTTGGCCGCCAGCTCCATCAGCACCAACAGGGAGGAGAAACGCACCTGACAGACGAGGAGCAGGGACGCAGTCAGCTTTTTATGTAACTTTTTATCACATGACACACAAACTATGCTTTTTCTGAGAAGGCATGTGATATTTTTCAGCCCTGAGTCGTTCCTCTCAGGCGGCGCAACCTCTAGAGTGGAGGTAGACTGTGCAGCCTGACAGACGAGAGTCAGGGCAGAAACAGCCTTCAGTGTTTCTCACCTTGGAGTCGGTGTGTCTGGTCTTCAGGAGGATCTGGTAGTTGAGGGTTTTCCACTGAGTGTCGTCCGCCAGCGCCACAGAGAACTGACCCACACAGGGAACCAGATGTTTGATCACCCTCTGCTGGTACACCTGCTCTCCACCCAGAGTGTTCTCCACCTGCACACACACACACACACACACACACACAAATAACGCCTGTTATGTAGCAGCCATGTGACTCCGGACGGCTCAGCTCGTGTCCGTCATGTGACAGGTGTGTGTGTGTGTGTGTGTGTGTGTGTGTGTGTGTGTGCGCTCTCACCTGGTCGACCAGCGGGCCCAGCAGGGCGTCGGCACGCTCCTTGCTGAGGAAGCGCTGCGTGTCGTACAGGAAGATCTTGTGCAGGCAGTCGAGGACGTAGCGGAGCAGCAGGGCGCTCTTCTCCACGCCGCGCTCCGAGTCGAACAGCGGCGACTCGTCTGAGCGGGACAGAGAGGAGGAGACGGTTATCAGCTGCTCGTTAAATAAACACAGAGCTCCATCGTGACGCCGCCGCCGCTGCTAACAGGATTGAGTCTGCTCCGGTCTCACCTGTCTTGGAGACGTTGGTCTGTCGGAGGAGGTCTGCGAACGCCTTCACCAGGTTTCCTGCGAACAGCACGAAGAGGCCTTTGAGGCGCTCGGCGATGCAGTCGGCCAGTCGGTAGAACGTCAGCAGGCGCTCTTTACTTCCTGCTTCCTGTTTGCTCCAGTCGAACAGCTGCGGGAGAAACGAAAACACAAACACCGCATCAGAGCTTCGGCCGCCATCTCCTGATCGTCTTTTAAGTCGTTGTAACCGTTACGATCGGCGGCGTTACCTTGAAGAAGAGCGGCCTGAACGTGACCTCGGACAGTTTCATCACCATGGCGAGCAGGCAGTCGATCACGGAGCCCTCGATCTGCGCCGTCTTCTCCAGATCACCCTGCGAGGGGGAAGAAAGAAAAACGTTTAAACCCCCGAACGAGACGACGGAGAAACGACAAGACGAGGAGTTCCAGACGGACGGACGGACCTGGCAGTGCTCGGCTCTGAAGTCCAGAGCGGCGAGGAAGAAGGAGGTGAGCTCTGATTGGTGGAAGTTGAGCTGATCTTTCTCCATGTGGGCGATGTGTTCCTTCAGGATGCTCATCAGCGCCCCCAGCTGGCCCTGCAGGGAAACAACTCGCACTTCACAACCTGCCGACTTTCAGTGATGAAATAAAAACCAGAGCTTCTCTCTAATAAAAAGCTGTTGCCCTCTGAGGCCTCTATTAGAGGGAATACGGTAATGTAGTCCTATTTTTTTGTGTGATTAACATGAAAACATTCAGGACAGCAGACAACAAACAAAACAACAAGAAGAAACAATAATAATAAAATAAAATAAAAGTGTCTTTATAACAGATGCAGCCAATCAGGCGGCCCGATGTCTCCCCCACCTTCCTGTCGACGACCATGACGCCGTAGCACTTGGCGACGGTGGGCAGCAGGACCCTGGCGGGCAGTTTGGTGGCCAGCGTGCTCCTCAGCGAGGCGAGACGCACCGACAGCTGAGCGGCGGCGGAGGAGGAGGAGGAGGAGGAAGAGGAGGAGGCCTCGATCAGCCGGGTCAGCCGACACACCTGCAGGAACAGGAAGTAGGAACAGGAAGTGATGTTTAACAACTCCAGACAACAATATTTCAATCCTGATCTGATGTCTGAGAGTCCGGATGTTGATCTTTGTTAACAAACAAGACAAAAATAGAAAATTATGTTTAAAAATCTTTCAAAAAAACAAACAAAAAAACCTCAGAAAAAGAAAAGATCAGATTAAATTAAACTAAATTAAATTATTTTGATTTGCTGTCATGTTGTTGTTTCTGTTTGATAATCAATAACAGTCATTTAAGGCTGCTGATCGACTTCCTGTGTGCCGATAACTAATCAATGAGTCAGTAAACTGATCAGCAGCTGATTGGACGGTGAGGATCAGCTGACCTGTAAGGTGACGTCCTGCAGGTACGGGCTGATGAAGTGCGGCAGCGTCTCGGCGACGCGCTGCAGGGCGGTGACGGCGCTCAGCAGGTAGATCTCATTGGTCAGCAGCTCCTTCCTGTCCGTCAGCGTCAGCAGCACCGCCGGCATCAACCTGCAGAGACACGACCGTTAGAACCAGACGCTCTTCTTCTTCTTCTTCTTCTCTGGAAACATCGCCTCTCCTCTACTGACCTCGGCAGCTGCGGGATGGCGAGGGCTTTGAGCGCGCTGACCACCTCGGCGACGCAGAGCAGAGCGCTGCCCGTCACGTTCTTCTCCTCGTCGGGCGCCGTGACGACGTCCACTGTCTTCAGCAGGACGGGGACGAACGCCTCCTGGTGGTCGGCGCCGAAGCTGCGGCAGAGCAGCTTCAGGCTGTAGAGCGCCGTCTGCCGGTTGATGGCTTGCTCCGCCTCCTCCTCCGCCATCGCCTGAGCGTGACTTTTACCCACAATGCTCAGCAGGTCGCCGGTCAGCTGCAGGAGCACAGTGACCTGCGACGGAGGAAAGAACTCAGTCAGCGACGATAAATGTGGTTTTAGTTTGTTATTAATTCAATCAAACAATAAAAACAATGAAACAAAGCTGATTATTGATTATTGATATTAGTAAAATAAAGGCACAGATTAATAATGCAGAGTTATTAATATGACGTAAAACTGTTATAGAATTAAAGTTATGACATAATATTCTATTTTATGTTATTTAAGTCAATATATTAATGTAATATTCATTTTTTTGATGTTATTAAAGTTCTATTATAATAATAATAATTAATGTTACATATAAAGTTTTGTTATGTGAAGTAAAAGTTACTGAATGAAGTTAAATAAACTTATTTTATATTTTATGAAATCTTAAAGTCATGTTAAAAGTATTTTAATAAAATGATGTTATTATTTTTAATGTTTGATGCTTTATAAATAAAACTGAACTGAATATTTAGTTATATTATTTAATAAAGTTAAATTGTGCTGATATTTCATAAAACTTTACATTTATCTTCTGTTATTTTATTAGTAATGTTTTTATACTGTGTGATTTGCACTTATGTCACATTATAATGTCAGTAATTAATAACAGTAATTACATGATGTTGATAAAATAGATGATTGATTATTGATATTAGTAAATATAAAGGCACAGATTAAACATGCAAAGATAAATAATGTTATAGAATTAAATTCATGACATATATTAATATTCTATTTTATGTTATTTAAGTTACATGTTAAATATATTAATCATTTTTTTAATCATGTTATTAGATTTCTGTTATTTAACTTTATTTAATGTTACATATAAAGTTTTGTTATGTGAAGTAAAAGTTACTGAATTAATTAAGTTATGTTATAAATATTAAAGTCATGTTAAAAGTATTTTAATAAAAATAGTGTTATATTTTTAACGTTTGGTGCTTTATGAATAAAACTGAACTGAATATTTAATTTAATCAAGTTATTTTGTGCTGATATTTCATATAATTTGTTTAATTTACATCTTGTGTTATTTCATTAATAATGTTTTTATGCTATTTCTATAAAGTTTTGTTCCGACAGTCGTTACATGATGTTAACGTGTTATATTGATGATAATAAAGCAGCCTGCGGTGTATTAACGGTATTATTATTATTGTTATTGTTATTGTTATTATTATTATTATTATTATTATTGTTATCGTTATCGTTATCGTTATCGTTATCGTTATTGTTATTGTTATTGTTATTATTATTATTGTTATTGTTATTGTTATTGTTATTGTTATTATTATTATTATTATTATTATTATTATTATTATTGTTGTTGTTGTTGTTGTTGTTGTTGTTGTTGTTGTTGTTGTTGTTGTTGTTGTTATTATTATTGTACCTGTTGCTCCTCCCACTGCGTTCTGTGCTGCAGCTTGTTGTTCAGCAGCTCCATCGCCTTCCTCCTGACCGACGGCAGCCGATTACCCATCAGCCCCCTCATCACCGTGATGAAGGTATCCGTGGGCAACAAGGCGTTCACCTTAACGGGAGATAAAAGGGAAGAACGACCACGTTATTGATGATTACTGATCAAAAATCTGAGTGTGAGTGTTTTTATTAACAGTCAGAGTGGAGTCCAGTCGGAGCCGGAGCGAACCGGTTCTGTATATTCAGAGTAAACCTGAACGAACCTTGTCCAGAACATCGTAGGCTTTGTTCAGCAGAACTCTCCAGAACTTGGCGGTGGGTTTGTCGGCGTTCTCCTCCACGCAGCGAGCGACGCTGTGGATGTAACGCAGGATCTCCTCCAGCAGCCTGAACAAAGACCACACCGTGTTGGAACATCTGTTTGATTTAACTTCCCCCCAAAGAGCGAAGCCAAAACATCTGGATCGGCCCCAGTACGGGTCATAAGCCCCGCCCCCTTCACGTTAGCGGAGCGGAGAAACTAAAAATGTCGAACCAAAATGGTTTCTGTCATATTAAAGTTGTTTTTAATGAGTTATTTGATGATATAAAAGGTGGCGTGACGTCATGATCGGCTCCAAAATGATGTCAGCAGCGACAGGAAGTTGAACTCACCGCTGCTGCAGCTGCTGAAGAGACTCGTCAACGACGTCGCCGCCGTCTGAGACCTGAAACCAAAACCAGATCAAACATCACTGCTGAGACCACTTTAATAACAAATATTATTATTATTATTATTATTGCTGCTGCATCTTCTGTGTTTAAAAATGAAATAAATACTAAATAAAATCAAAAATATAACAGACTACAGTCACGAATTTCAATATTTTTCTTGTTCAACTAATTAATTAATTACTGTTCTGTAAATTTAATATCATTTCTTCTGACTGAGAGTCCAAACTTTAAAGCAGCTGATGTAAAACTTGTCACCTTCCCGATGAAGCTGGCGGAGCCGAGCAGCTGAGCCATGAAGGAGACGGAGAGGAACTTGAAGTGTCGCAGCTCTTTGCCGCTGTGAGCCTCCAGGCTGAAGATCAGCTCCTCCATCTTCTCCTCCTCTTCCTCCTTCTTCTTGGCTCCTCGCCGGCCGACGGGACGCTTCGCCGGCGCTGCGGAGGACGGAAACATCGGCTCAGTATGAAGAGTTTAGCAGCTCAGTGGTGTTAAAACAAAGCCTGGAAATAACCTGCTGATTCATTAAATTAACTGATTAGTCTGTAAATTCTCCGTCACAGTTTCCTGGAGTCAAAGACCTTCAAAATAAAATGATATAAAACGACAGAAAATCTTCACAAACTGATTTTTCAGCTTCAGAAATAAATTAAATGTCACAAATCAAACTGTTTTAACTCAGAAACAGTTAAAGATGTTTTTATATTTAGAACATTTTTCTCACTTCAGAAGATTTTGGAGCCAAATTCAGACGAGACGTTTTAGTTTGAAACGAACGATCAGAAGATGATTTCCTGTCGTCTTTACTGGAAAATCATCATAAATAATTAAAACTGATTAAAGTTTCTTCACCGTCGTCTTTGTCGTCAGGCAGCTGCAGCAGGAAGTGAAGGATGCTGATGACGGAGGTGAGCTGCTCCGTCACCTCGAACTGACAACACAAAGAAATCCAGAAGTCCACGTCTCTCTCCAGAGCCGCGTCCTGCACACACACACACATGCGCGCACACACAAATAACAAATAAGTTATTACGTCTCATGTCTTCATGCCGCAGAGTTAAACTCCGCCACGTCTCTCTGCTCCTCACCTTCTCGCCGGCGGAGGCGGCGGTCTGCGTGGCGTGCAGCTTGAACAGCAGCAGCATCAGGACCCAGAGGAAGCGGGCGGGACCCAGCGTGGTCACCAGCTGGGTGAGGATGGGCAGGCGCCGGTGCTCGGGGACGTGGGGCAGCGCGTCGGCGAACACGTGCGCGATCCTCGTCACCACGGCGTCCACGTGAGCCGAAGACTGGCCGTCGGAGAGCTGCTGGGCCTGAAGAGACGGAGAGAGGAAGAGGAGGAGGAGGAGGAGGAGGAAGGATGTTAGAGGGAAATATTTTGGATGTCAGACATCAGGAAGGTGAGATAAGGACTCCAAACTAATCTGAACATCTGGACATCCATTCTGTGGCCTCGGTTGCTAAGGTGGTTGCTAAGGTTGTTTCTAAGGTGGTTACTAAGGTGGTTGCTAAGACGGTTGCTAAGGTGGTTGCTAAGGTGGTTGCTAAGGTGGTCACTAAGGCTGTTACTAAGGCTGTTGCTAAGGTGGTTGCTAAGACGGTTGCTAAGGTGGTTGCTAAGGTGGTCACTAAGGCTGTTACTAAGGCTGTTGCTAAGGTGGTCACTAAGGCTGTTACTACGGCTGTTGCTAAGGCAGTTGCTAAGGCTGTTATTAAGGTGGTTGCTAAGGCTGTTACTAAGGCTGTTGCTAAGGTGGTCACTAAGGCTGTTACTACGGCTGTTGCTAAGGCAGTTGCTAAGGCTGTTACTAAGGTGGTTGCTAAGGCTGTTACTACGGTTGTTGCTAAGGCAGTTGCTAAGGCTGTTACTAAGGCTGTTGCTAAGGCAATTGCTAAGGCTGTTGCTAAGGCAGTTGCTAAGGCTGTTGCTAAGGCAGTTGCTAAGGCTGTTACTAAGGTGGTTGCTAAGGTGTCTCCATGTGTTGTTCAGCTCCAACATGAGGCGCTGCATGAAGGACCAGCAGAAGGTAAACAGACCTGGATCAGAGCCGGGATGACCATCTGCACCGTCTTGTCGATGACTCTGAAGCTGTAGGCGTCGTCCAGCCGCATGATGTTCGCTCCCATGAAGGTGAAGATGGGCATGATGTTGTGCAGGACTTTCTCCTGCAGGACGACACAGAGGTCAGAGAGAGAAGATCTGCAGCTCAGAGCCACAAACAAACAAGATCTGGAGACCGTTTCTCTTATTCTGAAGGACTCACGGGGAAGATGGAGGCGACGGCGCCCAGCAGCAGCAGAGCGTGATGGTGAGTCTGCGGCATGTCGGACGCTCGGATGCACTGAACCACCAGCTCCACACTGAACTTATCTTCATCCAGGACGTCTGAACACAAACAAACAAACAAACAAACATGTTAAACTGCTGCTTCCTCTCTGGTGGACCAGATCAGATGAAGATGGCGAGCTGCACCTTTCTCCACCGGAGCTCCATCAGGAGACAGTTTGTGGCAGACGTTGAGCAGACAGCTGAGCAGCAGCTGCTTGGTGTACTCCCTGTTGGTGTCGTCACCTGAAGACGCTTCCAGGCTCCTGAAGAAGACGTTAGAGACGTTAAAAAAATAAAATAAAAATATAAATGATAAAAATGTTCAGATCATTTATTTAGTTTAGTTAGTTAGAATAAATAAAAATAATAATAATAATAAATAATAAAAAATAAAAATATAATAAAATATAAATAAATATTTTTTAAAAATAAATAAATAAAATTAATTATTTAAAATTGAAAAAAAAATATTTCAGTGATTTTTTTTTTAATTCAATATATTTTTATTGCCCTTTTTTGGCAAAGCACGTCATACAAATGTAACAAAATAATAATGGTGATGATGAAGATGTTTATAAAGTGGAAGTTATAAATTAAAGATGACATAAATACTCAATAACAAGTAATAATTATAATTAACACACATACATGTTGAGTCTTTACGGCTTCTTAATGATTTAATTTTAAAATTGGCAGCCACAAACTTCCATATCATCCTGTGTATTAAAGGTCCAGTTAATATTTAAAATGTTCACCTGGAGAGCAGCGAGAACAGAACCGGCACCAACATCTGGGCTCGTTTCAGCTTCTTCTTGTGCTGCAGCAGCTCCAGGATCAGAGTGACTCTCTGCCAGGACACGGCGCCGCCCGGTGGTCCCGCCTCACCGCCCTCCTCCGGTTTCCTGACCACAGAAAAAACGTCACATCGTCACATCGTCTCCGTCTGCTGCTGCTAAAGATCATTTTACTTTTTACAATTTACAGGTTTCTCTTGTTTTTAGTGAATTATGTTAATATCTCCTGTTTAAGACGCTGCATTAATTAACATTTAAATAAAATAAACACTGATTCTTCGGGTCTTCGTTGCTCTGCGGACTCAGATTCAGTGAAAGCAGCTTCACCTCTGCAGCATTTTGCTCCGGCGGGTTTGCTGCACCGTCACGGTGACTTTGGGCTTCTCGGGCGGAGCGAGCTCATTGGCTACCAGCTGACCGTCGACCGCGATCTGTTAAAGAGAAGAAATTATTATTTCTTTAATTAGAAGATAAAATAAAGAGCAGCAGCTTCATAAAAGATGCAAACAAAACTATGACGCTCTTATTTTGAAATTCCATCTTATAAAACTGACTCATATTCACAGTTAAGAGGAAACAACAGGGAGGAGCTTATAACACTGAGCCTGAAAACCCAGTCTGACCAGGACCAGGACCAGGACCAGGACCAGGTCCAGGACCAGGACCAGGACCAGGACCAGGTCCAGGTCCAGGACCAGGACCAGGACCAGGACCAGGACCAGGACCAGGACCAGGTCCAGGTCCAGGACCAGGACCAGGACCAGGACCAGGACCGCTCACCCCTTTAAAGGCGCTGCTGACGCTGTTGGCCACCAGAGGACTCCGGCTCTCCACCAGCAGGTCGAACATCACCGACAGAAGCTTCTGCTGAACCTTCTCGTCTCCGAGCGCCGAGAAGAACGACTTGGAGATCTGCAGAAGAAGAAACGACGTCAGAGACGGAGACGATCGACCCGAACACACCGACGTAGCGTTTATATCTACTCTGTAATGTCTGGTTGAACAGATATGTGGACAGTTTAGAGTCAAATTTCCAGATGTGGACCATAAAGTACGTCAGTAACACAATTCAATTCTTTCATTTGACTCAGAAGTTCAATTTTCTCTTTTATTTTGGAGGCTGGATTTTAATTATCAGCTGCACATAAACTCTTAATCTGTGAAACCTTCAGAGTTTAAACCTGATTTTATTGGTTTAACAGTTTCTTCCATGATCTTTAATCTCTTATCTTTCAGTTTATCTGGTTCATCTTTGGTTTTAACTGGTTGTTGTGGATTTATTCCTGGTTTTACGCTTGTTGTCCCTTCTTTTAACACCGGCTTTAAACCTGATGTTAATCCTGGTTTTAACACCTTTAAACTTGTTTTTTTTGCTTCTTAGTTCTGGCTTTAAATTAAGTTCTAACTTCAGTTTAACACCTGACTTTAACAAAGTTTTTATTGTGGTTTCCATTTATGAATCAGGCAGCTGGATGTTTTAAACCTGACGTAATCCCGGTTTAATCCCTGGTTAATCCTGACCTGCTCCAGGGCGATGATCTGGCAGCTGGGGACGTCGGGGTGCGGCAGGGTCGGCGTCCTCAGCGCTCTGACGAACAGGTCCAGACAGTTCTGGTCCTGGGCCAGCAGAGGGGCCGACGCCTCGTTGTACTTCCCCAGGATGAGCTGCATGAGCTGGGCTTCGGCTCGCAGCAGGGCGGGCGTGTCGGGGCCGCTCTGCTCCAGCAGCCGGTCCAGAACAGGAAGCAGAGCGGACAGGACGGACTGCGAGGAGACGGCGGTTCGGTCAGTCGGGTTTATGTTTTCACTGCGGCGGGTTTTAGAGGTTTAGAGGTGCGTGTCGGCTCTCACCTGTCCGTTGACGTGGCTCAGCGCTCGCAGCAGGCCGGCGGCGCTGTACGACGGGCAGCAGGAAGTCTGGACGCTCCGCAGCAGCTGCTGCAGCGACGACTGGAGCTTCTTCTGCTGAGACTTCACTTTAACTGACAAAGACTCCTCATGAAGAACGCCGAGCGCCTGCAGAGAAAAACAACAAAACACACTCTGGTTTTATTTCACAAAATAAATAAGATTAATATGATTAAATATTAATTATACTAAAAACAATAATTTAAATCTGATTATCTGATCAAAGATGTTTCCTGATGTGATGAACGTTTAGAGGAGATCATTTATTGTTGCGTAAACATAACCGTGATTATCTGAACAGATTTTTCTCTTTTTATTAACAAAAAATAAACTTTTCAAATTATTTAAATCAAATTATTGATTATTTTATTAAGATTTCTATGAAAGTTTCTTGAAAAAAAAACTAATTTGACACTAATTACAGCAAAAATAAAGTTTAACACACATGAAGAATAAAAATTCCTCTGATAATCAGTTAAAACTTGTTTCCTTTTAGATAATTATTAGAAATATGGTTTGTTTCTTTATACATTAAATTATTCATGTTTATTAAATGACGTGTGGTTTAGTTTAGATAATTTATTCAATAAATAGAAAAATCAAAACATTTCATAAATATAACGTTATTACAAACTGATTTTTCTCTTTTTATTAACAAACAATAAATTTTTCAAGTAATTTAAATAAAATTATTGACACAATTAAACTTGAATTTTATTAATTAAAATAAAATAAAATAAAATAAAATAAAATAAAATAAAATAAAATAAAATAAAATAAAATAAAATAAAATAAAATTTCTTTGGAAGTGTGAAAAAAAACTAATTTGACACTAATAACTAAAATGTGAGGTTTAATCAATTAACAAACACACAGTTTAACATAAATAAATATTTACATGTTTCCTCTGATAATCAATTAAAACTTGTTTCCTTTTAGATAATTATTATTTTCTATATATAAAATAAACGAAGACTTTCAGTCGCTCTCACCGTGCTCAGGTACGACGGGTCGGCCGTGATCTCCTCCGACGTCTTCAGAAGCTTCTCTGTGATTGGCTGGAAGGGGGAGGCGTCGGCTCCCGATAGGCTCTGCAGTGCAGCGAGCGCCGACCTCCTGACCTCCCGGACCGGAGACGTGAGACAGCAGAGCAGGGACGGGACCACTGAGAGAGACACACACACACACACACACACACACAGACACAGACACAGACACACACACAGACAGACACACAATTAACTGATTATTTTAATATATTTTCTGACGTCTTTAGTTTTGTCGTTTAAGACGTGTTTGCACACGTTGGCGGTCCAGACAGGAAGTAGTCGGCGAGGAGCTGAGGTTAGGTGGTCATGGAAGTGAAGACCGTCCAGATTTGACATTTCTATTTTATCATATTTACTCTGATGTGTTTTTATTCTCCGACGTTTGAAGATATTTTAAGTTTTTTTATTGTTGTTGTTTTTTTTTTCTTACCGGGCGAGTCGGCGGCCGCCAGCTCCGCCAGCGTGGCGGCGGGCTGAGCGCTCAGCAGAGCTCCGCCCATGTAGAGAGCCTGAGTCTGCAGGACGGCGCCCACCTTCACGTCCAGCTGGTCGCCATGGTTACTGCCGTATCCCCACAGCATGCACAGGAACCGGAAGAGCATCGCCGGCTCGCGCAGGTGAACCTGGAAGAGACGAAGAGACGAACATGTTTACAGACTGAACAGCGCTCGACAGGAAGAGTTTGTGTTCGTACTGCAGGAACATCAGATGATCAATAAAAATGTTTGGTTGCATTTTTTTTTGTCTTTTATGTTTCTATTTTATTTTTTTTTTTTTTTACACAGAACGTCTGGCCGCTCAAAAGTCAGAGTTTCATTTTACTCACGAAGAGTCAAAGCGCAGCAACATGTATGGAAGTCTAATGACGCCAAAATTAAAATGAAATCATGACAAAAAAAATATTTAACACCTAGTTTTGATTTTCATGTCAAAATATTAATGAAAAATCTATTGATGAATGATTTTCTGAACATAAACCTGCCATAAAAACTATAATAATAATAAATTGAACATGACATTAAAATGATTTTTGCTTCTTTCTGATGAAAATTATATTTTAATATAAAGTTAAATAGAATTAAATTTAAAAATATAACTAAATATAAATATAACTGACCATGTATGGAGGTCTAAAGACGCCAATATTAAAATGAAATCATTTTATTAAACTGATCAGTTTGTGTGCGAATAAAGTGTGATCTATTGATTAATGATTTTCTGAGCATAAACCTGCCATAAAAACTACAATAATAATAATAAAACTGAATGTGAAACTTTAAGATTAATTTCAAATTGGCAGAATTGACAATTTTAACTTCTTTCTGATGAAAATTAAATTTAAATTAGAAAGAAGCTGAAATTTTTAAATTTTTATATATTTAAATAAGAAAACTGGATTTTACACAAATAATAAAAAGTCATCTTCCTTCATTCTGACCAGAAACTGAAACCCGACAATCATCTGATGACACAGCGTCCGTCATAACGACTTTAAACATTAAAGATCGTCTCGTTCTCTTCGTTACCTGGACGAGCAGCTTCATTAACTCTCTGAAGCTGCCGGCCGTCGGCCCGTCGCCGGCGCCGCTGATGACGAGACTGAAGAGGCGGCAGACGAGTCCGAGGTAGCAGCAGGTGTTCGTGTCCAACCTCTCCGGGTTCCACCAAACCTCACCTGCAAGAGACGACACGTCACCCGGAGGAAAGACTCATCATAAACAAATAAACGCAGTAAACACCGCGGCGGCCGCTGCTACCTTTAAACGAGGCGTCGTGACACCTGAGAGACGAGATGAAGTCTCTGAGCAGAGAGATCAGGACCAGGCTGTAGTCCCGGTCCAGCCTCTGACCCGGCTGCTGCCCGCACCTGCTCAGGTAGAGCGTCAGAGCCTCGGAGAAGGAGGCGGGGACGGAGACGGGACGCTCGGCTTCCCGGGCGGCGGCGTCGTCGTCCTTGGCGAGCTCCAGCAGCGGCGCCTCCAGCAGCGTGTAGACCCTCTGAGCGGTGAGCAGGTGCTGCGTCTCGCTCAGCTCCCCCAGGCTGAGCAGCAGAGTCCGGGTCAGAACCAGGAAGGACGTCCTCTCTCTGAGACCGGAGCCTCGCTGCTGCTCCACACACTGAGCCAGCTTCTCCAGCTGACAGCAAAACACACACACAGTCAACCAGGAGACACACGTGTAGATCCATCCGCCGCTGAAAGTAGTCCCCAACAAATGCACTATTTCCTGTTGTTGTTGAAAACTACAGAGTTTATTACTAAACTGCTGCACAATGAGGAGAGTTAATGATGTTAAAGTTCATTCACACTAAGATGAAAACTTACGGCGTCGCGTTTGGAGAAGTGCTCCATGTTGGCGAGGTTCTTGGTGAGCGTGGAGACGAGACGCTGGTTGGCGAGACCGATGAAGTCGGGTTCAGCGCTGCTCTTCATCACTTCCTGCAGCTCTGTGAGGAGGAAACGCCGTCAGTCTCCTCACAGCAAACACTCAGGTTTAAACTTATTATTTGTTATTTTAGGAAACATTAAAAGTCTGCTGGTTGCCTGGAAACCTCACGATGACGAGGAGACGCCAGGAAGTCACCGTGCCGAGAAACAAAACATCTGATCAATTAAAACGTATTTATTTAAAAATAATAACCTTGAGCCCAGTTCAGGGTGAGCGGGTGTTGGCTGAGGATGGCGGTCTGGGCGACGCAGGAAGTGAGGCGGAGCTGGGCGGAGTCCGGCCGCCCGGCGGTGATCACCAGGAAGGGCAGCAGCCTCCAGCCCGCCTTCTGCACCAGCTCGGCGTCGCCCTTTCCCAGCCGGGGGTCGGACAGTAAACGCACCGCCTCCGTCAGCACCGGCAGCCTGACGGAAACAACGACGACAAAGGCGATCTTGGTTACCATGGATACAGAGTCAGAAGTCTTTTTTATTAGTGATGTTTGATTTTCTGCATATGTGTGTGTGTGTGTGTGTGTGTGTGTGTGAGCTTCACTGACCAGTGTTCGGCCACGGACAGATCGGTTCTGTGCAGCAGCGACAGTAAACACGACACGATGTCTTCAGCGTCCAAAACGTCAAACAGCATCTAAAAACAACAAAACAGAGAAAAACAAATGTGATATTTTTTAAACCAATCAGAAGACTTTAATCAATCAACGCCGCCGCTCATTAACCCCCCGTATGACCCCTCGCTGACCTCCAGGACTTTCAGAGCGGCGGTTACGACGGCCGGCATGTCGTCCTTCAGGCGGTCCATGACGGCGTCTTTCAGGAAGCCGTCGTCCAAACTCTGATGCTGCAGAGAGGAAAACCAGAATAATGAAGTCAAACCAGTCTGAACAGAGGGGCCGAAAGCTATGACATCACTTCCTGTTAAGCTCCTGTAATCTCTGAAGCGTTCACGGACTCTTTGTCAAGCGAGGAAACGTGCTAATTTCTCCTTTCAGTTTTATAATAAGTTGAATTATCATGTTTGCTTATAAAATGTGTTAATTAGATGTTTAATGATGTTTTTCTTCTTTCTGAAGCAGAATCTGCACGTTTCAGCTTCTCTATTGTTGCTTTAAAACGTTGTGTCTGAAATGCAGAAACACCAACAGGAAGCTGAACATCCCGCCGTCGTCGTCGCCGTACCTGTCCGGAGGTGACGATGCCCCTCAGATGCTCCACGGCGGAGACTCGTACTGACGGCTGCGGGTGTTTCAGGCTGAGCAGCAGCGACGTGTCCGAGTCGCCAAGAATCTACAAACCCCAAAAAAAAAAAAAAACAGTCAGACAGGAAACAGACTGGTGACGCGTTAATAACCGTGTTGGCGGCGGCGGCGTGTACCTGGTATTTCCCGCTGCTCATGGACAGAGACAGGAACTGGTGGAAGAGACGTTTCTGCTCGTCGCTGCTGACGTCGGTCACGTGACCCGCGAGGACGCCGTCCAGAGCGCCGCAGTACCTGACGGAGGACGAACACACACAGACAGGAAACGGCTTCAGAAACATCGTCCTCATCGTTTCACATGTGAACAGCAGAGTGAATGTTCACCGTTATCCAGATATTTAAATAAAATATGAACAAAATAAAGGTTTAAAGGTTTTTAGGTGGTTTTTCCTCATTTTAACGGAGGATAAATGTCGTTCTGTACAGATTTAAAGCCTCTCGATGTGACATTGAGCTTTACAAATAAAAAAAAAGGACTTGATGTGAAAATAATAAAACATGAAATCCAAACTGTGGCAGTGAACATGTGCTGGAACAGACACACAGAAGGTCGTCTTATCTGCAGCTCTTTCAGACTCACTTGGACTCGAACAGTCGGACCAGAGGCAGCAGACGCTGGTCGAGGGCCGAGATGTTTTCAGCAGATAGTTCAGTCTGACTCAGATACTCGTCCAGCAGCAAACTGCAGGAGAAACACGACGACACTCAGTTTATACACACACATTCATTCAGTCAAACCTGATCAGTTAAAAACAAACATACAGTTCTGAAAGGAGGTAAAACACTTTATCTCCAGTATAGTACAGTAAAGTATTATTATTTTATCTGCATAATTTATTCTTTATTCAGATTTGGTGACTGCAGTTTGTCAGAGATCAGCTGTGCTTCTCTGGCCTCAGCTCTGAAGTCCAACCCCTCCCATCTGAGAGAGCTGGATCTGAGTGGAAACAAGCTGCAGGATTCAGGAGTGAAGCTGCTGTGTGCATGTTACTGTTGTAGCTGCTGGAGGTGGAGCTAGTTTACACTACTTTATATACAGTTAGCTAGTTTAGTCCACTGGTTTCATCTTTAATAATGTGTTGTATTTTAAAAGCTTGTTATATTATCCATTGTGTCAAATCTGCATCTGAAAGCTAAAACTGTCCATCACTGTACAGCAGCATTTAACAGCTTCAGACATTTGATTTTACATTTTTTAAAACCTTCTAAGAGGCGTTTTTGTGGGAAAAAAGACTTTTAAAGCTGAGAACTGTTTATATTGAAGTGTGTTTACCGAGCTGCCGTCTGGTCGAGGCCCTTCGTCAGAGGAACAGACTGCAGGACGGACTCCAACACGGCGAGCTCGTCCGTCTCACCTGCAGCACAAAACAACAAACTTCTACTTTCCGAACGTTCAACAACAGACTTTAAAAAAACAAAACGCTATAAAGTGTCATCAGTTCTGACCGGAGCTGCTGCTGAAGGCGGCGTGGATCAGGTGAGGCAGCAGGTATCGCAGCAGAGGACTGACGTCGTGAGTCGCCGCCATGACCTGCAGCGTGGGAACCAGCGACGGCATCGAGCACAGACGGCTGCAGAACCTGGACCCGGCGGCGCCCTCCTTCTGGTTCTGCAGCAGCACGATGAGGCAGCCCACGCCCTCTTTCGCCAGCACGGGCTCTTTGACCAGAGACTTGCTGATGTGGACGGCGAGGGTGTCGACCAGACTCGCCTCCATCACCACCTTCACCGCCAGCTGGCACACGATCATGTAGGTGGCGGCCTTGTAGTCCGACAGCGACGACTTCAGACCCTGAAGAGACAACGACAGAACACAAACGGGTTCAAGCTCGCTCTGATGCGTCGACACAGCGGACGGCGCGGCGGCGGCGGGCGGACGGGTGTCGTTACCTTCTGGACGTATGGAAGCAGTTTGGAGATGATGGTGTCGGACACTTTGTCCACGGCGTCCAGAGCGGGAACGATGGTGGAGGCGTAGAAGGAGAAGATCACTCGGAGCTGAGAGGAAGTGCCGGAGTGTCCCGAATACGCCTGAAAACAAGAAGAAGAAGACACCGCAGTTTAAAAGGATGCAGCCGGCTTATTAACTGAGGGAATCCTCTAAAAATCCAGTTCTGGATCAGAACCGGTTCTAGATTTGTGGTTTTTTAAGGTCAGCACTTGATCAGAGATTGATTCTGTGATCTAAATATATAAATAAACCCTCGTTAAATGTTCGCCCCGCCTCCTGGACTCATGAGCTCAACGGTTTAATGAACTCTGGAGGATCCGGCAGGTGACCCGGTGACACGGGGACGTTACCTCGATGGACTTGGTGACTATGGTGCAGATGAAGTCCATGAAGCTCAGGTCTGTGTAGCAGTGAGTGATCAGAGTTCCTCTGGCCAGCGGCACGCCGGGTTTCTGCAGAAACGACAACAGCAGGAAGTTGGTCAGTTTATTTTAGATCATATCTGGCGGTACGACAGCACACAGCCGCAGGATGTAGCGGTATAATATATACGAGTGTGTGGCGTGATAAGCCGTCCACTGCGGCGTCTGACCTGCAGGCAGTGCAGCCAGCTCCAGCGGTTCGTGGCGTCTTTGATCTTGAGGAGCTGCAGGACTCTGACGAACACGTTGGTGTCGTGATACGGCAGCGCGCACGCCAGCAGGCTGTCGGCGTTATAGAGCTGGATGTGGAAGCTGCAACACACACACACACACACACACACACACACACACACACGTTGACATGAGACATCTGTTCTGTTTCTTACATAAATAAAATATTAATGTTAAAGGACCAGACTTCTTACTTTGAACATTTTAGTCCCAGAACAAAAAAAAACAACTATTAATTGATTAGTTGATGGTTATTGATGATTAATCTGATTAATCTGCAACTATATTGATGATTGAATCTGGTTCCAGCTTCTCAAACTTTAAGAAAATCATCAGATTACAGAATCAGTTTCACTTTAATCCAGCACAGATTAAAAATCTACATAAAGAGACGCGACAGTAAACTTTTATTATGTTTACGTCGTCTTATTGTTTAATTCTGAGTCTTTGTGTTGGTGTGTTTTATATATATTGATTATATTCTGGTGACAGGCTTGTGACATCATGCTACAGTCAGCCAGCAGTGTGCCGGCGGCGGCGGCGGCGGCGTACCGGTGAACCAGCCACTCGATGCACTTGTGCGCCGGTTTGAGGAGGAAGTACGGGCAGAGGCGGGTGAGGAACAGCGAGATGCCGGCGTCCAGCTTCTCGTTGACCTCTTTAGACTGGACGCTGCGCTCCAGAGTCAGAGACGCCCGGCTGAACAGAGTGTCCTGAAACTCCGCGAACGCCGGTTCGATTCCCAGCAGCTCCTCCAGCCCCGTGCAGCCTAGAGGAGGAGGAAGAGGAGGACTGAGCTTCATCACGAGGCAGAAAAACAGGCTGTAGAAAGGTCAAACCGGAGTAGAAAGACTCACCGAGGGCGTAGAAGGTGCTTCTGTCCATGGAGGCGGCATCTTTGGGGTCGAAGAGCAGCGAGGCGACCTCTCTGCGCGTCAGCAGGTTGGGGTCGCTCTGAGGCAGCGCGAGCCTCTTCAGCTGGTGAGCCAACGACGTCATGATGACCGTTTCTTAATCTGACAGAGACACAAACATGAATTCAGCTGATTTATAAACGTGGATCTGTGACTTTAACCTGAACACAACTAGTTATCTCTGTCTTCATCAAGCAACACGTAGTTTATTGAATATTGAATTATATAATATTTAACTCACTGTAACCCGAGAATAAGTTACAGATGAAGCCAAAGCACTTTGAAATATGCAACCGTGTCTTGTTCCACTACTTTCACCTGCAGATTCAGATTTTACTCACAAAATATAACAAATAAAATATGATGATAAAGATTAAAAAAAGCTTCACAGACTTTCAGTAATTTGGTAAAACCTCTCCTCAGTTTCAGTAAAAATCTGAAAGCAGGACTTTTAGTAGTGCAGTTTTAATAGTTTTCCCACTAACATGCCATCACTCCCAGTTAGAGACGGAGTTAGTGAATCAGTCTGAATCATTTATTTTATGATGAAAGAAAAAAGCGCGTTGAATAACTTGCTTATGAATTATATTACTGCATATTTAAAAAGTGGATCCTTCTTATTTACAAACAGTCTTAACACAACTTCTGTGTAGCTCGTTTCTTTTCTGACAAGTAAGGAAATATAAAAAAAGATGCGTTTTTTCAGTAGTTTGGTTGATGCGTCCGTTTACAGTCTGATCTGCTTTTACTGGCTTTAGATTTTAATCCGGCTTCAAATTATACAGTTTAACAGGTCAAACATGTAGATTTAAACTACAAGAAAGCGATTTAATCCACTTTATCGATCATGTTTATCGATAACGGGAGTTAGCCACTTCAGCTAACGCAGCAAAGTCCCTTCAAAATAAAATTCTCACAGTCAAAGACACGCGGACATGTTGTTAAATTAACATGAACGTAAGACGTTGTTTTAAAAAAAAATGAAGTCACAGAATAAAAATATAAGAAATTCAGACCTGTTTAATGTATCTCCGCACGGTACATGTGCGCCCGTGCACGTTGTTGATAGCGGAAGTGACGTAGATCTCCATCCGGGTCACAGTTTGTATCACATCTTTGTTGAAGCGAGATGTTTCACTCCCTCCTTTATCCGCCTGCGTCTCACCTCTACTCATCAGACACGTTTCATACACAGAATAAGTGTAATAAGAATAAACATTGTGTTATAAGATATTAACAGTTTTAATAGACTCAATTAGACTCTTCAAATCCTTGAATTGACTAGATAGTTTTTGTTTTTGTTTTGTTTTGTTATAACTGGATGATACAGAGCCTTTTTTTTATCTTGTGTGCACAAGTTATTTATCTCGGCTGATAATAATCTTATGTCTCCGTGCAATAACAGCAAGAATATCACTGTATGATATTCCCAGATGAAAATAAAACTTCATCAGCTCAGTTTTCTCCATTATATAGTTGCTGTTTATAACAGAAGTCGTTACAGACACATATGAGTTCATAGTGCTCACAAGATAGGTCCTCTTTTAACTCTTCCAGGATCTCTGTTTGGGCACCATGCAGTGGTGTTTGTCCTACAGATAGATAGATCGCATAAATGTTATACCTCTTGAGCACTGCCTGGTCCTTCTGACTGGCAGCATCTTCACAGCTTCCACCTGTGTGACTGTGATCACATGTCAGCATAGTTCGTTGGTCGAAACAATACCCCTCTTACTATGAGCCAATACCGCCCCCCCTGCATGTTAGTATTACCACATAACCTCTATCTGCAAAAAATCTGGCCGTTTGGTGCTGATGTTACATGACTTTACACAAAATGATGAACGTTTATTTTAACTTCTTCTTATTCAAACTTTTGAGATTTCTATCAAAGGATTTCTGCAATGCACAGGGACACAGCTCCTCCATTGCATCAGAACTTCAGGTTGTTGCCTAAGTTTTGTGATGTTTGTTTGTATTGGTATAGTAATTCTCTAAAGTTCAGTACACTTTGCTTAAATTATGTAAATTCCTACGAAATGGTTCAAGAAATTCAGTTATGTTAATTTGGTATTAAGTATAATTTGTTATGGATATTCAATAACTGACCAGGACAACAAAATGTCAAGCTGTACTCTTCTGTTCTCTCAAACAGAAGATAACGTGTTGTTTGATAAACCAGGAGCCTCACAGGTGAATCAAGGCCAAAATGCAGGTCATCACCTGACGTAACAAGACAAAACCCAAGATACAAATTTAAGTCATGGATTTGTGATTTGGAACTGATGAACTAGTTTCTCTGATTCGCTTAAAGGCTGATTTTCGGACTGTCCGGGTCGGACAAGTTGAGACATCGTTTAACAACGACGGTTCGCTCAGATTTGTCTCCCTGTCAGGTTTTTGTCATTAAAGCGTTTCCCAGACTCTTTCAACAAATTCCTCGTTTGGTCTTCTCTTCTTCAACTTGAAAACTGCCATCAGTTTTTTCTTTATCACTAATCACAAAATCAACTGGTTGAAACAGTCTTCAAAAATAAACAGAGAAGCCTAAAGTTCACCATCTTTAGGCTTCTCTGTTTATATCTCTACAACATCTTTTTTCCAGTATTACCACATAACCTCCATCTACAAAAAATCTGGCCGTTTGGTGCTGATGTTACATGACTTTACACAAAATGATGAACGTTTATTTTAACTTCTTCTTATTCAAACTTTTGAGATTGTTATCAAAGGATTTCTGCAATGCACAGGGACACAGCTCCTCCATTGCATCAGAACTTCAGGTTGTTGCTTAAGTTTTGTGATGTTTGTTTGTATTGGTATAGTCATTCTCTAAAGTTCAGTACAAGTAGCACAAATTATGTAAATTCCTAAGAAATGGAAGAAACACTAATCACAAAATTAACTGTCTTAATAGGGAAAACAGTCTTCAAATATCTTCAGAACTTAAACATACAAACTTTACATTAATAATGATAATAAAGTGATAATGTAAATGTAAAAGAAAAACGTGATATATGATGAATGAATGGACAAAATCAACATAATACTTGTACTTTTACTATTGTAGGATTTTTCATGCAGGACTTTTACTTGTAATGGAGTATTTTTACATTGCTGTATTTGTACTTTTACTGAAGTAAAGGATCTGAAAAACAGTAAAAAAAAAAAAAAAAAACCTCATTATGTTAAAAAGGGTTCAAATGCAACAAAGTCTTTCATTTATTTTATTGTTTATTTCATTTTTTATAGTTAAAAGTTAAGTTATATTAGTGTTATCAGTGATGTGCAAAGTAGTCTTAGTCTGCCAGCCTGAGATCTATTGCTTTTGTCTCCACCCACATAACCAGAAAAATCAAGTAGTCTAAGTAAGATGTACAGTAAAGCTACTACATGACACTCCTACAGTACTACAGACACGCCTACTACATGGTGAGGCTGGTTAGGTTTAGGCAGACCCACTGAAAGAATCTCTGGGATATAAATACAGCTCAGAAACATCAGAGCATCCAGACTGATTGACATTAAGATTTTCATCAGATCACCTCAGCTGAACTCTGAAGATGAAGGTAAGTTTGTGACTTTATGCTGGATTAATATTGATCAGTAGTTTCACTATGTTAAAGTGTCTTAAACAACAGTCAGGAGCCCAAATGAATATCGAAACATGTTTATCTTGCTGTAATTATTCCTCCTGTTCATACTGACCATAAGAAGATCCTTCATAATGACCTTACAGTGGAAGTGATGGAGGACTAAATCCACAGTCCTCCTTCTGTGTAAAAATGTATTTCAAAGTTTATCTGAAGCTAATATGAAGCTTCCAAATGTGTCAAATCAAGTAGATATCTTTCAACATTACAGTCTTTTGAGGATCTTTTAATAGTCAGTTCAGGGGCAGGTTCCCAAAATCTACAGACGTATGACTACCCCAACCTTGCTTAAGGAACCAGAATTCAGCCTGGCTTCTATCACCAGCTGTCGTTGAACCACTACCAATGGGCCTATATAGTCAAGTATGTCCTGACAGTCTGGGTCACAACGAAACATGTAAGTGCAATAGGTGTTGGAGGTTTGAAAGTACTCCAGGATGGCCTATCAGCAGGTCTTCTGTGGAGGAGGCCCATTCTGTCGGTTGAAGGCACTCTCCCGGTTTTACAGAGCAGCTTCAGAGCCCCAACCCTAACATCTTAGCTGACTGGACTCCTAATTATAAAACCTCTAATATTGCATTTAAATCTTACCTCTAATGCATGAATAGCTGTATTTTGACTTTAGTCACTGAACCTGAAACATTACTACCATTACCATTAATAAATAACACCAATTCTCATCGTAACAAGAGTCAATAAATTATTAATCTAATCATTTTCAAAAACTAATATCAGCCTATCCCAAAGGAGGTGTCAGGAACTTTGGTTGGAGTGTATTAAAAATACAAACCAGTTTTATTTGGTTTTACAAAGCAAGCAATCTAACTTCAAAAATATTAAGATACAAAAACCCCACCTGCCCCCCGCATCTTTAGGCTTTTCTGTTTATATCTGTACAACATCCTCTTTCTAATATTACCACATAACCTCTAACTACAAAAAATCTGGCCGTTTGGTGCTGATGTTACATGACTTTACACAAAATGATGAACGTTTATTTTTAACTTCTTCTCATTCACATTTTTGAGATTTCTATCAAAGGATTTCTGCAATGTGCAGGAACACAGCTCCTCCATTGCATCAGAACTTCAGGTTGTTGCTTAAGTTTTGGTGAGGGGGGGCTCATGAGGTCTCAGAGTCACAACTCAAATGCAGTTGTTGGGCATTACAACACACTTTTAACTGAGTATTGGTGCCATGAGCCAAATTTAAAAACTAAATTAGAAAATTAGAAAAATAAACAGAAAAAAATGAGCACCACCTGGGGTTTATCTGTGTATGTACCTGAGCCATGAACAGGAGGAATGATTACAGTGAGGAAAACCTCTTTCACTGTTCATATGGACACCTGACTGTTGTTTAAGACACTTGATAAATTGTGAAACTGTCCTTTAACAGCTTCTGTTCTTTTTCTGTTGCAGCTGGTTTCAGTGGTTCTCCTCCTGCTGGCTCCAGTGTTGATCTCTTGCTCATGTCGCTTCCCCCCCCGGGACTGCAGTAACATCTATCGCCAGGACAAAAGCAGAACCAGCGGAGTGTACACCATCTATCCCATCGGAGCCACGTCTGCTGTCCAGGTACACTTCATCCTCTCTGGGACTCAGTTCGAAGATGTTGGTTCAAAGATGAGTCAACATGTGAAGACAGTTCAGGTTGATTCTACTGAAGCAGCAGATATAAATGAAGGTAGTCGTGTTACTGGTTGGATACACAGACTGTATATAAAGATAGAAGCAGTTCTGACACTTTTAAATGAAGAGGGCTGCCAGCCACGGTCACATCTGACAAATAATATAAAAAAGAAAGAAAATAGCACTGTCAAACCATAAAGCAGTGAATGGTATAGGGCCAAACTACATGAGTCTTCAAATCTTATTAATGGAGCAATCATTTCCAAAATGATCACCAGCACACCTATTAGAGGGTTTGAATTTAGAGATTGAGACCATAAAGACTCATTGAAAACGTGATTGACTCAGTGTGTCTAGAGAGAAGTTAATGCTTTTTGAATGGGAGTCAGTTGCAGCATCTTGTGGCCGCCGGCAACACTTTAAGATACTTCAGCCTCAAGATGTGGCAGCTGCTGATTTACTGAATATAGTTTTAACTAAAGGATCATATTTACTAATGAGTGTGTTTGTGTGTAGGTGTACTGTGACATGGACACATTAGGAGGACGCTGGACGGTGAGTTTCTGAACTGAAGTCATCAAGTCACAGCTGGCTGTTTTTCAGTCTGAACACTTCCTGTTGGACCTTCACAATAAATCATGAGCTTTCAGAGATCTTGTGTATTTATTGAGTTAATCCCCCCACCAGGTGTTCCAGAGGAGGATGGACGGCTCAGTGAACTTCTACAGGCGCTGGAATCAGTACAAGAAGGGCTTTGGTATCGCTGCTGGAGAGTACTGGCTCGGTGAGAAATGAAACCAAACTAACAGTCATGTGACTTCATGAAACTGTTCATAAAAACAAAACATTAAACATATTTGTGTGTTTTCAGGTCTTGAGAATCTCTACCATCTGACTCGGAGGGAGAAGGTCGAGCTGCTGGTCGACATGGAGGACTTCAGTGGAAACAAAGCGTTTGCTCGTTACTCCTCGTTCTCCATCGAATCAGAGTCCAACGGATACAGACTCCATGTGTCTGGATTCATTAATGGAGGAGCAGGTCAGTTACTGTTAGCAGGTAGTAGTTTGGTTTTTCTGATGTTTAGTTTCCACATGGAGACACTGAAGATTTCTGTCCTTATATTGGATTATTTGTGTGATTCCTTCAGCTAAAGACAGATTCACAAAGATTTTCAAGTCTGTAACAACAAATCTGTGTCTGCTCATGTTTTATTAATTACATGGAAGCTTTGGTTTTTATAAAGACATTTAAAGGAAAACAATGTAAATGAGGCCCAGCAGGTTTCAGGTGTTTATGTCCGTTTGACCTTTTGCAGTTCTTGTCTACATGACATACTGTATGTTGTTATGTTACAGTAGCAGCAGCAGATGCAGCACTAGTAGTACTAGAAGTATTAGTACAAGTGGTAGCCATAGCAGTAGTACTGTATTAGTAGTGACAATTGTAGTGTAAATAGATATATAACATTATATAATATGGTGTCATTAGCAGTAGTGTTGTTATCAGACACTTGTTGTTTTCTTGTGTTTCTGTAGGAGACGCCATGTTTTTTGAAGACGGACAGAAGTTCACCACCTTGGACAAAGACCAGGATACACACAGCAAGAACTGTGCCAGGCTATACCTGGGGGCGTTCTGGTACAAGGACTGTCACTATACAAACCCCAATGGGGTTTATCGCTGGGGGGCTGATGGGACTATCTATGCTGTAGGAGTAGAGTGGGCTCCATGGAAGGGCGTTAACTACTCCCTGAAGGCCATCAGCATGAAGATTCGTCCTGTGCAGTAATTCTCCAGAACCAACAAACAGCAGAATATCTGTTGATCTCTTTCTTTCTTTCTCTCTGATCTAGTCTGTAACCTCACATATACTTCAAATAAATATTTCCAGCATCAATAAAAGTCAGGTGTAGAGTGTGTTTGTGAGCAGCTGCTGGGTGTAAAGTCTTGTGTCAAACAGCTGTTGGTGAAGAGAAATGATTGGACAGGTGGGGAACTTAGTGGAGGATCCAGAGGAACGAATACAGAGCAGCTTCCATCAGAAACATCACATGACATCACTGAAGTGATGAAGAACCAAATGACAGATGGAGTTGACTTGTATTGGAGCTAAAAGCAGCTTGAACTCTGCTGAAATGAACACGTTCCACCACTAGATGTCTCTGTTGTCTGTATTAGTTCCATCTAGTTGTATACAACAAGAAAAATGTTCAAGTAACACAGAGTTTATTATAATGACTTTGACCAAATCTTACATTAAAAAACATATTTTTAGGGCCTGAACCCAAAGGGCGAAGGCCCTCTTATATTTCATGTGTTTGTTTCTTCTTCTTACTTTATTATTCCATCACTTAAACCCTAAATTTGACCCTTTAAACATGCTCAAAAACTTACCAAATTTGACACACACATCAGGTCTGGTGAAGAAATTTGATAGAATGGAAAAATTAACCCTCCAAATGCCAAAATGTGCTCAAGAGCACCACCTAGGTAAGTAATATGGCCACCACGGCCCATAGGAATGTTGTAGAATTCTGGTTAATCTGTAGGTCATAATAGTTCACACTCACTAGGCCTTCCTGCAGGGTTGTTGGGAGCAAAATTAAACCAATTTTAGAAGCTCTTAAATCCTCCTATGCAACTGCTCCTGGTGATGTCACTCCCTCAGTGCTGTGAAACATTCTGCTCCCACAGAAGGAGGAAGAAAAGACTTACTCACATGCTGATATCTCAAAAACAATAAAAGATAGAAAACACATGTAAATTCAAGATTTGTAGGTCAAAGTCCCATGACTCATTTAAAGTTCAAATGAAGTTTGTATCTAAAACTATGTGGAAACATTAAATATTCAAAAAATGGACATAAGCTTTGTCACCAATGTCTATGCCATAGTCATTTATATTATATCATATATTACAAAAGCAGAGAGAGAAATCGGCCTTTTATTGAGTAATCTCAAAAAGAAGCAACAAAACAAGGAGATCTTTCTGCTAAAGAAGCTCGGCAATGTATATTTACACAACAGGGACATTTTTGCCTATGAATCTTTGAGGAGGCTTATAGGAGAATGGATAGGTGATTTATATGAAAGGGGTAAATGAGGTTTGAGTGAATCAGTATAATAAGCAGTTGTTAAAGTGCTGGAATGCTAACATCGACATAATCTTTGTCACCAATGTCTATGGCATAGTCATTTACATTATATCATATATTACAAAAGCAGAGAGAAAAATTGGTTTAGAAAAACAAGAGGAGGCCCTATTTCAGAGCCTCCTGCAATTGTTTCTTCCTTATAGAGCTGACACAGACCTCAGAGCTGAAGGCATTGAGCTGTTTAGTCAGTTCTATAAAGACAGTGAGGTGACATTTAGTGATAGCTCCATGCATTCAGTTAAGAGCATGGTCGACAAGAACAGGCAAAAGTTTGAAGGGGCTCAGGAAATTGCCAAGCAGAACAACGAGGTTGATGAAATTGTTTGGGAGGAATTGTGTCCAGAACAGGAAGTAGAATGCCTTGAATGTGTAGAGGAAATAAGGCAGCATCAGGAAGGTGAGGTAGGGGATGAGCAATCAGTAGAAGCAATGGAGAATGTTCCAGGTTTGTTTGTTGATAGCAGACAGGTTGCACATTTAGAGAGAGGACATCATGTCTAGAAGTGAGGGTTTAGCTTTGGTTAGGTCCTCATTCATTAATGGAGGTTTACTGTCTGTCAGAATCTAAATCCTGCTTGAATATTAGTTTCTTACTCAGGACTTTCTAAAATGACCACCTTGATACACATCAGTCATTTCTTTGAACAGCAATTTTTATGCGTCCTTCTGTTTTATCACTGAGACTCTATCAATTTGTTAAAGCAGCTCCTGACCTGAAATCTTAATTGCGCACTATGAGTAATCTCAGTTTAAATACAAACAATTGGTATGAAGCTTTAGACACATAGGATTAATGAATAAAAGTCTCCATCACTTATGATGTGATTGGTCCACTGATGGAGCATCATTCCTATAATATTGGAGATTATATGTTAATATTTGAGCAGGATTGTGGTGCAGCTGCAGAATGTAGTTTGAAAGTGAGTTTTTAAAATAAGGAACATAATCTGAACGTGTTTTAACAGCATTTCAGTGACAATGTTTAATTTAACCCATTTGTTGAAGCATCTGAAATAAAGTCACTGAATGCTGTTGAGCTGAGATACAAACAGACGTGTAAACATTTAACATCTACTGTATTTTAATCTTGATCTTAATCTTTTCAAGTGCAGATCAGCAAACACATTATTACTGATCAGACTGTGACTTTACAGTCATGTCTTTGTGTCTTCAATCTATATAATCTTTTTTATTCATTCTTAAAATTTTACAACTGTCAGACACACCTCCAAGGAGGAACACCCTGAGTGTGTGTGAAGCCTTGAGCCTAACCACAAAACTGCATGACCACCGTTGCTAGGTTTAAAGAGGAAGCTGTTACATCATCAAAATAGACAGTGAAGTTGAGAGGTTCCCTTAACTTTTAACCTTTGCTCTCAGGTATATCAATAATGTTAGACTATCAATTTTGAATGTTTCAAGGAATCTCAATAGGAGAAAAATGCATATGTGATCTACACCGTCCTGCGAATTTCCTGCAATCAATAAACAGATTATAAGTGCATGTAAGACGTTGAGTTTGATGCTTGGCTTTATGTTGACAGAGGAAGACCAATATGGCATATGACGCACATCAGCTGCCTTATCACTTTTCACTCCTAACCATAATAATTTAGCTATAACTTACTTTTATTCTCTTCCATTATCCATTCTTAACATTTTAATGTTTAGATATTGAATCAACAGCTCTGCTAATCTGGTTGAAACTGTCCTGTTGCTATTCTCACAGGGAAGAGCCACCTTGCACTGGAACTGTTATCTGCCCATATTAAGAAATATTTATTACCCAATCTGCATGAAAAAGGCTCTGCCACATCTGCACTGAAATGAGTGTGTGGGGTGCATGTGTTTTACTTGGTTTTACGAAGCAAGCAATCTAAACTACAAAAATAGTAAGATACAAAAACCCCAAATTAAAGAGAGTATCTAAGAGGTCCCTCCAACGAAAAAGGACCCCGTCCCAACATCTTTAGTCGTTTCTGTTGGTATCTCTACAACATCCTCTTTCTAGTATTACCACTTAACCTCTATCTACAAAACATCTTACTGTTTCATGCTGATGTTACATGACTTTGCACGAAATGGTGAGCTTTTCTTTATCTGACATGTTCATAAGAATACTTTGGAACTCTTTAACCTCTTCTTATTCACATTTTGCGATTGTTATCAAAGGATATCTGTAATGTGCAGGAACACAGTTCCTTCATTGCCTCAAAACTTTGTCCTTTTTCAACGTGACAGTACTCAATTTAATTAATGGATTGATTTATAATTGCTGTGTATCTTGTATCTCCACTAACATCTGATGATTTGCGCATTATGGCCGGTTTATAAGTAACTGTCTGCCATTATTGTGAAAAATAAAATAAGAGAAAGAAATGAAGAACTCAGATTTTCTGGCCATTGTTGTCTAACCTCATAAGAAGGGACTGAAAAAAGAAAGAAATCCTAAATGTGTCAAAGGGAATTCCCAGTGACGTCATACGTAGTAAGGTCCCACGAAGTGGACCCCCTCTCCGCCCCCTACAACACCCCCTTTTTTCGCTTTATGTCGTCTTCTTCGTCGCTCTTTTGACAGTGGATGGCTCAATGAACAAAACAGACTAGTGACCCCACGTGTGTCTACATTGAAATGACATCTTCATTCTTGAAAACCTGAGGTTGCGAGCAAGACGAGTTGGCAGGATTTCAGTCCGCCAAAAGAGTAATTCATAAATTGTTGGCACGCATGCAAACACCCACCCCTCCCCCCACCACACACATACACACGCACATACACACACACACACACACACACACACACACACACAGATATATGTCTAAAATAAAGCAACATCTTTACATGTTCTGAACATAGATCATCTAGCAGTGTAATTACTAGTCCAGTTGTTGTAGATATTTGATACTCAGTAGCTCTCTGAAATTAGACCTGGGACGGCTTGTGTCCATGAAATGTGAAAATTAAAACTTTGTCATAGAGCTACACCAAATACATTTTTGGAAAAGTCTCGACCTGGAAAATAACATATGTAAGTATGATGATCCTACATGGCTCCTGCTTTGAAAAACTGACCTTTGAACCTTGACCTCAGTGCATATTTGAAGGCCAACTGTTATAGAGAGCTCTGGGCCTCAGCTATCATGTGAATATAGTCAGCAACTGGGGACGCTGTCAGATACAAGTAAAATATGGTTAAAATTAATTGTCACTCATAAAGCAATTAGATATTTAAAATCTGATTACACAAATGTGTTTATTGTCCCCCTAAACTCCCTAGTGTACTCTCAATTTAGTATTTACAACTTCCTAATATTTTAAAAACGCTAATATTTTTTTAAACTACAATTCCCATGAGCCTTGTCATGCTTCTTGATACAAATAAGCACCACAGTTGTAGTTCTTCTGGTTGTAGAGTAGAGCAGTAAGATAGGGTCATGAAAAGATCTATCTGTTGAATATATCAAACGTTTAATACGCCCGAACTAATAATCACAATGCATCTAAATGATCTAAGTTTTAACATTAAGTCTTTTTTATTCATTCTTAAAATTTTACAACTGTCAGGCACACCTCCAAGGAGGAACACCCTGAGTGTGTGTGAAGCCTTGAGCCTAACCACAAAACTGCATGACAACCATTGCTAGGTCTAAAGAGGAAGTTGTTAAATCATCAAAATAGACAGTGAAGTTGAGAGGTTCCCTTAACTTTTAACCTTTGCTCTCAGGTATATCAATAATGTTAGACTATCAATTTTGAATGTTTCAAGGAATCTCAATAGGAGAAAAATGCATATGTGATCTACACCGTCCTGTGAATTTCCTGCAATCAATAAACAGATTATTAGTGCATGTAAGACGTTGAGTTTGATGCTTGGCTTTATGTTGACAGAGAAAGACCAATATGGCATATGACGTGCATCAGCTGCCTTATCACTTTTCACTCCTAACCATAATAATTTAGCTATAACTTACTTTTATTCTCTTCCATTATCCATTCTTAACATTTTAATGTTTAGATATTGAATCAACAGCTCTGCTAATCTGGTTGAAACTGTCCTGTTGCTATTCTCATGGGGAAGAGCCACCTTGCACTGGAACTGTTATCTGCCCATATTAAGAAATATTTATTACCCAATCTGCATGAAAAAGGCTCTGCCACATCTGCACTGAAATGAGTGTGTGGGGTGCATGTGTTTTACTTGGTTTTACGAAGCAAGCAATCTAAACTACAAAAATAGTAAGATACAAAAACCCCAAATTAAAGAGAGTATCTAAGAGGTCCCTCTAACGAAAAAGGACCCCCGTCCCAACATCTTTAGTCATTTCTGTTGGTATCTCTACAACATCCTCTTTCTAGTATTACCACTTACTCTATCTACAAAACATCTTACCGTTTCATGCTGATGTTACATGACTTTGCACAAAATGGTGAGCTTTTCTTTATCTGACATGTTCATAAGAATACTTTGGAACTCTTTAACTTCTTCTTATTCACATTTTGAGATTGTTATCAAAGGATTTCTGTAATGTGCAGGAACACAGTTCCTCCATTGCCTCAGACCTTTACGTTGTTGCTTAAGTTTTGTGATGTTTGTTTGTATTTGTATAGTCATTCTCTAAAGTTCAGTGCACGTTGCTTAAATTTTGTAAATTCCTAAGAAATTGTGCAAGAAATTCAGTTATGTTAATTTACTACCACTACTTCTATTTTAACATACATGTTGGTGACAGGCTTACGCGTTTTTCTTAACAAACCTGGATTTGTCCTTTTTCAGGGTGTTCCTCCTTGGAGGTGTGCCTGACAGTTGTAATATTTTAAGAATGAATAAAAAAGACTTAATGTTAAAACTTAGATCATTTAGATGCATTGTGATTATTAGTTCGGGCGTATTAAACGTTTGATATATTCAACAGATAGATCTTTTCATGACCCTATCTTACTGCTCTACTCTACAACCAGAAGAACTACAACTGTGGTGCTTATTTGTATCAAGAAGCATGACAAGGCTCATGGGAATTGTAGTTTAAAAAAATATTAGCGTTTTTAAAATATTAGGAAGTTGTAAATACTAAATTGAGAGTACACTAGGGAGTTTAGGGGGACAATAAACACATTTGTGTAATCAGATTTTAAATATCTAATTGCTTTATGAGTGACAATTAATTTTAACCATATTTTACTTGTATCTGACAGCGTCCCCAGTTGCTGACTATATTCACATGATAGCTGAGGCCCAGAGCTCTCTATAACAGTTGGCCTTCAAATATGCACTGAGGTCAAGGTTCAAAGGTCAGTTTTTCAAAGCAGGAGCCATGTAGGATCATCATACTTACATATGTTATTTTCCAGGTCGAGACTTTTCCAAAAATGTATTTGGTGTAGCTCTATGACAAAGTTTTAATTTTCATATTTCATGGACACAAGCCGTCCCAGGTCTAATTTCAGAGAGCTACTGAGTATCAAATATCTACTACTAACGGACTAGTAATTACACTGCTAGATGATCTATGTTCAGAACATGTAAAGATGTTGCTTTATTTTAGACATATATCTGTGTGTGTGTGTGTGTGTGTGTGTGGTGGGGGGAGGGGTGGGTGTTTGCATGCGTGCCAACAATTTATGAATTACTCTTTTGGCGGACTGAAAACCCGCCAACTCGTCTTGCTCGCAACCTCGGGTTTTCAAGAATGAAGATGTCATTTCAATGTAGACACATGTGGGGTCACTAGTCTGTTTCGTTCATTGAGCCATCTACTTTCAAAAGACCGACAAAGAAGACGACATAAAGCGAAAAAAGGGGGTGTTGTAGGGGACGGAGAGGGGGGGTCCACTTTGTGGGATCTTACTACGCATGACGTCACTGGGAATTCCCTTTGACACATTTAGGATTTCTTTCTTTTTTTAGTCCCTTCTTATGAAGTTAGACAACAATGGCCAGAAAATTTGAGTTCTTCATTTCTTTCTCTCATTTTATTCTTCACAGCAATGACAGGCGGTTACTTAAAAACTGGCCATAATGCGCAAATCATCACATGTCAGTGGAGATACAAGATACACAGCAATTATAAATCATCTTCGTGTCATCTTTGCTGTAAGATATTAATAATAATAGTAAATGAATAACTAAAATATTCATAAGGTGTTTGAAAACTGTTGAAACACAGTAAAAACTCATTATGTTAAAAAGGGTTAAAATGCAATAAAGTAATTAATTCCTTTCCTTATTTATTTCATTTTTTATAGTTAAAAGTTAAGTTATATTAGTTTTATCAGTGATGTGTAAAGTAGTCTTAGTCTGCCAGCCTGAGATCTATTGCTTTTGTCTCCACCCACATAACCAGAAAAATCAGGTAGTCTAAGTAAGATGTACAGTAAAGCTACTACATGACACTCCTACAGTACTACAGACACGCCTACTACATGGTGAGGCTGGTTAGGTTTAGGCAGACCCACTGAAAGAATCTCTGAGATATAAATACAGCTCAGAAACATCAGAGCATCCAGACTGATTGACATTAAGATTTTCATCAGATCACCTCAGCTGAACTCTGAAGATGAAGGTAAGTTTGTGCCTTTATGCTGAATAAATATTGATCAGTAGTTTCACTATGTTAAAGGACGGGTTCACAATGTTTCAGGTCTGTGTTAAAACAACAGTCTGGAGCCCAAATGAATATTGAAACATGTTTATCTTGCTGTAATCATTCCTCCTGTTCATACTGACCATTAGAAGATCCTTCATAATGACCTTACAATGGAAGTGATGGAGGACTAAATCCACAGTTCTTCTTTTGTATAAGAATGCATTTAAAAGTTTATCTGAAGCTAATATGAACTAATATGACTAACTCAAACTCCTGAAGCCACATAGAAGTTTCAAAGACTTTAAATTACTGTGTGGACACACTGTGGATTTTGGCCTCCATCACTTCCATTGAAAGCACATTTGAAGGAGATCTTTTAATATCCAGTATGAACATGAGGAATGATTACAGTGAGGAAAACCTCTTTCACTGTTCATATGGACACCTGACTGTTGTTTAAGACACTTGATAAATTGTGAAACTGTCCTTTAACAGCTTCTGTTCTGTTTCTGCTGCTGTGTTTCTGTTGCAGCTGGTTTCAGTGGTTCTCCTCCTGCTGGCTCCAGTGTTGACCTCCTGCCTCCCCCGGGACTGCAGTAACATCTATCGCCGTGATAAAAGCAGACCCAGCGGAGTGTACACCATCTATCCCATCGGACCCACGTCTGCTGTCCAGGTACACTTCATCCTCTCTGGGACTCAGTTAGAAGATGTTGGTTCAAAGATGAGTCACCATGTGAAGACAGTTCAGGTTGATTCTACTAAAGCAGCAGATATAAATGAAGGTAGTCGTGTTACTGGTTGGATACATAGACTGTATATAAAGATTGAAGCAGTTCTGACACTTTTAAATGAAGAGGGCTGCCAGTCACAGTCACATCTGACAAATAATAATTATGAAAAGGAAAGAAAATAGCCATACATACAACCATAAAGCAGTGAATGGTATAGGGCCAAACTACATGAGTCTTCAAATCTTATTAATGGAGCAATCATTTCCAAAATGATCACCAGCACACCTATTAGAGGGTTTGAATTTAGAGATTGAGACCATTAAGACTCATTGAAAACATGATTGACTCAGTGTTTCTGGCAGGAGTTGAGGCTTTTGGAAAGGGAGTCAGGTGGAGCATCTAGCAGCCATCAGTGACACTTAAAGATACTTCAGACTCAAGATGTGGCAGCTGCTGATTGATTGAATATAGTTCTAACTAAAGGATCATATTTACTAATGGGTGTGTTTGTGTGTAGGTGTACTGTGACATGGACTCAGAAGGAGGACGCTGGACGGTGAGTTTCTGAAGTGAAGTCATCAACTCACAGCTGAGTGTTTTTCAGTACGAACACTTCCTGTTGGACCTTCACAATAAATCATGAGCTTTCAGAGATCTTGTGTGTTTATTGAGTTAATCCCCCACCAGGTGTTCCAGAGGAGGATGGACGGCTCAGTGAACTTCTACAGGCGCTGGAATCAGTACAAGAGGGGCTTTGGTAGAGCTGTTGGAGAGTACTGGCTCGGTGAGAAATTAAACCAAACTAACAGTCATGTGACTTCATTAAACAAACATTAAACTCTGACGTGACTTCATGTTTGTGTGTTTTCAGGTCTTGAGAATCTCTACCATCTGACTCTGAGGAAAAAGTATGAGCTGCTGGTCGACATGGAGGACTTCAATGGAAAAAAAGTGTTTGCTCGTTACTCCTCGTTCTCCATCGAATCAGAGTCCGACGGATACAGACTGCATGTGTCTGGATTCACTAATGGAGGAGCAGGTCAGTTACTGTTAGCAGGTAGTAGTTTGGTTTTTCTGATGTTTAGTTTCCACATGGAGACACTGAAGATTTCTGTCCTTATATTGGATTATTTGTGTGATTCCTTCAACTAAAGACAGATTCACAAAGATTTTCAAGTCTGTAACAACAAATCTGTGTCTGCTCATGTTTTATTAATTACATGGAAGCTTTGGTTTTTATAAAGACATTTAAAGGAAAACAATGTAAATGAGACCCAGCAGGTTTCAGGTGTTTATGTCCGTTTGACCTTTTGCAGTTCTTGTCTACATGACATACTGTATGTTGTTATGTTACAGTAGCAGCAGCAGATGCAGTACTAGTAGTACTAGAAGTATTAGTACAAGTGGTAGCCACAGCAGTAGTACTGTATTAGTAGTGACAGTTGTAGTGTTAATAGTTATATAACATTATATAATATGGTGTCATTAGCAGTAGTGTTGTGATCAGACACTTGTTGTTTTCTTGTGTTTCTGTAGGAGACTCCCTGCGTGACCACAACGGACAGAAATTCTCCACCTTCAACAAAGACCAGGACACCTTGCGAGATAGGAACTGTGCTAAAATCCACCTAGGGGCGTTCTGGTATGGCAGTTGTGGCGCTGCAGACCCCAATGGGGTTTATTGCTGGGGGGATAAAGGCTCCCGGGGTCCTGTAGGAGTACATTGGTACCACTGGAAGGGCTGGAACTACTCCCTGAAGGCCATCAGCATGAAGATTCGTCCTGTGCAGTAATTCTCCAGAACGAACAAACAGCAGAATATCTGTTGATCTCTTTCTTTCTTTCTCTCTGATCTAATCTGTAACTTCACATATACTTCAAATAAATATTTCCAGCATCAATAAAAGTCAGGTGTAGAGTGTGTTTGTGAGCAGCTGCTGGGTGTAAAGTCTTGTGTCAAACAGCTGAAATGATTGGACAGGTGGGGAACTTAGTGGAAACACAATGATGTGAGTCACCATCAATAAATTTATATTAATAAATAAATCTAATAAATAAAGGCAGAGTGACAGACAGTCCGGAGGTTTAAATGTCTGTAAATCACATCATATAGTCTCAGACTTACATGAAAACTGTCTCGACAACCATTTTTCAGCAAAACGTGGAAAAAAAGGTTTAATTTCTGTAGAAATAACCAACATTTTTCCTGAGTCGGTGAGAGTAGTAGTGAACCATCTTTAACGGAGTTAATGATCTTTGGCGCCGTGTGTCCTCCCGCCACCGGGGGGCGATAAATCCCTCCGCCGCTATAAAAGCCCGGACAGATCTATTTAATCACGAAGCAATCGGCAGCTGCATCTTTACTTTCTGCTTGTTGTCAAGTTTGTCAGGCGGCATTTAGAAGATGTTTGTACTTGATGAGAAGAGTTGTGACTAACACATTTAAGTTTTTATCGTTCCGGTGTTTTTAAACTGGGAAAACTTATTTGAAACTAACGTTACCGTCCCTCCGCATTAGTAACCTACGTGTGTAGCTAGCAGCAGCTAACAGGCGGTGGTTTCGCCTGTAAACTCTGCTGTGGAAGACTGAGCTGCTGGTTGAGGCTCCGCTGTTGGTAAGCAGTTAAAATATGTGTTTTTTAGATGTACTTTTATCCTGTGTTAACGGTTTGAGAGCTAAAGCTAACGTTAGCAAATCGACCGTTCGTTTTTCGCGGGACCCCGCCCATCGCGACATTTCATTGGTCGTTCGGAACGTGATCTGTCAGAGCTCCGTGCTGATTGGCTGGAAGCTGACAGGCCCTTTAAACTGTGTAGCTAAAATGACAGGACACGTGGTTGGGTTGTTTTCCACACAGGCCAAAATAATGTTTTTATTTCATGTATTTAACACGAATAAAAACACAATTCATATATTTTAGACAATAATATCCTCAAAGACCACACAAAAATAAAGGAGGAAATAATTGGTTTTACGTATATAAAATAATATTACAATAATATCAACGATAACGGCAGCAGCTGTCAGTTTGTTTCCTCTATCTATCTATCTATCTATCTATCTATCTATCTATCTATCTATCTATCTATCTATCTATCTATCAATCATTGAACAGTCAAATTATTGTGTGAAAGGAGCCACTGACTCAGCACTAATAACAATAATAAAAAATAATATTAGTTTTCTCTGGTTCGTTCAAAACAGGTGGAAGAATGGGAGGAAAAATAACAAAAAAATAAATAAGAACACAAATAAATGTATAAAAATGATAATAAATTCATATCTGCCAAAGAAAACCCAGTAACCAGTCAGTCCAAATGTTTTCAGCCTGTTGGGAAACTGGAGCAATATATCTGATTACTCTTCTATTAGCTAAATAATTTACTCTCTAACATGTTGATGAGTTATAAATGTTTCTGAGATCTAAAACAACTCCTTCAAATAAATCGTCCCAAAGATTTTCAGGAAACTGAAGATCATTTTCCTTCATAAATGAGTTCAGTGGGTCATTGATTAATCCAACTCCTCAAATGTGATGATTTACTGCTTATTTCTTTGTCACACATGATAGTAAATTAAATATTTTAAGGTTAGTTGAGACAAAATAATCACTTTTTTATATTTGATGGACCAAATAACTCCTTGATAATGAAACTAATAGTTAGTTGCAGCCTTCATGTGGAGTTGAGACACAGCGGATGGTTAAAATATGTGACGATGGCGCCGCCTGCAGGTGAACGCGCGGCACTGCAGCGCTGACTGGCAGCTCTGCACAAGCTGATAATTGGCTCAGAGTGGAGGATGCTGGGTAAATAATCCAGAGAGGCTTACTGAGGCTGCTCAGACTGACAGGGAGAGTTTCACCTCCACAGCAGCACAGACATCCTTAAAACCTGCAGCTGCTGGTAAGTTCCTGTTTCTGTTCCTCCGTTTAGTTCAACCTGCAGCGGTGATGGAAAATAATGAAGTACATTTACTCAAATACTGTAGTTAAATACAGTTTAGAGGTTCTTGTACTTTACTGGAGTATTTCCATGTGATGCTACTTTCTACAATTCAGAGGGAAATATCGTACTTTCTACTCCACTACATTTATTTGACAGCTTTAGTTACTTTTCACATGAAGATTTGACACAATGGATAATATAACAAGCTTTTAAAACACATGTCTGAGTTGTTAACAGCTCCACCAAATAGTGATTTTTCCCTCTAAACTTCCTCTCCCATTAATCATCTCACGACCCCTCAGATTTATCTGCTGACCCTTTGGAGGGCCCCGACCCCTAGGTTGGGAACCAGTGGACTAAACTAGCTAACTGTATATAAAGTAGTGTAAACTAGCTCCACCTCCAGCAGCTACAACAGTAACATGCTGCTCTAACACTGATGCTTCAGTATTAATAATCTAATGATGTCATATATAATAATATATCAGTCAGAGGGACCAAACCACTACTTTTACTGCAATACTTTAACTACATCAGGCTCATAATACTGATGGACTTTGTCAGTTTGTTTACATTCATAACTAACAGTTATTTTCATTATTGATTTTTCTCGATTAATCGATTAGTTATTTGGTCCTAATTTACAGTTTTATTGATCAGTTCAGGCTTGTAAAAATATTTATACACATAAAAACAAACAAACTGTAAGAGATAAAACTTTAATAATCTGTTTACATGTAAAGTTTAACTGTAAAATAAAAATTAATAACTACTTTTCAACATATTCACTATAAAATAAAATAAAGTTATGAATCAGTTTTACAAGTAAATAAATTAATTTAATTAAAATTAATTTTACTGTGTTTATAGTTTTTGTCATGTTGGCTGAAATATGATGATTTATAATCTGGAGCTGAAACAGTTGATTGATTAGTCAGCAACAGTTTTCATGATCAATAAATGTGATCTTTTTATTGATAAAGCAAAGATGTTGAATGTTTGATCGGTTTCATCTCACATTATTTTACTAAATTAATATTAATTTTGACATTTTTATATAATAGATTAATAGAATTAATAGATTTATTTATTTATTCAGCAGATTAATTGATATTAAAAATCAGTATTTCATTTAAAACAGTTTCTTGACACGCTCGGCCTCCTGCAGTTTGAAAATGTTGATTTTAGATAAGATTTCAGCCTTAATTACAAAACTTCAAATCACCTCGATCAATAAAACAAGAAGGAGCGAAACAAACTAAATAATAAAGATCAGAAAATAAGTTTCTAAAACCAAAACAAGTAAATAAGTAATATTAAAATAAATATCCATAAAACTCTAAATGTATTCAGCCTTTGGAGGAAACTTGAATGAGTAGAAAGTGACGTGTGTGTGTCTGTGTGTGTGTGTTTTTAGTGTGTGTGTGTGTGTGTTAGTGTGTGTGTTAGTGGGAGGAGCTTAAGCAGCTCATTGACCTACAGCTCTAACAGGAAGTGCTGCTCACAGCAGTCTAAGCAGGTTTAAGGTGAACTTGAAGCACGCTGCTGCCACACCGCTCTGTGTGTGTGTTTCCTGTGTGTGTGTGTGTGTGTGTGTTTCCTGTGTGTGTTTCCTGTGTGAGAGATGTGTTACCGCGGCGACGGCTCTGTTACCTAGAATGAGCGTCTGTGACGAGGACGTGGATCTGCAAAGCTGGGGCTGGACGGACCTGTGTGTATCCTCTACCTTACACTCCTTCTTCTTCTGTGGTTTTAGTGTGTGTGTGTGTGTGTGTGTGTGTGTGTGTGTGTGTGTGTGTGTGTGTGTGTGTGTAATCAGTAAAGTGTGTGTGTGTATGTAGGTCAGGTTGCTGATAAGGTTGCAGGGATTTTGTTTGGCTGTAATCAGACTGAGCTGCTGCTGTCTCTGAGCCTCTGACTAATCAATATATCATTAATAAATCATCAATAAATACAGATTAACTTTTCAACCTCGTTGAAACCAGCAGAGAGTTTCACTAGAGCCGCAGCGATTAGTCAATTAATTAATTAATTAGTCGTATGAAGTGCTGCTGTTGACTTCTGTAGAAAGTTCTGGTTTGAAACTCTGAACCAGTTTCTGTTTGGTGTCGACAGGCCGAGTAAAAACGGAGATACGTTGATATGAATATTTTGTTTATTGATGTGGAAAAGCGAGACGGGACGGCGGCGGACATTTATTTCATATCTTCGTTGAAAGAGTGACGCAGCTAAAAAGTAAAACAGCTGTTGTTACATCTGCTTTTTGTCGTAAATAGATGTTTATAGATTGATTTTATCTCAGTGTTTCTGTTTTATGTTCACATTTGCAGCCTTTAAAACGCTTCATTGAACATGTTTGTGTTTCTTATAGTCAAAATACGACAGTTTACCAACTCAGATTTTATGTATTTTGTGTGTTTTTTGGGTTCAATGTGATAATTATAGTTTGTTATAGTGAAAAAATAACTGTCTGCTCATATAGATGATGATGTGCTGGAAAAAAAAGATACCAAACATCAGCATGTTAAACATTTTTTAAAGTGATATATGAAGGCAAAAAAGGCCAAAATAGCCCCAAAGAAGAGTTAAATATCTTTATTCATTATCAAACTAATTGTGTTCCAGTTTTAACGAGATGAGGATCGTTAGGATGTGATCAATACGCCTGATCGGTTCTTTATCACAACTGAACAGAACAGTCGACATTTATGAGTAAACAGTGAAATCTTGCTACTGTAGTTTGTTTACGTAGCCTTTTTGAAGCTGACCAATCAGAACAGAGCAGGCTCATCAGGAGGCGGGGCTTCCTGAAAGCTGACCTATCAGAACAGAGCGGGGTTTATCAGGAGGCGGGGCCTTAAAGAGACAGGAGCTAAAACGGCCTGTTTCAGACAGAGGCTGAACTGAGGAGCTGCATAAAGGACCAGTAGAAGATAAATAAGGAGCAGCTGAACAGAATAAACAGTTCCTCCTCTTCCTCCTCCTCCTCCTCCTGCAGCTCCTCCTGCAGCTCCAGTTCCTGGTGGTCGGTGTGGGACGGGGAGAAGGAGCAGCAGACGGAGATCATGTCCAGACGCAGCCTGCGGTTGGATGACGGGCTGCTGGATCGCAGTCTGCCGCACTGCAGCGCCTCCTTCAGCGTGGGAGGAGCCAGCTGGAGGAGCAGCAGGTGAGTCAGGAGGAGGTCAGGTTCACTCTGGAGAACTGATCTGAACTCCTGCTTCTCCTCCTTACTCCTTATCTGTCTTCTTCTCCTCTTTGTCCTTCCCCTCATCTCCTTGTTATTCTTCTTCCTCCTCCTCCCTCCATCATCATCACCTCCTCCTCCTCCTCCTCTGTCTCCTCCAGGTCATTGAAGTCTCGTCGTTCTCAGCAGCTCTCGGTCTCCTGCTCCGAGTCTCTCCTCGGTCAGACTCCTCGTAAAGCCGGCGGCCCGTCGCTCCTCAACAGCAGCGTCCACAGCGTGGCGTCGGACGCCTCGCTGCTCTCCTCCCTGCTGGACGAGTCCTCCATCCAGGAGGCCACGCTGGTCGACACCTTCTGGGGTACGACGCCTCGTTAGTGAACTCGTTAGTGACCTCGTTAGTACTTGACTCTTAAACAGCTGATTCTCGCTGTGACTCGATCAGCTGATTGAAGCTTTTCAGGACAGAAATGTTTCTTCTTCTTCTGTCGAGTTTTAACACTGATGATCTTCCCTCTGGTGTTGCAGGTCTGGACCAGGATGTCGATCCCAGAGGTCAGTTCACACTTAAACCATTAAATAATCATTTCTGATGACAGTGAGACTTTTATTTTGTAGTAAAACAAAACAGGAACACACTTGCTGCGTCTCAGATCACAAACTTCTGTACTAACACTGAACATCTGGAGTGCGTTCACTGCGAGAACCTTTTGATGTTTCACTCAAACTGGTCAGAAAGTTGAGTGTGTCACTTCGGACACTTCTCGCCCTTAATGGTCGCCATCTGGGCTACATAGCGGAAGGGGAGGGGCCATATTTCAAACAGGAAATGGCGCCACATTATAAAAATGTAAGTTATACAAGTGTTTTTAGCACTAAAGTGTGAACAATCTCCCCTCTTCCATCAGATCAGCTCAATCTGTTGACTTCAAAAAACATCTAAAAACCTTTTTTTTTTTTTTTTTAAGAACATGTCACGTCTACTATTTTGTGCTCTGGGTGACGTCTGTATGTTCGTATGTCCGAGATGTCTGTCTGTGTGTTCTTGAATGTGTGGTTTCTTGTGTCTTATCTCTCCATGTCCTGATGTCACTGTGAAGCACTTTGTGACCTGAGATAAAGGTGCTATATAAATAAAGTTTTACTTACTTACTATACAGCTGTTGGCAGGAACGATAACATGAATGCTAATTTGCGGTCTTCATTTCCGTTAAGTGCACAACGGCAGTGTTTTTGAGATGACAAACACCATCCTGTCAGTATTTGCTCACTACACCAGTAAATACACAGCGTACTAACAGAAGAGATTTGAGACGCAGCTACAGATTCAAACTGTAAACTCAAAACACAGAAACACTAAAAATCAATCCGTCTCTCTGTTCTGTGTCTGTTTGGCGACACGCAGAGCAGCAGGCGGGACGGAGCTCCTCCTGCAGGGTCGTGCAGAGCGCTGTGGGTCCGTTTGTTTCTGCTTTAGAACAAAACTGCTGTGAAACAATCAGAAAATAATCAATGAATTAACTCCTCTGATTCACGGCTTTGTTCTCTCCACCGCCGCTCCCTCCTCCTCCTCCTCCACCGCTGCTGCTGCTCTCTCCCTTTAAACCTTTTTAACCGCAGCATGAAAACACTTGTTTAAAATCATTAAAAGTTCATTTCCTGTCAGTGGAGTGACGGTTTTCGGCGCCACTGTCGTGTCTCCGTTACAGAAAGCACCGTCATCGCGGCCGAGCCGAGCACCGTCCCGGCTAACAGCACTCTGATTGGCTGCGACGGCCGCTGCTCCAAACACCCGGTCCACACGCTCAGCAGAGTTCACTGCAAAGACTGCGAGTCGGACAGGAAGGAGCCCGTCACCGCCTTCACCTCCTCCTCCTCCTCTAAATACACCTCCTCCTCCTTCCTGACGGGTCCGGGACGCTCGGAGCCACAAGACCAGGAAACCTCCACCGTCTACGGCCGAGACCGGATCCGCAAGAGCCGGACAGGTGAGACGGACGGGATGAAATCTGCAGATTATTTTGGTTTATTTTTAATCTTTTTAATCGATTCTGTCATTTATTAAAACAAAGGTTTTCTGGTTCCGGCTGCTCAGGATGTGGTTCTGGTCTTCAGTGTTTGTCTTTTATTGCAGGAAAAGTGTTTAAGAAGCTGATTAAAGAGTTCAAACGAGCATCAGATCAGCAGATTTAATGTGGAATCAGCAACTTATCAGGTTCCATCTGTCAAAAATGCTTCATATGAAACTATTCTGTGTTTTTAACATTTTGTTTTTATTCTTTTGAGCTCTGAGTTTTTGTTCCTGAAGGTTCAGATTTACTGCTTTAAAGTTTCATCTGCTGCCTGCTGATGTGTTTGTTTAACAGAGCAGAAAAAGTCCAGAAAGGCTCTGAGATGAAGATCAATAGAGAGACAAATAATCATCTTGAATGTTGTTTGTAAAATGTTATGAACTGTTTATCAGTGAAAACCAAATCAACACGTTAACATTTTAATATTATATATTTAGAGTCTGTTATTTCACAGATTAAATAACTTCATCAGTTTTGTTCTCTAGGGTGACGAACAGCGTCTGTAAACCAGGTCCTGATCTGTGTGCAGCTTCCAGCAGCAGAGGAGTCGTGTTTGTCTGTAACGCAGCTTTATTTCTGCCGGCAGGTGTTCTGGTGTCTGTTTGGGACGCAGCTGTGAATGTCTGCAGCCGGTCGGCAGCTTGTTTAGTTTCTCTGCTGACTCTGATTTATCAACACCTGCTGCTGCAGAAACATCACGATGTGACAGGTAGCAGAGCCGCTCTTGATGTGCAGAATGTGTCCTCATTAAACTCTGTAAATATTTAAATCCTCTTCCTCTGAACCTTCAGTGTCACTCTGAGGTGTCTCTGGTCTCTCTGGGTCGATGCTGGTTCACACACAGACCTCTTTCTCTCTCATTAAAGTCTGACTGATGTGGTTTGGCTCTTCCAGATGTGCTGCAGCTGTGGCTGGACTCCTCTCTGCTGTGTGTCAGGAGAGCGGCGGCCCGCTGCGGCTCCGCGCTGACGCACGCCTGGCAGGTGTGTCGGGGGCTCAAAGCCTCGAAGGTCACGGAGGTCAACACACAGACTGAAAACAGACACGCAGGTATAAACAGTCTGTGTGTTTCTAGCAGGTGGAGGAACGAAGCTGCTCACTTTCACTCCTAACAGACACCGGTGTCTTTTCTTCAGCTTCCTTCAGGTTTTCAGAAGAAGAAAACACGTCTGTCACGTTGTTTTTGTTTTTGTTTATGACTCCTCCTTCCTCACCGGCTTCATTTCCTTCCTAAACAAATGACGCTTTGCTTTGGCTGTTTCCCTGGCAAAATGCAAATCTCCTTCCCTCGCTCTCTTCTCTCTGCAGTCAGAGTTGTTCGTCGGCTCAGAGGAGGCTCTGGTCCTGGTCTTGATCCTGGTCCTGGTCCTGGTGAAGTGTTTGTCCTGACTGTGTCTCTCCTCTCTGTTGCAGCTCGTTTCGGTCCCTGTGGAGACATGAACCTGAAGGAGTCGACCTCGAAGCAGACGGAGCGTCGTCCCAACGGATCTCTGTGTGAGTTATAAACCTGCTGATGATGTTTACAGGCTGCTGGTTCTTTAAAGGAACCGAATCACAGATCATAACTGACGATATTTAACATTAATAGATGTTTATGCTGCTCTGAAGTCAGAAGAAAACAATCAGTGCCTGAAACTTTGAAGTTAGTTTCACTGAGATCAGAAAAGTGTTCCTCATGTCTTCATGGATTTATTTTATTTATTCATTTTAACGTTTCCGTCAGTAAAACAAACTGCTGCTGAAACCAACAGGTGACGACTGTAAAGAGAAACAACGAGGCTCAGAGACGGAGAACGTCTCCTCCTCGTCCTCATCTTCATCTTCATCTTCATCTTCATCTTCGTGGTCTTCAGCTGCTTCCTGTTTGTTGGGGCTGACGTGGAGCGTCACTGTTTTTACAGGTTCAACAACAAAGTTCACTTTTGGCCTTCAAAAAGAAAAACAGATTTAGCAGCAATTTAAACACTCGAGGTTTGAATCTGAAGCAGCTTCATCGTCTCTCGATGCTTTCAGAGTCATTTTTAGTTACTTAAAGGACGAGTTCACAGTTTTCAAATGTCTTAAACCAACAGTCAGGATCCTGAATGATCAGTAAAGCTGTTTATGTTGCTGTAATAATTCCTCCTGTTCATACTGACCTCACAGTGGAAGTTTATTTAAAGCTGATATGACGTCTTTCACTGTTCATATGGAGCCCTGACTGTGTTTAAGACGCACTTTAATCTGTTTTATTTGCTTTAGATTAATTTATATCGTTAAGAGACGCTGACAAAAGTGATTTTAATCATAAATATTTGCTTTAAGCCGACATGCAGACTGTTCAGGTTCAGTAAACGTCTGCTGTCAGTTCGTCCTCTCGGCTTCTCGGAGACGCTGAATGCAGAAAACTAATCTATAAATCTCCATGGCGACGTTAGTAACACCACCCAATCACACTGCACGTCTCAATATTGAAAATACGTCAGTTCTGTTCAGTATCGCTTATCCAGGGTTCGGAGTGAATCAACCTTTTTATTGTCTCGACTCGTCGTTCTTCGACCAGTTTGATCAACAAAGGGATTAAAAACATCATGAAACATGTCAGAAAGCCTGTCGCCGCCTACACAGACCAGTTAGAGCTAAAACACCAGCGACACACTGCAGTTATCGTTGTATTTTATTTATTTATTTAATTAATTTAAAGATCAGTCTGACATGTCTTTGCTTCCTCAGTGTCGTTTCTCCTCCAGCTGACTCGCAGCGCAGCGTCGGCCGTCCGTCCTCTGACCAGGAAAATATGTTCTGCTTCTCGGAGCGCCGGACGCTCTGCAGGTTAACGTCGTGTCACCGTGTTTGATTATAGATCGATCGATTGCTTCTGCTTTTCTTCTTCTTCTTCTTCTGAGATGCAGCGTGTTGGAATTTGGGATCTTTATGTTTTTTTTCTTGCATGATTCTGATGTTTCTAGAGTTTAAAACCCTCCTCAGCGTTTCCTCAACTGCTTTCCTCTTTGTCTCTTTGCATTTAACACTGAATCATTTAAAAGATGCACGAGAGCCAGACAGTGATTCAGTATTAATCACAGTCTCCTCGTGTATGTTTATATGTTTTTTCACTGCTGATCAGAGTCGGCTTCTTCATCTAGCAGCTTCTATGTCGCCACGCTGAGTGTCACTTTCAGCTTCGGTTCAAATGACAAACCTGTCGGGCAGCAGCTCGTATTAACCTTCATTCTGTTGAGTAACTCGAAACTCGTCTGTCTGTTTGTGTGTTTTTGTACTCGACCAAAGATCATTTCTGAGGGAAGAAGCTTCACTCTGTAACACCACCGAAGAGTCAGAGTGTTTCTGTAGTTCAGACAACTCCAGCAGAGTGAGACGTCTTCTCTCTCTGAGGATCAGGAGCCACAACATCATAAATCAGCTGCTGCTGTAAATATATCAGATGTTAAAGGACTTATTCCATTTAAGTCTTTCATAAGAGCCAAACAGAGCAGAAAATATTCAGAATGAACACAGACACAGAAACATTTCATATAATTTAACAAAATAAAGCTCTCATCACTGCAGCCCAGATTTTCCCTCGCTGTTTCCTGGCTGCACTTTGTTCTGAATAAATAATACATGAAGGATCCTCCTGTGAAGATAATATCTCGATAATTCTGTTATGATTATTGTGATATTGTGCATTTTTGTGGTTTTATTTTCTGTCTGCTGGGTTTGTCCTCGCTGCTCCGCTCGGCTTTATTCTAACTGAACTAACGGATAATCTTTTCTTCTCTTGGCTTGTTGTCCTGCAGCTTCCTGCTCTGCTGCTGAAAGGCTTCAATGGACCATCTGATCCTTAAACAGGCTGCTGATCCTTTGTGTGTGTGTGTGTGTGTGTGTCTGTAGGTAAGACAGCAGGGGAAGTGTTCAGGTGGCTCAGCAGACGATGGCGTCACATGACCACCAGCTTCCTCCTGACTCGGCAAGTTTGTTTTGTTTTTATTTGTTCCCGCTTTAATATAAGAATCAAAGAACACAACGTCCTGAACACGTTTTAAAGCAGGAGAAGGAAAAGTTGCATGTTTCCAGTTATTCCGAACTCTGGAAGAAGTCGTTGTTAAAGTCGGACATGTTGGTGCTTTCTCCTGCAGGTTTCCTCTCAGACTCTTCCTGGCTCTCCTTCCTCTGCTGCTCCTCTTCAGTGAGTTCCTGCACACGTTCACGTCTAAACCGAATTTAAAGTCTGTTTCATGGCAGTTTTGATAGAAATCACCTGTTAAACCAGAATGTCTTAAATTTACAACATTTCATGACGTATTTTTATCTTAAATTTGTGCAAACGCCCCTGAAACATCTCTCAGTCCATCAGACAGATGACATGTTAAATACGAGAACATGTGATATCAGTTGGAAGGTCGGTATCAGACCACAGATGTCCCCCTTCCTGCAGGCCTGTGTTGGTTTGGTCCAGCTGGTCTACAGTCTGTCCTGCCAGCCGTCAACATCACAGACTGGAGGGCGGCGGCGGCGGTGTCTGACGTCCCCGGCCTGTCGTCCATCTACAGCCTCATGTCCTCACAGAGCCAATCGGCGGCAGGGGACGCCGTGGAGGAGCCGAGGGAGGCGCGGACCTACGAGGAGCCGCTCTACGGTCGACCTCCGCAGGCTGAAACGGGAGAGGAGGTACCAGCGTTTCATAATGATCGACTCAGCTCCAGTGGTTTGTTGTTTTTTTTTTTTGTAAATGAAGTTTTGTTGCTTCACAGGAAGAGTCGGCGGCGGACGACGACTCCGTGCGGCTCGTCCTCCTGGAGCAGAGTCTGACGGTGCTGTGGGAGCGCGTGGAGGCTGGAGGGCAGCGGGCGGAGCAGAGACACAGGGAGGTGCTGCGGATGTTCACGGACCTCCAGCAGCAGCAGCTAGTCTCTGCTCAGAGCAGCGGCGGGGTCGGCGAGGGCGTGGAGCCGTGGCTGAGCGGCCTGCTGGACCAGCAGCTGTCCCAGCTGAGGAGACGCCTGGACGAGGAGAGACTGCAGAGGGAACAGGTCAGAAAACGGGCAGCATGTGGAGCAGAACACAACAGTCAGTTTGGAGTTTATTGATGGTCGGTAAAGTCTCGGTTCGTCTACAGATCCGACAGCAGGATTTGGTGCAGCAGCAGAGCCAAACGTCTCGTCTGGATCAGCTGGAGCTGCAGCTGCAGACGCTCGCTGCCAAGACGGAGGTAAACGCATCTACACGATCAGAAAACAAGTCGAGCTGAGTTCAGACTCCAATTATCAGCCTGACCTGACAGACGGAGGCCCCGGATGACATCACACAGGATGTGAGAGACGGCAAGCTATGATTGGTCGGGCATCAACGTGTAGTCTGTGATGTCTCTCAGCCAAGTCACAGCAAGAATGTGACTCTACAGTCGCTTAATTTGACACTTCACAGTAGATGGTTTTGTCTCTACAGTTTCAGAAGCTCCAGTGTTTGTTCTGTAGATTTCAGCACCTTTGTCGTTGTTGTACAGCAGGTGCAGCGGAGACAAGAAGCTGCTTCAACAGTCTCACCTTCACCTTCAACACTTCCAGCTGCTGTCAGGTAACCTTCAGCCTCTCCTCCTCATCCTCCTGTCTCTTCACTCTGCAGTCAGTTTAATGTTTCCTCGTTAATCATCACAAACTCGACAATCACTAAAAGGCAACATTACAATCTTCTTTTTGCTCCTCTCTGGTTCATGATCAGAGAACTGAACTACAGGTGTGATGGAGACTTCAACCTGTTTACGATGTGTTATTGTGATCAAATATAGATATTTTTGGTGAAAAGTTTAAATTAACGTTGATAAATCAGCTTCAAGGCAAATAAATGAACGTCTAGTGAAGAATGTAAATAAGTTCATAAACTAAATCATCATCTGTGCTGCGGTCAGGTCACATGACCAAGTCACATATGACCCAATAGGATCAATATTAGCTCCATTGCTGTTTATTCTGTACATAAATAACATTTATTTTACATCTGAGCACTGTAATGTCTGTTTTTATGCGGATGATATCATCCTTTATGCCATCAGGACTCCACCAAACTTCTGTTTGATTTAAAGACTAAATGTGTGCATTTAACAAAATGTTCCACACCTGTTCTCTAAATGAAGAAGAGTCTTGCTCAAAAACAGAGTTTCACATTGTATTCTTGTACCAGAACAGAGTTTGTTTCTCTTTTCAAAGCAGAGAACACATCATACAATCTTCCAGCTGTCCACATTGCATTATGCGGATGTGTTTGCTCTTTGATGCTTCATGGCCGTATTCACAAACAAAGAGCTCCTAACTACATTTCTACCAAAAGGTTTTACTTGTATTTACTAAAGCGAGTTAAGAGAGAAAACAGGAGCAGATGAATAGATGAGGTCAGTGGCTTTCCTGTAACTTCCTCCAGTGTTGGTGTGGACCGTCAGTCCCATGATGCCTTGCTGGCAGAGATTGCCCGGTTGGAGGTGGCTCTGAACGATGTGAGGCGGGACGTTGAGGGTCTGTCCGGGTGTCGGGACGGCTGCAGAGGACTTGACAGAATCCAGCAGACGGTGAGAGAGAGAGAAAACTGTTAGTCTGTAGAGCAACACAACATCTCTGTCCAGCGACCCCCTTTAACAGGGTTCATGTTTTTATTCAGTCCTCTGTGACATTAAATTGTATATCTTTGGCTTTTGTATCATTGATTTGGATAAAATAAGACATTTTAGGGGTTATCTTGGGCTTGGGTAACAATGATCAACATTTTTCACCATTTTCTGACATTTTCTGGACTAAACAGCAAATCGATTAATCAAGAAAAAAGTTGTCAGATTAATCGATAATGAAAATCGTTAGATACAGCCCTCATTAAGATGACAGAAAAGCTCATTGATGAGGACATAGTTGGACTATAAATGACATTTTATCTGCATAATTTATTCTTTATTGACATTTGGTGACTGCAGTTTGTCAGAGATCAGCTGTGCTTCTCTGGCCTCAGCTCTGAAGTCCAACCCCTCCCATCTGAGAGAGCTGGATCTGAGTGGAAACAAGCTGCAGGATTCAGGAGTGAAGCTGCTGTGTGCATGTTACTGTTGTAGCTGCTGGAGGTGGAGCTAGTTTACACTACTTTAGATACAGTTAACTGGTTTAGTCCACTGGTTCCCAACATAGGGCCCCTCGGGCCCCTCCAAAGGGTCAGCAGATAAATCTGAGGGGTTGTGAGATGAAACACAAATCTGTTTTCAGTTTTTGGACTTTTTCTCTGATTTTTGCTGAAATATTGGATCATTTGAACATTTATTGAAATGAAAGCATGTGAGAAGTTTAGAGGGAAAAATCGCTATTTGGTGGAGCTGTTAACAACTCGTAAAGTGCATTTCTTATCCACATTTTCATCATAATAATGATAATGATGATGATGATAATTGGTGCCGTCATCTTAATGAATGAACTCCTAATATTCACATTAAAGAACTTGGTGGAAAAAGAGAAATTCACATTTTCTTTTGATGATTTTCTGGAAATGTTAAAGTTTCCACTGAAATGTTGCACAAATTTTATTTTTTTTCTGCATCCTGTTGGTGTTTGTTGCTGAGATGATTCTAGTAATTTAAGCTTCACCTCAACCTTCCTCCTCTGTCAGATTTCAGCGCAGGTTTCCTCTCAGGTCCGTGATGAGGTTCAGGCTCTGATCTATGGGAACCAGCTGACGGTTGGAGGTGGGGCCTCCAGTGACGCCGCCGCCGCCCTCCCAGAGTCGCTCTTCCAGTGGCTGTCGCAGCAGTACGTCAGCGGGGCCGACCTGCAGGCGGCGCTGGCCTCCCTGGAGCTCAGCATCATGCAGAACATCAGCCTGCAGCTGCAGCAGCATCGCAGCGAGGAGACGGTCAGAGAGGCCGTCCTGCACGCCACCGGGGCTGCTGGGGCCACCGTCACCCAGGAGGTGGGGAAGCTGGTCTGGTGGTCTGATATTTATTTACAGCTGGGATGCTTCAAGATGTGAATAATACTTAAAGTCCCTCTCCACTTAACGTGTCTTTTCAGGAAGTCCATGTGATTGTGAAGAACGCTCTACGACTGTTTTCTCAGGACCGAACTGGCCTGGCGGACTACGCTCTGGAGTCTGGAGGTCAGAAACAAACGCTCACGTTTTTTTAATCAGATGGCTTTTTTTTTTTTTTTTTTTTTAACTTCCATACTCTATCTGTGTCTCAGTTTAAATTAGTGGATTATTTCCGAATATTAAAAAAAAAAAAAAAAAAAAATCTGTCTAAGTAGAAATTATATCCCTGCTGAAGACATGACTCAAAGCTGACAGGTGTTTGTCTGTTGTTGACCTGCAGGGGGCAGCATCCTGAGTACTCGCTGTTCAGAGACGTACGAGACGAAGGCGGCTCTGCTCAGTCTGTTCGGTGTTCCTCTCTGGTATTTCTCTCAGTCTCCTCGAGCTGTAATCCAGGTAACACACCTGCTGTCAGACATCAAACTCACCATCAAACTGATGATGTGTTTAATTAGCCTTTTATTAAAATAGTAATTAATTCATCATCCAGCTGTCTTTCACATTAAGATTATGTTTTAAATGACTGACACATTGTAAAGCATTTTGTCTGTCATTTATTATTTTCTCTTGTTTTTGTTGTGTGAAAAGTAATTTTTTTTGTCATATTTTTCATAATAAATAAAATTTCATCCTCAGTTTGGACAAATATGGGTACAGTGTTTCAGAATACTTAAACCATCTATGAGTGATGTAAGAAGGGGAGAAACCCAGCAGACTCTCCTCTTGTCTCTCCCTGCAGCCAGACGTCCATCCAGGAAACTGCTGGGCCTTCAGAGGCTCCACAGGCTTCCTGGTGATCCGCCTCTCCATGAAGATCCTCCCCACCTCCTTCTCCCTGGAACACATCCCCAAAAGCCTGGCACCCAGCGGGACGCTGCACAGCGCCCCCCGAGACTTCACCGTCTATGTAAGAGAGAGACGCTGCCAGAAGATTCAGTTTAGATGTTGGAAGTTTCTGTTTAAAACTTGACCTGTTTTCTGTTTGGGTCTTTTTAGGGTCTGGATGATGAGAGTCAGGAGAAGGGGAAGCTGCTGGGCACATACACCTATGACGAGGATGGAGAAGCTCTACAGACCTACTCTGTCACTGTGAGTCACTACAGAGAATGACAGTATAAATTTACATGAATTTACATGAGTTTTCTATCTTTTACTGTTTTTGAGATATTAGTCTTTTCTTGCTCCGCCTGTGATTTTGAAATATCTTCATAAATGTCATGACTTTGGCCAAATCTTACATTAAAAGTCATATTTTTGTAGAAAGTTTTGTTGCAAATCCATTGATACAGGTTTGAAAGTGACCAGACTTACAGTTTAGATGTCAGAAGCTTTGGTTTGACCATACACAGAGATTGCCTCCTCCTTGGTTTACATTGTCAGGTGCAATTTGGCATTTCAACTTTCAGGGTTCATAAAATCTAAACTGTTCAAATTATTACAAACTGTTTTGTTCAGCACAGTGACATAAGGCATGTATTAAATTTTTAATTGCTAATACCATTAACACCCTCGGAGGAGATAGCATTTGTTCGGAGTCCAAAATAGGGGCGTTATCAAGTCTTATTTTGAGAGCCTTATTGTTGTTATTTCTTCAACAGGAGGAGAACGACAGAGCCTTCCAGATCATCGAGGTGCAGGTGTTGTCCAACTGGGGGCACCCAGAGTACACCTGCATGTACCGATTCAGAGTGCACGGGACACCGCAGAGTTGATTATTTACTGCACAAACAGTGTGGAGGCAGCAGAGACACACAGTCACTCCCTGCTAACTGCTGCTAACTGTGCCTGAGGAACCACAGTTCTTGATGTCTAAGTATTGTCATTTTCCTGTGGAAAAAGGACACGCTGAAAGCTTTGATGTATATTTTTTGTCAATAGTTAATATTTTATATCAGTGTTTTCTATTTGCTGTGTTAAACGTCTTTTTTGAATGTTTTATCCAATTTTTCTTTTATCAGTTGAATTATCGCAGTGTAGTAAAACAGTTCTGAGCAGAGAGTGTTTTCACATCTGTCTGTTGTGCTCAGAAATACTGCAACATTTAATATTAGAGCTTTTTTTAAATGCAAGAACTTATCAAAGTCAGTCACATTATCTGGTCCACAGCAACACATTTTATGAACGTTTTTGTGGATTTGATTCTGTGTAACAGCAGAGACCATCAGTGCAATGCAAACATCAGAGTGTCCTTAAACGCACCAACAGGGTTTTCAGAAGGGCCTCTGCTCACAACCTCAGTGCTCTGTGGTGATAATGAACCTTTGACAACAAATGTTTGAACTGTTCTGATTACACACATCAGGCAAAGCGTTTGAAATGTAAAGTCAAAGATTACTGCTCGAATTAAATGAAAATCCTTTGCACTGACATTTTTCCAATTTTATTTATTCTTGTCAGGTCGAAGAAGATGAACAGTTTGTATCATATGTGTGAAATGTGTTGACACCTTATTTTTTATATAATATATATTTGTTGTTTTGTTTTTTTATGTCATTTTCCAGATGTTATAATAAAGACGTGAAATATGAAGCTTGTTTTTCTTTTATTTTTGGTTTATTTTATTTTTATTAGATTTTATTTTGTTCTGTTTTTGGTTCACAAATTTGTCTAAAAAACATCGGCATAAACTTGAGCCTTCATGTCATATTGAGACTTAATCAGGAGTCAGAAAGAATTTTCATATCAGTTTCCTACTTGCAACCCAGAAGTTATTTTTAATAGCTTATAACTTATTAATTTATCAACATTAATTAAAGCTTACAAATCCTTTATAAACGGTGACTCATCAGAAAGTGGTGTTCAAAGATTAAACATTTGATTGAATTTCATAAGAACAAATATGAAAAAGAGAAAATTACACAAAAGCTGAGTAACACAATTTTTATGCTCAAACACTCTAATATATAAAAGGCAGCAAAGAAAAACTGGATGTATTTTGTAAAAATTATTTCTTATCATACAAAATAAAAGTATATACAGATTGAGTATTATATGACAGTTTTGCAGATGTGTGTGAGGTTTGTTTGTCCTGAGTCGACTGATCAGAGTTTTTTGTAGATAAACAAAACTTAAATTTATAATCTGTGTTAAGCTCGTATTTATTCTACAATTCTAAAAACTGAGTTGAATGTTTCCTTCCTCGTAAAACATTTGCAAAACTGTTTGTTCAGTATTTTACAGTGAGATTAACTTCTGATTAACAGTGTAAAACAAGTGTAAATGTAGGAAATGTAGAGTCATAAAGTCAACTACATGAATCAGCAATGTCTGTTATACATGTTATATGTTTGTATCTGTATCTGAAGCTTGCAAACATGAATAAAAGCTGTTGGGATACAGGCTGCAAAAAGCTGGTTGGTTTATCAGATGAGACTGAAAGGACAGATGAAACCTTTTCTGCAGGGATTTCAGTGCTACTTTAAAGGGGAAAAAAATTCTCCACTGAGCAGGCGGATGTTTATGTGTCTCCTTGGAGGTCCTACTCTGCTCCCTGGGCTCCTTCCTCCTCAGCCGACTCTCTTTCAGCTAAGAATCCAGCTCAGTGTTCTCCTGTGGGCCTGACTTCTGCCCCCTCCTGGCCTGGAGAGACATGACAACACAGATCTAAGTTACTGCATCACTCCTCTCTTCAGTTAAAAAAAACAGGCTGAGTGCTTCATTTCAACCAGTCCTCTAAACAACAAACATGTTCAGTACCTTCAAGATGAAATAGACGACATTGATGAAAAACAGCAGAGTCACTGGCAGGACGACCAGTCTGATGATAAAAACTGTTGGATCTGAAGAAATATCACATTAGTTCACATGACATCATGAGTACAACACCAAACAGAAACATGGCATGTGATGGAAAAAAAAAACTGGACCATTGTTTTGTGTTTTGTATGATATTCTGGTTCATTGGTCCTATTCTTATTTTTTCATCTTTTTCTTGTTCTTCTTTGAGTTTTACCTCTAATGTTACAATTAGGAAGGACCAGAAGATGTTTTCATATCATATGCCAACAAGAAGCTCTGTGATTATGTTCACAGGGCGGAAGATAAATAATTTTATGTTTGGTTCATCTTTGACCTCAATGACTCTCCAAGTATAAACAAACCACAGGGTTTACTTTCAGTCAGTCAGACCCAAAGAAGAATCTAAAACAAGTTTCTCTTGACTTAACTCTTTTAAATCTATCCCTGTTTCTTACCATTGTTTTTCACCAACTTGTTTGCTGTCTTTTACTTTTCACTACAACACAGTTGTTATGGTTCAATAACATTAAAGAACCGGGAAGGAAACAGTTTACAGTTCCTTCATCAGATTCTGCCTCAGCTCTCTGTAGGTCGCTGGGTCGGTCCTGCTGCCTGATGACTTTTTATCATTTTTACAAACATGGAAACAAAGTCAGTGTGACGTCTCAGTTGGACTGAGCTTCACACTCTGCTTCAGCTTACCTGTGACAGTGAGAGACAGCAGACGGCTCTCAGAGGAGAAGTTATGATCAAAAACATAGACGCTATAAACACAGCTGTAGTTTCCTTGGTGGGCGGGGTCTGCAGCAGGAAACAGGAAGTCAGCAGAGTGACTGACAGCTGGCTGGGTGTAGTTGTGTGCTGTGTTGGAGGAGGTGAAGGTGAGCTGGAAGGAGCCTCCTGGGTACTGAGACTGGATGGAGCAGCTGATGGTGAAGTTGGAGCCCCGAAGCACCTGAAACCCCTGCTGCTGGGCCTCGGAGACCCCGTCCATGGTAGAAGACACAGAGATGATTGGCTGAACCAGCAGGTCTGTAAACACAGAGAGATGATTGGGTGAATCAGCATTTTATGGGGGTTTAAAGCAATGAGCCTCCAGGAACAAGCTAACTTCTCTACCCTTTAGGATGCCGTCATCCTGGATAAGTTTACAGTTCAGTCCAATGGAAACCACTAACTATCACTGTGACAGAGGAAGGAAAATATTACTGTCATAGATGATGTCACTGATGGACTTACCTGAGCAGATGAGCTCCAAGATGGAAGAAGAGGAAGATGATGATGCACAGTCCCTCAGTTCAGATCCAGACTGAACACAGTCAGGATTGATCTTCCATACAGATCTGTCTGAGAAATTCTTTCTCCTTCCTGTAGAAACAGCAGAGCCACAGTCCAGAACTCTGCATGCAACATCTACTTCCTTCAGGGACCAGTCAGAGTACTTCACTGGTCTCCACTTTCTTCGTTTCACCTCCAGTGTACCTTCACAGCGACTGGCTCCTCCCACCAAACTGACAGGCTCTGAACAGAAACAAGAGAGTCATCAGTAAAAGAATAAAGTGAGTTTCATTAGAAGAGAAATGAAGCCAAATCAAAGCTGCAGCTCCTCTTCTACCTGAGCAGGTGAGTCCAACAGCTTTGCCAGGTGAGCAGGTGCTTCTAGCTGAGTCTGATCTTCCACAGTCCAGGAGAAAAGACTCATTGCCTCCACACTGGAACTCTTTGGTCCACATTGGAGCCTCCACTTCTCCATAGAGCGCCACCTGGAGGAATGAAAGAACCCCACAGCCAAGCTCCCTGCAGACCACCTCTGCATCCTGCTGGTCAAAGTCAGCTTCACACACTGAGAACCACGACTGCTCAGACTTTACCTCCAGTCTGCCTGAACACAGACTATTCCCATTCACCAGCCTGACAGAGCCTGGAGAGAGAGCCTGTTAATTACTTTAACAGTTTTATATCTCATTTCTTTGTTCTATTTTAGTGCAGTATAGCTGCAGACTATATATTACATGTACTGTAATCCTGGGATATGAGCTCAATGTCTATGCTCCGTGTGTGTGGGTCTATGGGGAGGCATGTACTATAATAGAGCCAATTCATTTGGTGCATGCGTCCTTGTTGATCTGCAAATACTTAACATTACTGCGTATGGGGACTTTCCTACCAGAGAACTGTGGTCACGTTTGGTGTAATGCAATGCATTTCAAGGAAATGGTGCAGATGAGAGTATAAAAGGCCCAGCTTCCTGTGCTCGAGTAGTGTCTCAGGACCAGCACATTGATGGAGCTTCCTGTATGACCCAAAGCAGAACATCACCCCCAACGAATCTGTAGAGGTAATTTTAGACTGATACTAATCTTCCTGTGCACTTAAGCACTCTTTCAAAACCTGATGAGAGTTGACTGTGAAGCTGAATGAACATCTAGAGCCTATTCTTGGTTTAGAGTCAGTGTCTAGGGGATAAGCCTCATATTGACCTGTATGGAGAGATTTCAGTGTCTGGGAACAATGCATACCTAGGTCCGGTAAGAGGGATAGATCTTGATATTGGGGCCCCAATAAGGGTCTTAAACCGGGTGTCTGTGGTGGACAGCACCTCAACTACTAGGTCCCTACCAAGTTCTGGCTGAGCTCTCCTTGGGTTATGTAGGTGATATCCTGGCCAACTTCTCTTGGGTACGTCACTTTGTGTATGCAGACAGGCGACTCAAGTTTATGTTCATAGAGGTGAAACAGTCAATGTCAACCAGTTACCAAATTTAGAATAAACTAGAATATTAATATATATAATATACATTAATATTTAGAAGATGAGTAGCTAAATCTGAAGCCATTCTCCTAAATTGACCCTAGTGAAAGAAAATAGGCCTAAAATTTAAAGGCATGTGAAAACCAACGCAAATAAGCTCTCTCATAACTTGTATCCCTGGGACCATAAACCCACCGCCTCCATTGGCAGTCCCTTGTCACAACGTTGACAGTGCTGTGTTGTGTAATAAAACTGCACATTTTAGAGTGGCTTTCTATTGTTGTATTGTCAAATACACAACTGTACAATAAGCATGCTGTCTAATCACTATCTTGATATGCCACACTTGTCAGGTAAATAGAGTATCTAGGCAAAGGAGAAATGTGCGCTAACACAGATTTAAACACATTTGTGAACAAAATTTGAGAGGAATAAGTCTTTTGTGCTTATATAAAATGTCTTACCATTACCTAAATATGCAAAAACTAATCACACAGGTAGAAACAATTGTCTTGTAAGTAGTCTGTCAGTTCTAGCAAAAGACAGCTTTATTATTGATAACAAACTAAATACAGACTTTCAGCATGCTTACAGGGATGGTTATTCAACATGTAGATCACTGACACAGATAATGGATGACTGTCTAATAGACACTGACAACAAGAAACTTGTGGGGTCAATTTTACTATATTTTAGGCCTTTGATGTTATTGGTCATTGATTACTGCTGGAGAAATTTACAGCATATGGCTTTTCATCCTCTGCGGTGAATAAAGAGCTATTTATCCAACAGAACACAGAAACTTTTTAATGGTGGCCTATTTGAAACTGCACAAGTAAAATCTGGAATACCAGAAGGGAGCTGCCTTGGACCCCTAATGTTCACGGTCATCAAAAATGACGTGCCATTGGTCCTGGACAGGGCCAAGGTGCACATGTATGCTGATGATACAACATTGTACATGTCAGCTACTACACTGAAGGACTTGTCTGTAACTCTAAACAAAGAGTTACAACTAGTATCAGGCTGGGTCATGAATAACAGAATGTTTTGAAACATCTCAAAGACAAAGTGTAATGTATAAGGTTCACAGTATATGCTACAGTAAACCCCAAGCTCGATCTATCTCTAAAATGAATAAAAACAGGTAGAAGAAACAAAACTGCTTGGTGTCACATTGAACAGTCATCATAGACAACATAATTAAGAAAATGGGGAGGGGGCTGTCGATAATTAGGAGACGTGCTGAATTATTAACTTCAACCTCTGTGGTCCAGGTTATCCAGACATTGGTTCTATCACATCTTGACTATTGTCGAGCTGTGTGGTCAAGTGCAGCGAGTGAGAAAACTACAACTTGCCTAAAATACAGTGGTGCACCCTGCCCTATAGTGTGGAAATAGGTCAGATATTTTACATATGCAGATACGCCACAGCTTACGTCAGTAATAGATAGAATAGAAATGTAGGGCAGAATGCACTTTAAAAAACAGCTGAAGTTCTATCATAATCATTTTCAACATAATATAAAACATGGTTAATACAGGTTACTGTGGATAAACTATATTATACTGATTAGTAATGTGTTATATATCATCATATTATTACAATAAGATTATTATTATTGTATAATATGCTAGAGACTATTTAGCCTCTATTACCTGTAGTGTCATGACTGTGGTGTGATACACAAGCTAGCGTCCCTATTGTCTAATCAGAGATGGTACTTTTTCCTCTTTTATTCGCAATTCTACCTATGGTTTGTGTTTTTAATTGTCCAGTGTTATTTTCTTTTCATCTTGATTTGTATTGTATGTATTTTGTGTTCAATGTGGACCCCAGGAAGAGTAGTTGTTGCCTAGTATAATGTCTAATAGGGATCCTAATAAACTAAATTACACTAAACAGAACCAGCAGGTCTGTAAACACAGAGAGATGATTGGGTGATCCACCATTTTATGGGGATTTGAAGCAATGAGCCTCCAGGATCAAGTTAACTTCTCTACCCTTTAGGATGCTGTCGTCCTGGATAAGTTTAGTCCAATGGAAACCACCGACTATCACTACAGCAGAGGAAGGAAGATATCACTCATAGATGATGATGTCACTGATGGACTTACCTGAGCAGGTGAGCTCCACGATGGAGGGAGAGGAACTTAATGATACACATTCCCTCAGTTCAGATCCAGACTGAACACAGTCAGGATTGATCTTCCATACAAATCTGTCTGAGGAATTCTTTCTCCTTCTTGTAGAAACAGCCGAGCCACAGTCCAGAACTCTGCATGCAACATCTACTTCCTTCAGGGACCAGTCAGAGTACTTCACTGGTCTCCACTTTGTTTGTTTCACCTCCAGTGTTCCTGCACAGCGACTGGCTCCTCCCACCAACCTGACACTCTGAGGCTCTGAACAGAAACAAGAGAGTCATCAGTAAAAGAATAAAGTGAGTTTCATTAGAAGAGAAATGAAGCCAAATCAAAGCTGCAGCTCCTCTTCTACCTGAGCAGGTGAGTCCAACAGCTTTGCCAGGTGAGCAGGTGCTTCTAGCTGAGTCTGATCTTCCACAGTCCAGGAGAAAAGACTCATGGCCTCCACACTGGAACTCTTTGGCCCACATTGGAGCCTCCACTTCTCCATAGAGCGCCCCCTGGAAGACTGAAGGAGCCCCACAGTCAAGTTCCCTGCAGACCACCTCTGCATCCTGCTGGTCAAAGTCATCTTCACACACTGAGGACCACGACTGGTTAAACTGGTCAGTATTCACCTCCAGTCTGCCTGAACAAAGACTAGTCCCATTCACCAGCCTGACAGAGCCTGGAGAGATCAAGATCATTAGCTTTGTCGATTTCATGCCAATAAAGATTATTTCAATTTGAAAAAAACTTTATTGATAGAGAGAGAGACTACGTCACAAGTACACAAATGTACAGAAAATATTTCAAGATGATATTTGTTGGATTACAAAATGTCTTGGTCTGGCACCATTCTGGCATGAGGAATGACACTCAAACTACAAACTACCAGTTAGTTATTATCAGGCTGTTCAAACAAGACTTTAAAGACTCTGCAGCTGGTCCAGAATGCAGCTGCATGTGTACTGACAAAAACTGGGAAAGAGATCATTTTTCTCCCACTTTAGCTTTGCTGCAATGGCTTCCTGTAAAATCTAGAAGGTAATTTGAAGTCCTTCTCCTCACCAACAAAGCCCTTAATGGTCAAGAATCTTCATATCTTGAAGAGCTCATAGTACCCTATTATCCCACTAGAGCACTGTGCTCTCAGTATGCAGCTTACTGAGTCTTACTACAGTCTCCCAAAGTAGAATGGGAGGCAGAGCCTTCAGTTATCAGGCTCCTCTCCTGTGGAACCATCTTCCAGAGTCGGTCTGGGGGGCAGTCACCCTCTCTATATTTATAGGTTAGGCTTTAAACTTTTCTTTTTGATAAAGCTTATAGTTAGGGTCAGCCAAGTTCACGTCGGACCTGCTCTTAGTTATGTTGCTTTAGGTCTAGACTGCCATGATGCACTGAGCTCCTCTCTCCTCCTGTCCATCTGTATGCATTCATGTACCATGGATACATGTTTGTAACTTTACTTCTCCCCTAGAGTTTTTGTGCTTTCTCATCTTATACGTTTGTTTGTATCAGTGTTGTGGACCCCCTAGTTATGGACAACAGGTTTCCATAGGCTTTCAGTTAAAGAGTTCGGTCTAGACCTGCTCTATGTGGAAAGAGCCCTGAGATAACTTCTGTTATGATTTGGCATTATATAAATAAAATTCAACTGAAATTGAAATTGAATTGAACTACAGTGAACTGTGGTTGTTACCACTGGTCTGAGGTCAGTACATATGATAATCACTTGTTAACACTGTGATCATGTGAATCACTTAAAAACTGCATACATACAGTATATAAAAATTCAAAACTACTTTTGTGGTCTGAATATCTGAGCCATACTGCCAATGCTGTGTCTGTGTGGCGGTAGAATACATTTAATTAAGCATGGTCATTCATGTAGACTGATGGAGAAAGAGAGAACAAATACTGCACACGAAAAAGCAAATAACCACCATGTTTCAACCACTGATGGTCTTCCTTTGATAGAGGTGTAGACCTGAACACACCTGTATTTAACAAAACTTGAAGAAATGTGACATCATTATCTCCTAACAATCTTGACTTAGCCATCCAATACCTTTCTTTAGAATGTTAGCAGGGGCATTTGGGCAGAACCCTTCAATTTTACCATGAAACTATTGGGACAGAAGAGAAATGGCCACCTGGCATGTCTTAAAGAGACTGACTGGTACCTCAAAAACACCTGCAGCGAAGGAGAAAGGGAGCAACACCTGGGAGACTGCAGGCCACTAGAATTCACCATCTAGTTAAACACTATGGAGCAAATCTTGAGGGAGATCCAGGATGTCATTGGGGCTGCTAGAACAAGCTTGGCCCCAGCCTTACAAACTCTACAAGATGTGCCCCAAAACCCTGCAATGTGGAAAATCCTCAAGGTGATCTGGAGAAGGGGGAAGGTAGTCTAGCAGTGGAGAGTGTTGAGTCTTTCGGTTCCAACAGTGGAGAACCCTGAACAGCTCAAAGTGATCTCAAACCTCAGCGGTGAACTTTTAGTGATCCTGATATCTTTCAGTATTGTTGCTCAACACCTGATGATGTAACTCAGAAGAACTTTTACATCAACACCTCAGTTCAGAAAGGGAAGTCCTGAGGGTCTCAGAGTGCACAGGGCATACAGGAGAGGTCACTCATCTGATCAGAGAGGAGTTGGAAGGTCATGGAGACCTGTCTCCTTTATGGCTGGACCTCACCAAAGCCTATGGCTCTATACCACACAAACTGGTGGAAACATGGACTTCCAGTACAGCTTCGAGCTGAGCTGACACAAGGGGAGTGGCTCCTTAGCTATTATAGACAAAGTAAATGTTTAGCTAGCAAATAGAATTGACATTACTTGTTCCCCTGTAGAAAAGTCAGGAAAGGGCAAGACTAACAATTCAAAGATGAAATTGGGAAACCCATCTAAAGAGGGGAGCATCCTGTGACCACAGGGGAAATGCTGACAGTCTCTCTCCTACAAGTTGAGCAGGAAAAATCCTGTATAGTGCTGGCTGAGGAACTGAGGGCAACATTACAGGCTATAAAACTGGGCTTGAAAGAAAAAAAGTTCAAGCCTATGCCCCTCACTTTGACATCACTGAGGAAACAGTGTCATCTCAAAGCAACACAGTAACCCAGCTTGAATCCAAAGTGCACCAGCTGCAAGAAGAAAATGATTTTTCAAAAGCCAAAGTGGACTCCTTGTTGAACCGCTCATGCAGCGGCAATATCTGAATTTTTGGAGAATCAAACAAAACAGACCAACGAGTGATGGAATTTGTGGACAGGGGGCTGTTGGAAATTTTGTGACACAAATCCTTGCAGTATACCTCAGAGGTGGACAGGACACATTGAATTCTGCAGTCCCAACAGACTGATAGTGAGAGACCAGGATCTCCTACACTTTGTGAAGTATCAAGACATCTTGCACCTTTCCTCCATCAACACCTGAAGTGACATCCCAGGTTCAGGTATATTTTTTATGCAACAGACTAATAGACAGTATTTCCTAGTTATAAGACAACTTGATATCTAACTATAACAATCCATATTTAGGCTATACCTAAGCTTTTTAAACTTGATATTTTAAGATTGATTCTGTTACCAGCAGATCAGTGTGGTGCTAACATGTATTACTATTTGATTATGCTGGACTCTTTGCCTACCAAAGCTGCAGCTCTTGGTCCTCCTACAGAGCATACTGATGAATTCATTGGCGATATTCAGGAGGGATGAGAAGTCCTTGACTGTGAACACAGACACTGGTGCTCCAGTGATCTGCAAAAGTTGTAAAAGATGGACATCCCCTACACCTGAAAGAAAAATTGTACTGTTAAAACTGAGCCTTAAAAAATGAAGAAAAATATTTGGTTTAATTTTTAAAAAAAGGGGGTTCCTGTTGCTCTCTGCTCCTTACCCTGAACCTCAATTGACAGAGCTGCTGATGATTGTGCATTTTAAATCGAGTTAACTAGAAATCATATTTTACAATATCTCTGACCATCCGCCAAAGCATACCATGTGATTTCAGTTTGACTTTGTGGGTTGCCGCCAGTTTTAGTTCATTGTAGCTCACTATTAAAATGAACTTGCAATGTCTTGAAACATGCTTAATTTGATCTAATAACCTAACTGATATTAACAACGAATGTACTCTTTATATATTTTAACGTTTTCATTGTGACAAACATGAAATATCATGTTCAATTCATGTCACTTTGCTTTTGTAGTAATAAAGTTTCATAGTTGCAGAATATTTCAGAGTTTATCTTCACAAACTTTTCTGAGGCTGTGCTGCCTCCTTGCTATTCAAACTAACAAAGTAATCACTAATTGTAAGAACCACTGAGGTACATAATGGTAATAGTAAATAGTTTCTGTTGTAATTACACGCTAACAGTATTTACATTCATACTACAGTTGATGTAAAGCTTATTCACAGTTTAAGTACATTGTGAAGACCATTCTGGGTGGACTTTGCTAAACATATGTGTATAATTATTATTCTGTTCTCGGGTGCTGGAGTGCAGGAACATATATTTTTATTATTTTAGACAGTGGAAAATGCAAAATTTAAGGTAGTTTTTAAATGCACATGTAATTTCAGCCGCTGGGCGTCTCAATCAAAACAGTAACAACATACAGAGTGTGATGACGGTGTGAAGCAGCAAGGGATGATGGGAGTTGTTGTCTTGGTTGTTAAACCAGCAGCTTCCATGGGATAGGATTACTCCAGTGTTGATGGTTCAGGATGTTTTTACCCGCAGAGGTCTCCTCTCCACAACAAACGGACCCGCTGATTACAGGTAAAAACACTGAATAAAGCAGTTTCAGTTTCTCCACCATGTTGGGCGAGCAGCGGACTTCCTGGAGGGGCTGTTAGCCGAGCTGCTGCTAACGTTTGCCCAGTTTATTTCTCTGATAACTTAAGATCCAGACGTCCAATGACTAAAATCCTTCTTGCGGCTAAAAGATCAAGTTAAAAACCAGCTAAATTTATCATGAAAATGTGGCTTCAAACTGAATAAAAGTCCATTTCTAACAGTTTGTGTGGAACAAGCACAACGCTGATGTATGAAAATAGGACTTGTGAGGACCTGTGGACTTGTGAGTACATTTGGTTTTAACAAGAAAAGTGTATTTAATTCAGTGGAACACAAGTCAAAACTCAGATACTTTACAGATTGAGCAGCCTAGGAACTTGCAACATAGTAAAATGGCCACAATACCAATAGTGTAGATCTCAATGCCGGTGTCTCTCAGGTGCTGTGAGACGTCAGATACATCATCATGGGAGTCTCCATCAGTAATCAGGATAGCAATTTTGTGGGAGTCTGCACGCATTCCCACATTGGGTTTAAAGTTGTTATGGAGGATGTGGTTCAGAGCTAGTCCTGTATGACAGAAATAAAGAAGCTTTAAAAGGTGCAGAGTTGAAAAGCTGACTGTTGCAAAGACTGTTAGGTGACTGACAGTTGGATCACTTCCACAACCTTGTTAAAAATATCAGGTTCTTTGATAAAAAGTCAAAACTAGAAGCCTGTAGACATAAAAACTGAAAGAGAAAATGAACTATGACTCCCAAGATGCATTTCAGTCAGAAACATCCAATCACAGAGCTTCAAATTCTATTGTTAGATGCTATTGTTATTGTATTGATATAATTATTACAATCACTATCACTATATTTAATTCAACAATTTTTGCTTTATAATATTATAGAATTATACTATATAGTAATGTAATATCAAAATATTAATAATCATAATAATATTACAATTAGCAATATTATGATAGTAACAATAATATAAATAACCATCATTGCTCATCTAATTTCTACTGCAACTCTGCTGTTTCTGGAATCAGTATGAGTGAAAAATAATTTTTATTTAATTTATCTGAAGTCTCTGTTCTGAAGATATTATTTCTTAACAGTCACCGTTTTTTTAATCTGTCAGTGGAATGAATGTCTTTCATATGTTGCTCCATATATTCAATATATTCTATACTTTAAATACTTCAAGATAAAATGTACAAAATACAGATTACTAACAGCTTCACTTTCCACTGCTGGTAGACCTAAATACAGAATGTAAATATGTTTGAATCTAATCAGTGTCTTTGCATCAGGCCCTCACAATGTAAAGCTGGTGTGGATCAGACAGTGTGCTGTTAAATCACCTGTGTAGCTGTTTCCTCCTGTGTATTTCAGCTTGTTTATGGCCTTCTGCAGGGATTGTTTGGTCTGGTGGGTGTTCAGTTGCCACTCTGTCTTTGGGTCGTCACTGTACTGAACCAAACCTGCAGAAAACACAGAAATGTGTGAAACTGACACTCTGAACAAGCAATGTACTAACCATAACAATGATAATAACGAGTATGAGAATAATCATTTGCATGCTTGTTCTTAAACAGATGCATTGGTTTATTATGATTATTATTGTTTTTATCTTGTTGTCATCATTATTGCCCAAACACTCATTCACACATCACATGTCTAACACCTACTCATGCCTGAACAAATTTGCATATGCAAAGAGGGACCAAAGGGCTTAAAGGTCCATTACAGCAGTTCAGTCCAGTAGAACTAACATACTAATAACCTCTGAGTCTATTGTCTGACTCTGGTACATGAACCAGTCTGGTGAGGCCTGAAGCCCCCGAGCATCTCTTTGGTAATCTTTGGCATACGAGCAGCAGTTCAGCATGTACAGGAAGTGTTGAGGGCAGCAAGTATGTATGAGGGCTGGTATCAGTATCAGCAACAGCTGAGTCCAGTCAGGTTGAGTTGAGTCTAGTATGCAGGTTGATGGTACTGAACGTTCAGCAGTGAGTGCATACAACTATAGTAAAAACATGTCAGTCAGTCACCACCTGCACTGCTTAAAGTGAGCTCAATGTTGTCACACAGAACTCAAGTGAGTTTGATGCAGTTTAATGTTGTAATTCCTCCATTTTTATTGCTGACGTCTAGTCTGGTAACATATAAAAGCAGAGAAGGAAGGAGATGGTGAGGGCTTTTGCTATTGCGGGACATTTTAGAGTGCAAGTATACGGCTCCTTCCTGGAGGAAATGGACATTGACACCATTGTTGGAGGAGTTGGAACGAGGCAGTGATGCTGTGGATGAACCAACATGACTAAGTTGTGCATCCCTCCTAGCTAGAATGTTTTGTTCAGAAATGCTTCACAGAGTCTGTTCAGTCAGAACATCTGTCCTGCTAACTGATCCAACACAGACCTACACAGAAGGAATGTACAGTATATCTCCACCATGGAGATCAGTGTCTGGATAAAAGATTGTTTTACAAGCTGAATCATAATTACTATGAGTTATAAATTTGTGTTTCAGTGGGTGAAGCACTGAATTTGAAGGTAGCTGTATCACCTGAACATTTCATTTTCAACAATTTGAGAATTCTGCGAGTTATTACAAAGCTAAAATATGTCTGCATGTTTTGGGAAATAACTGGCAGTAATGGAGGCTGTATGCAGACAGCAGTTATTTAGCTTAAACATGTAAAACCACTGGTCTGGTCCTTTTATCCGCACATCAGCCAGAACCTGAACTACTCTTGTTATCATGTCTCATTTTGCTGCTTTTTCGGTATTTGAATATTTTCACATTGTCCTGTAAAGATTTTAGTATTTTGAGTACTTTATACACAAGCAGTAATAGTAATAGTACCAGGATCAGTAGTGTGAATAGTTGTAGTAAAAATATTACCAATCTGGACTTTGTTAGGGCCAATGGCGACGTTGCTGACTATTTCAGTTAGAAAGGACTTCATCTTTCTATGGTCTTCAAAAGTGATGCTTGAAGATTTGTCGAGCAACAGTATGATGTCAGCCTTGCCTTTGAATTTATACTGAGAACCTGGAGGAAAACAGAGGATTGTGGGATACAACACAGAAGAGACCAAATACAGAAGCAAAACTAAGGCTGTGTGTTCATGTTGTGAACACTACTTCCTGCAAACAATCCCACAATGCCATGCATTGCATTGCATAGATTAGCAGTTTAGAAATGAGAAATTAGCGGTGTGTGACTCCACAGCAGACAGTGATGATGTAAAAATGTGACAAAACGATCTGTAATTTCTGCTCACTATTGAATAAAGTGTGTGTATTAGTGAGTAGTGAATAAGTGAACGAGGGAGGGATTTCAGACACATCCTGAAAGTCTACAGTCATGCTAGCAGCACTGTGAGACTGTACACAGTGGTGTTTTGACCTAAATGCTAACATGCTGACATTTAGCAGGTATAATGTTTACCATGTTAACCATCTTAGTTCAACATGTCAGCACACTAACATTTGACAATTAACACCAAACAAAAAGTACAGCTGTGTCATTAGTTTTGAGACTATTTGGACATGAACCAAACTTCATCCATTCTCAGCTGCTTATCTAGGTGCTGGTCCTCCTGGGGGATCCAGAGGTGTTCCCAGGCCAGATGAGATATATATAATCCCTCCAGTGTGTTCTGCACTGAGGTCTCCTACCAGTTGAATGTGCCTGGACACCTCCAAAGGAGGCACCTATTCTCTCCTTCTCTCTTTTTACCTGTTGATTGGTGTTTACCTTCAGTCTGGAGTCCTGGAGAGAAAATCAGAAATTTCACATTTAGATTGGAGCAGAGCTGTGAAGTGAACAAACACAGAGCTGTTTCTGGACATCTGGAGGATCTAGAAGAGACAGACAGCAAGCTAGACATCTTAAGAAAAGGTGTTTGTTCTGGTCTCAACCAGTGGATGAGATAATAAACTTAGTTCTGTTTTTATACACACAGAAAGATATCTAAGCAAACCAAAAAGTATCATTAAAAGCCAGGTGAGAACATTCTCTCTTCTCATTGGTCAGATGTGTCTGGGTTGAGTGTGAGAATGTGAACACAGGAAGAAGGTCCTGAAGAAGCTCCGATCTGCCCATATACCTGTCTTCTCAAATAAGACAATGTACTGGGTTGTTAGTCCAGGTTGGACCTTGTTGATTTCACTCATCAACATCCCAACATGCAAAGCGCTCCTGGTTATAGGAGCCATTTAGCTCAAACTTGAAGCCTTGTAGTTCGTCAGATGGAGGTCGCATCATGTTTACACCACTAACTAAGACCACTTCCTCTAAAGGGTCTCTGAGCAGTTATTTTGGTCTGAGGACGTTTGCTGTGTTCAGATCTTCCCAAATGAATTGAACCAGAGTTTCTTTCAACCAGACTGAACTACACAGAACTACATAATATACAGCCTGAAAACACTGTGGAGCATCATCAAGTTAAGCTAGCTGCTGATATAGCCATGGCTAGTTATGTGTAACATAATATGTAAACTTTAAACCAACATCTTGGTAAACAAGTTTGTTATTCTAAACATGATGGAGACAAATAAAGCAGTTAAACGACTGCTAAAGGAAGCATAGCTTAGCCTAGCTTAGCTTATCTTAGCTTAGTTTAGCAGAGTGTGCAGTAACTTCCACCTGTTAAAGTTTATTTTCTGTAAATAAAGAAAACTGGATGAAACATGACATATTTATAGATATTTTATGTTTCCTTCACATTCCTGCAGATTGTGTGAAGGGAGACTGTCTCTGTTTACCTGGTCAGTCTGAAACTTTAAAACCTTTTTTCTCAACCTCACTGCTTCTAATTGATATGAACACAACACAAACTTCACAGACACTTCATACAGAGTTAAAGGAAAACTAACATGTTGGTTTGATTCCTGTCTGATCATCTGACTGTTCATATTTTTGACCTATCAGACGTCTTTTTAGTGATGTCACCATGTTCACAGATCTCAGATATTAAAGGCCCCATGAGACGAAGTTAGACCATTTTTAGCTTCTGTATTGTGATGTATATCCCAGTGAAAAGGAATATTTGAGCAGTGTACAGACACAAAAGGGATTTAAATCAAATCCTTTGCATTTGATTGGACTGCTCTTGTGGACAGACCTGAGAAAGGATGAATTCAGACTTTTTACATATCAGTATCATGATGTCGTTATTTTGGCATCCTTTTGATTAATTTATTGTAATTAAATCAGAGCAAAATCTAAGTTTATTTTGGGTTCATACCACTTTAAGGTCTGCAGTTGTCATCTGGGAAGTGTAGTAAATAAATGGGTTTGTGAGTTTTATGTGACAGGTTAATGCAGTTTATCACAGCAGAACAGATAGAAAATATCTATATCTATCTATCTATCTATCTATCTATCTATCTATCTATCTATCTATCTATATATATATATATATATATATATATATATATATATATATATATATATATATATATATATATATCATATAAATTGTAGATGAACATTTAATATCCAGGAATTCCCATAACAGACATGACCACCGACCATCACTGTAACACACTGGCAGCACTTTCACACATTGACCATACATGGTCCAGACATGTGCACTAGGTTTTGACCTTGTCCTGTTTGACAATCAATAATCAGATAAATGAATAATTAACACCGGGACACAGGATTGAAACTGGAAAAATGCATTTTTCATTTCATTTTAAATTGTAGAGTGATGTTGTTATTACTGAGAGAAATTATGGACAAAATTATGAAAATAAGCTAGAATTATGTTTTAGTGCAACAGACCAGTTCATATGCAGTTAATGCAACACACAAAGATTCTGATGGTTTTAACAATCTTAAAGCAATGACAAGGGGAAACTTTTAGGGGTTAAGTTTGGGAAAAAGTTTGACAGAATTACAGGAAGCGGCTCAAACATGCATATTTGATAAGAAAAACATTTAAAAAGTGTTTCGCAACAGTTAGTCCAGTATGTGACTTGCGCTGCCATGGTAACAGAAATATATTCTGTAATCTCACATCAGATGTTAATCAGTTTGATCTCAAACACTGCTGTCACAGAAAGACCTCTTAACTTCATTTTGTTCACATTAAAACATCTTTAAATGTCATGTTAATAGTTTTTATTATTAACCCTGTAAAGCCTAACTACAGAAAAAATAGGCATTTTTTCACTTCTTAGGTGTTGTTGTAGGAGGCCGCTGATGCAGAATTTAAAAGGTTTTAGTTTTAGTTTAGTCATTATTAGATGATGAACACATGAATTACTGGTTTGTTATTAGAAGTTAAATAGATAAAACTCATTACAGCAAGTATCAGAACTTTTACTGAACACACTTCACTACATTTTACTGACCATGTTGACTTTTACTGCAGTTTTCAAAGCTGCTGTTTGACTTGAACTCAGTATTTCTACATTACAGCAGAGTCTTACCTGAGCTCCACAGCAGCAGCAACAGCATCAGCAGGTGATCCATGTCCAGCTAGACATCTGTCTCCGTCTCTGTGTCGTCTCTCTCTGCTCGTCTGTTGGACTCATCGTGTCTTTTTATGATAATCAGATGTGTTGTTTCCTCTGAATTCTTTATCTCCTCATCAGCTTCATGTGTTTTCTGACAGGAAGCTGCTAGCTGAAACGACTCTGAGCTGCTTCATCATGTGACTGACAGCTAAAGTAAATGAAGGACGCACCTCTCATTCAAACACACTCCAGCCTGTTATTTGCACTGGGGATGGGGGGCATCAGTTTAGAAAGGTTGGACCAACCAACTAAAACTTGATGCTCATATGCAGTTTGGATCGCCATGACAACACACAACCAGTCATGACAGCTCATTTGGCTTGTACTGATCAGAGCTATTGATATGTTGATTGACAGTGAGGTTGACTAATCAGCAGGTCTGAGGACAAACTCACTGATGAGCAGCTGAGATTATACTGCTGTTACCACGGCAACATCACAGCACATGCAACGGTGACTGCTGCTGAACTGTTTGTTAGTTAGTTTTTATTATTATTATTATTATTCTTTTAAATGTATTGAGTGCAACATAAGTGATTAACATACAAATACATACACAGATGGGAGGAGCAACAGAACCAGAACAATAAGAAAAAAAACAAACAAACAAACAAATAAAACATTGGTATTGTGTGTGTGTGCAGGTGTGTGTATCAGATCCCCTCCAGAACAGCCCCCACCCCTACAGGAGGGGTCTGTTCATTTGGGTTTGAAGAGCAACTTTCTATCTGAAGGAGGATTAAACAGCGATCAGGACCTCAGACACCAAGCTGGGTGTCTTTCTTGGGGTGTTTCAGAGAGAGATGTAATTTAAACTCTAAGTCAGTTATTGGTGTAACTGACTCATTGAATCTAACCCAGCAAACATTTGTTGTATAAAGATTGATGTAGTCTGGAGCAAAAGTAGAACTCATAGATGTGCCTTTTAATGGTAGAAATTGACTTTGAACTTAAGGATTAGAGACAACAGTCTTGTCTAAGTGTTGTCATTTTCCTGTGGAAAAAGGAAACACTGAAAGCTTTGTGATGTATATTTTTTGTCAATAGTTAATATTTTATATCCGTGTTTTCTATTTGCTGTGTTAAACGTCTTTTTTGAATGTTTTATCCCATTTTTCTTTTATCAGTTGAATTATTGCAGTGTAGTAAAACAGTTCTGAGCAGAGAGTGTTTTCACATCTGTCTGTTGTGCTCAGAAATACTGCAACATTTAATATTAGAGCTTTTTTTTAAATGCAAGAACTTATCAAAGTCACATTATCTGGTCCACAGCAACACATTTTATGAACGTTTTTGTGGATTTGATTCTGTGTAACAGCAGAGACCATCAGTGCAATGCAAACATCAGAGTGTCCTTAAACGCACCAACAGGGTTTTCAGAAGGGCCTCTGCTCACAACCTCAGTGCTCTGTGGTGATAATGAAGCTTTGACAACAAATGTTTGAACTGTTCTGATTACACACATCAGGCAAAGCGTTTGAAATGTAAAGTCAAAGATTACTGCTCGAATTAAATGAAAATCCTTTGCACTGACATTTTTCCAATTTTATTTATTCTTGTCAGGTCGAAGAAGATGAACAGTTTGTATCATATGTGTGAAATGTGTTGAGACCTTATTTTTTATATATTTGTTGTTTTGTTTTTTTTATGTCATTTTCAAGATGTTATAATAAAGACGTGAAATATGAAGCTTGTTTTTCCTCCTTTTTTGGTTTATTTTATAAATATTTTTTATATATATATATTTTTTTATATTTTATAATTTTATATATATTCATTTGTTTGAATTGTTGAATTTCATAAACTCAAAGAACAAATATGAAAAAGAGAAAATTACACAAAAGCTGAGTAACACGATTTTTATGCTCAAACACTCTAATATATAAAAGGCAGCAAAGAAAAACTGGATGTATTTTGTAAAAATTATTTCTTATACAAAATAAAAGTATATACAGATTATTGAGTATTATATGACAGTTTTGCAGATGTGTGTGAGGTTTGTTTGTCCTGAGTCAACTGATCAGAATTTTTTGTAGATAAACAAAACTTAAGTTTATAATCTGTGTTAAACTCGTATTTATTCTACAAATTCTAAAAACTGAGTTGAATGTTTCCTTCCTCGTAAAACATTTGCAAAACTGTTTGTTCAGTATTTTAAAGTGAGATTAACTTCTGATTAACAGTGTAAAACAAGTGTAAATGTAGCACATGTAGAGAAGAGTCATAAAGTCAACTACATGAATCAGCAATGTCTGTTTAACATGTTATATATCTATATCTGTATCTGTATCTGAAGCTTGCAAACATGAATAAAAGCTGTTGGGATACAGGCTGCAAAAAGCTGGTTGGTTTATCAGATGAGACTGAAAGGACAGATGAAACCTTTTCTGCAGGGATTTCAGTGCTACTTTAATAATAAATAATAATACATTTTATTTGGAGGCGCCTTTCACGACACTCAAGGTCACCTTACAAGATATAAAAAAAAAAAAAAAAAAAAAAAAAAAAAAAAAAAAAAAAAAAAGGGAACGTCTGTGTAATATATGTTAAACCTCCACTGAACAGGCGGATGTTTATGTGTCTGCTTGGAGGTCCTACTCTGCTCCCTGGGCTCCTTCCTCCTCAGCCGACTCTCCTTCAGCTAATAATCCAGCTCAGTGTTCTCCTGTGGGCCTGACTTCTGCCCCCTCCTGGCCTGGAGAGACATGACAACACAGATCTAACTTACTGCATCACTCCTCTCTTCAGTTCAATAAAAACAGGCTGAGTGCTTCATTTCAACCAGTCCTCTAAACAACAAACACGTTCTGTACCTTCAGGGTGAAATACATGGCAGTGATGAAAAACAGCAGAGTCACCGGCAGGACGACCAGTCTGATGATAAAGCCTGTTTTACCTGGCGAGACACATTCAGTCATCACATTAGATCACATGACATCATCAGTAAAACAGCTCCCATCAAACAGAAACATGGCATGCGATGGAAAAACAAACTGGACCATTGTTTTGTGTTTTGTATGATATTCTGGTTCATTGGTCCTATTCTTATTTTTTCATCTTTTTCTTGTTCTTCTTTGAGTTTTACCTCTAATGTTACAATTAGAAAGGACCAGAACAAATAAATTAGTCTTGAGCAAGAAAAAGCTGTTTTCATATCATATGCCAACAAGAAGCTCGGTGATTATGTTTACAGTGTGAAAAATAAATCATTTTATGCTTAGTTTATCTTTAATCTTCCCATATTTGACCTCAATGACTCCAAGTATAAACAAACCACAGGGTTTACTTTCAGTCAGTCAGACCCAAAGAAGACTTTTGGATGAGAGGCGACATGTCTTGAAGAATCTAAAACAAGTTTCTCTTGACTTAACTCTTTTAAATCTATCCCTCTCTCTTACCATAATTGTTCACTGACTCGTTTGCTCTCTTTTACTTTTCACTACAACACAGTTGTTATGATTCAATAACATTAAAGAACCCGGGAAGGAAACAGCTTACAGTTCCTTCATCAGATTCTGCCTCAGCTCTCTGTAGGTCGCTGGGTCGGTCCTGCTGCCTGATGACTTTTTATCATTTTTACAAACATGGAAACAAAGTCAGAGTGACGTCTCAGTTGGACTGAGCTTCACACTCTGCTTCAGCTTACCTGTGACAGTGAGAGACAGCAGACGGCTCTCAGAGGAGAAGTTATGATCAAAAACATAGACGCCATAAACACAGCTGTAGTTTCCTTGGTGGGCGGGGTCTGCAGCAGGAAACAGGAAGTCAGCAGAGTGATTGACAGCTGGCTGGGTGTAGCTGTGTGTTGTGTTTGAGGAGGTGAAGGTGAGATGGAAGGAGCCTCCTGAGTACTGAGGCTGGACGGAGCAGCTGATGATGAAGTTGGAGCCCCGACGCACCTGAAACCCCTGCTGCTGGGCCTCGGAGACCCCGTTCATGGTAGAAGACACAGAGATGATTGGCTGAAGCAGCAGGTCTGTAAACACAGAGAGATGATTGGCTGAATCAGCATCTTATGGGGGTTTGAAGCAATGAGCCTCCAGCAACAAGCTAACTTCTCTACCCTTTAGGATGCCATCATCCTGGATAAGTTTACAGTTCAGTCCAATGGAAACCACCGAATATCACTGTGACAGAGGAAGGAAAATATTACTGTCATAGATGATGTCACTGATGGACTTACTTGAGCAGATGAGCTCCACGATGGAGGAAGAAGAAGATGATGTTGCACATTCCCTAAGTGCATATCCAGAACTAATACATTTAGGATTGATCCTCCATACAAATATGTCTGAAGTTTCATCTCTCCTTCTTGTTGAAACAGCAGAGCCACATTTCAGATCTCCACAGGCTGCAGCTGCTTCCTTCATGGTCCAGTCAAAGAACTGCACTGGTCTCCACTTTGTTCGTTTCACCTCCAGTGTACCTTCACAGCGACTGGCTCCTCCCATCAACCTGACAGGCTCTGAACAGAAACAAGAGAGTCATCAGTAAAAGAATAAAGTGAGTTTCATTAGAAGAGAAATGAAGCCAAATCAAAGCTGCAGCTCCTCTTCTACCTGAGCAGGTGAGTCCAACAGCTTTGCCAGGTGAGCAGGTACTTCTAGCTGAGTCTGATCTTCCACAGTCCAGGAGAGCAGACTCATTGCCTCCACACTGGAACTCTTTGGTCCACATTGGAGCCTCCACTTCTCCATAGAGCGCCCCCTGGAGGACTGAAGGAGCCCCACAGCCAATCTCCCTGCAGACCACCTCTGCATCCTGCTGGTCAAAGTCAGCTTCACACACTGAGGACCATGACTGGTTAAACTGGTCAGACTTCACCTCCAGTCTGCCTGAACACAAACTAGGTCCATTCACCAGCCTGACAGAGCCTGGAGAGAGAAAGATAATCAGCTTTGTCAATATTAACTGCAATAGTCATGCTGATAAAAATTATTTCCACTTTAAAAATCTTACTGAAAGTGAGAGAGCACCTTCATACCCTGACACAAGAACACAAATGTACAGAAAATATTGCAAGATGCTATTTTTGAATTACAATGTTTCTTAATCTGGCACCATCTTGTGGTAGCATGAGGAATGACACTCTGGTAGACCCCAATGCATGATCTCCTGCCTTCTCCTGTTTTCCGCTGTCAGATTATTACTTTCAGCAGCAGCAGCTCATGCTGTCAGACCAAAGCCTAAACATTGAACTGTACTCATTACCACTGGTCTGTCACAGTACCTCCGATCACCTGTTAACACTGTGTTAATGTGAGTCACTTGAAAACTTAATACATACAGTATATTAAAACAACTCCTGTTTTCTCTTGTTGTGTGAATATCCAAACTATATATGTTAATGCTGTGTGTTTGTGTGACGGTAGAATACATCTAATAAGGCATGGTCATTAACCATGAAGATGACACCTGGGAGACTGCAGGACTGCGATATCGCCACTAGATCCCAGATCCCACCATCTAGTTTAACACTATGGAGCAAATCTTGAGGGAGATCCAGGATGTCACTGGGGCTGCTAGAACAAGCTCAGCCCCAGGCCCTAGAGGAGCACCCTACAAGCTCTACAAGATGTGCCCCAGGCTCCTGCAATGACTGTGGAGGATCCTCAAAGTGATCTGGAGAAGGTCTAAGGTAGTCTAGCAGTGGGGAGTGCTGTGTCTTTGGGTTCCAAAGGTGGAGAACACAAGCAACATTTAACAGCTTGAGGCGATCCCAGACCTCAAGAATGCACTTATAATGATACTGATAACTTTCAGTATTGTTGCTCGACACCTGATGGTGAAACTCAGAAGAATTCCTACATCAACACCTCAGTTCAGAAAGGAGACTTCTGAGGGCCCCAGGATGTATGAACATACAGGAGGAGTCACTCAGCTGATCAGAGAGGTGTAGAAAGTTCATGGAGACCCGTCTGCTATAAGGCTGGACCTCACCAATGCCTATGGCTCTATACCACACAAGCTGGTGGAAACATGGACTTCCAGTACAGCTTTGAGCTGAGCTGACACAAGGGGAGTAGATGATCAATGTGTTATTGATATGTATCAATGTTTGAATATGATGGACTCTTTGTTTACCTAAGCTGCTGGTGATACTGTTACAGAGGTTGACGGTGAAGTTGTTGATGATGGCCAGGAGGGCTGAGAAGTCACTGAGCATGTACACATGGTTTTCAACAGGATCTGAGGCGATGTCCCTCAGCTCTCTTTTCCGTGCATACCCTACACCTGAAAGAAAAAATACTGTTAAAACTGTACCTTAAAAAATTATTCTGTTCTTGGGTGCTGGAATACAGGAACACATATTTTTATTATGTTTGACAATGGAAAATGCAAAATATGTGGTAGTTTTTAAAGTGCATGTTCCAATTATCCCCCGAAAATGTGAAAAGATATACAATACCAATCAAATGTTTGGACACACCTTCCCATTCACTTGAATGAGAAAGTGTGACCAAACCTTTGAATGGTGCTGTAGAGGAATCAAACCAAGATTTTGACTGTGCATAACATGTATAACATGTACATGAGATAGTTGGTAATAACGTGTTAAAGTTTGGAATACAACATCAGTCAGTAATGGACCAGGTTCAATGTAACATCAAATACATTTTCATTCAGTATTTTCTCTGTATCCTGTGGACTTGTGGGACTTGTGAGTACATTTGGTTTCCACAAGAAAAGTGGATTTAATTCAGTGGATCACAAGTCAAAACTCAGATACTTTACAGATTAAGCAGTCTAGGAACTTGGAACATAGTAAAATGGCCACAATACCAATAGTGTAGATCTCAATGCCGGTGTCTCTCAGGTGCTGTGAGGGGAGGGTTACATTGTCTTGAGACTCTCCATCAGTAATCAGGATAACAATTTTGTGGGAGTCTGCACGCATTCCCACATCTTGTTGAAAGTTGTTATTGAGGATGTAATTCAGAGCTAGTCCTGTATGACAGAAATAAAGAAGCTTTAAAAGGTGCAGAGTTGAAAATCTGACTGTTGCAAAGACTGTTAGGTGACTGACAGTTGGATCACTTCCACAACCTTGTTAAAAATATCTGGTTCTTTGATAAAAAGTCAAAACTAGAAGCATGTAGACATAAAAACTGAAAGAAAAAGTTAACTATGACTCCCAAGATACATTTCAGAAACATCCAATTAGAGGTAAGATCGGGCCTAAAAAATCCAGCCCGACCCGACCCGAGCCCGATCAATTAACTTGATTTGCAGGCCCGAGCCCGAAACAAACCCGAAGTTTTATATCGCAAGTTTTCTTAATGTTAAAATAATCTACATATTTTTATGATCATTATAAATGCATTTACACAATGAAATAACGCTGGAAAAGTTTGTTAAAGATATTTCTGTGCGTGATATTGTGCTCACATGGACGCGCCTCTCTGACAAGGAGAGGAACAGCAGCAGGAGCAGGTCTCTGGGCTTCATTGTAGATCACAAGGAAGGGCATTCTGAGATACACGGGGTAAAGCCCCCAGAGCGCAGCAGGTTCACTATAGTCTTCGTTACCAAAGGCGGAAACAAACAGACTTTAAAAATCCTCCGCTGGAGAATGCGCGCACGGATGAATCCATTCATATATTTATTTTAAAAAATTAGCGAGAGAGAAGCCCGGCCCGACCCGACCCGACCCAAAGTTAATAATTGACATTTTGGGCCCGACCCGGCCCGAAATTCGGGTCGGGTCGGGCTCGGACTCGGGCTTAAGACCTTACCTCTACATCCAATCACAGAGCTTCAAATTCTATTGTGAGACGCTCATAACACATAAACATAATATTGTTATTGTATTTATATAACTATTATAATCACTATAACTCTAGTGAATTCAACAATCTTTGATTTGTAATATAGCACGATGCAATATAATAATGTAATATCTCAATATTAATAATCAATTGTAATAATATTATAATAATTATTATAATATAACAATTATAATCATTATTAAAGTCATACAGCGTGTTGTTAAATCACCTGTTCTGGTTCCTCCTCCTCTCTGTTTCAGCTCGTTTATGGCCTCCAGCAGGGATTGTCTGGTCTGGTGGGTGTTCAGCTCCCACTCTGTCCTGGGGCTGGAACTGTACTGAACCAGACCTGCAGAAAACACAGAAATGTGTAAAACTGACACAATGAACAAGCAATGTACTGACCATAATGATAATAATGAGTATGAGAATAATCATCTGCACAGATTACTCTTGAACAGATGCATTGCTTTATTATGATTTATTATTGTTATTTTCATCATCTTTAGCTCCAACACTCCTCCAAACATCATATGTCTCACACACACTCATGCCTGATCAAATGTGCATAGAAAAAGAAGGACCACAGGACTTAAAGGTCCATTCCAGCAGTTCAGTCCAGTAGAACTAACAGACTAATAACCTCTGAGTCTACTGTCTGACTCTGGTACATGAACCAATCTGGTGAGGTCTGAAGCCCCCGAGCATCTCTTTGGTAATCTTTGGCATACGAGCAGCAGTTCAGCATGTACAGGAAGTGTTGAGGGCAGAAAGTATGTATGAGGGCTGGTATCAGTATCAGCAACAGCTGAGTCCAGTCAGGATGAGTTGATTCTAGTATGCAGGTTGATGGTACTGAACGTGTGTGCGCATACAATTATAATAAAAACATGTCAGTCAGTCACCACCTGCACTGCTTAGAGTGAGTTCAATGTTGTCACACAGAACTCAAGTGAGTTTTAATACAGTGTTATTGTAGCAGTATGATATGCTGTTGTGGCTGAATGCAGTGAAGTCTGCCACTCTGCACTTTACCTGGTGCTTTAGCCCATCAGTGCAGAGGGAGGGGGGTAAAAGGGAGCTGAGTCCTTCCCTCAACCTCTCACTTCCTGGCCTTCCTCTGCTCTCCATGCTGGTAGGTATGCAGCTGCATTATTTGCAGCGCGTTCCTTTAGCTTTTGTTCTGCAGCATATTAAACAGCTGCCCTTTGTTTTAGTGGTCCATGCTGCTTAAAGTGACTGTGATGAGCTCTGTTGTCTTGCCATAAGCAAGTAAAGCCCTCAGGTATGGACTTTATGTTTTTATTTAGCTATAACAAATAGCAGATCATAGCAGATCCTAAACACATCACCAGCGCACCACAGACGCTTTGGTTAGCACAGAGTACTGAAGAGCCTCCTTGTCCTTCTCCTTTCTGAAAGGACGCATGCTTATCAGAACCTCTGAACATTAAGATAAGTGCAGGAACTCTGCTTCTTCGCCAAACCTTGGTGGCTGTTTTGCTTGGGACTGCTCTGTCGCCCTGCTACATAGACTCTAGCTGCTTTGCTCTCTGCTTCCTGCTTCGCTTGTTATTGTGACTGTTTTCTTCAAGTTGCTTGGCCCCTCAGTCTTTGTGTCTGAGCGACCGGCTCTAGCGACAGTTAAGAAGTAGAGGGTGTGAGTGTGTGTGTTCTCGTTTTTCTATCCTGGAGGGGTCCACAACCTGACATATCACTCACATTATGGGGACCGATTTTTCCCACAGGCACAAGCATTGCAATCAATAGAAAAAACTTTTCTGTGTATGCCCTAGAGGTCACACTTGATACTACAGTGTGTGAATTGGCACTGGTGGGGACTTGTGTGTGTATGAGGGGGGTTGTATGGGATCAGGACATTTTATGTTTTTTCTGAATGTATTGTATTTGGAATTGATTGGTTGGTTATTTACTATTCAGTTTTCATGTTAATTGAGTGATTATGTCCATTTGATTTAGTATCTCTGGCCACAGAATCTGTTTCTTTGCTGACTTTTTTTTTTACCAATCATGAAATAGTTTAATGAGTTTTGTTTCCTATTTTTTATTTGAGTTTCAGCCCCAGGCTGTTAGTGTTTTGTGTTAGGACATCTGTTATTATAATTCTTGTCATGATTTTCTTTGTAATTATTGCATTACTGATTGTGTTCTCCCCTCTCCCTTTAGTTGCTGAGAGTTTTGGTGGTGTCCCAGGTGGTGGTTTCCCTTTGTGTGTTGTGTGATCCTGGATTTTGGTTTTCTTTGCACTTTATTTTTTTGTTGTGTGCCACGTACGAGTGGGGTGCTCTCTATTTAATTTGGACTTCCTCTCCCCAGTTTTCCCCTCACTACCGGTAAGCCTCAGCACTGGAGCAGGATGTTAGCACTTCAGTTCTCTATTAAGTCATTTTTAACTTATTGTGACAACTAAATAAATGTTAAACATTGAACCATGTTTCCTGCCCTTCCTTGTATTACTTCCCTGCATGCCTCTCCATTACCATTTATATTTATTTAAAATTCTCTGAGTGGAATTCCTGGGGTGGCGTTGTTGGTTTTCCTTTCAAATTTCATAATCGTAAATTTCTTAATCATAATATTGTATCAACCCTCTTATCGCCACATAATGTTGTAATTCCTCCTTTTTTATCACTGACATCTAGTCTGGTGACATAAAAGCAGAGTAGGAAGGAGAAGGTGAGGGCTTCTCTTAGCATACATACTACTTAATAAACAAAAATGAATTAAAAGAAGAGACAAGAAGACAATTCCACTTTTTACAGAACAAGTGTATGAAGTTGATCCTGTGGATGAACCAACATGACTAAGTTGTGCATCCCTCCTAGCTAGAATGTTTTGTTCAGAAATGCTTCACAGAGTCTGTTCAGTCAGAACATCTGTCCTGCTAACTGATCCAACACAGACCTACACAGAAGGAATGTACAGTATATCTCCACCATGGAGATCAGTGTCTGGATAAAAGACTGTTTTACAAGCTGAATCATAATTGCTATGAGTTACAAATGTGTGTTTCAATAGCTGTATCACCTGAACATTTCATTTTCAACATTTAGAGAATTCTCTTAATACAAAAGCTAAAATATGTCTGCATGTTTTGGGAAATAACTGGCAGTAATGGAGGCTGTATGCAGACAGCAGTTATTTAGCTTAAACATGTAAAACCACTGGTCTGGTCCTTTTATCCTCACATCAGCCAGAACCTGGACTACTCTTGTTATCATGTCTCATTTTGCTGCTCTTTCGGTATTTGAATATTTTCACATTGTCCTGAAAAGATTTTAGTATTTTGAGTATTTTATACACAAGCAGTAATAGTAATAGTACCAGGATCAGTAGTGTGAATAGTTGTAGTAAAAATATTACCGATCTGGACTTTGTCGGGACCGATGGTGACGTTGCTGACTATTTGAGATAGAAAGGACTTCATCTTTCTATAGTCTTCAGGTCTGATGCTCCCAGATTCGTCGACCAACAGTATGATGTCAGCCTTGGCTGTGCTTTCACACTGAGAACCTGGAGGAAAACAGAGGATTATGGGATACAATACACACAATAGACAAAATATAGAAGCAAGACTAAGGCTGTGTCTGAAATCACTCACTATTTACTACAAAGATCAAATTTATCTAATATGTAGAGCCTCAAATGTTCCACAATGGAACAAAAAAGTAATGTTCATGTTGTGAACACTACTTCCTGCAAACAATCCCAAAATACCATGCACTGCATTTTATATACACCAAAATTAGCAGTGTGTGACTTCACAGCAGACAGTGATGATGTAAAAATGTGACAAAAAATGACAAAAAAATCTGTAATTTCTGCTCACTATTGAATAAAGTGCGTGTATTAGTGAGTAGTGAATAAGTGAACGAGGGAGGGATTTCAGACACATCCTGAAAGTCTACAGTCATGCTAGCAGCACTGTGAGACTGTACACAGTGGTGTTTTGACCTAAATGCTAACATGCTGACATTTAGCAGGTATAATGTTTACCATGTTAACCATCTTAGTTCAGCATGTCAGCACACTAACATTTGATAATTAACACCAAACAAAAAGTACAGCTGGGTCATTAGTTTTGAGACTATTTGGACATGAACCAAACTTCATCCATTCTTAGCTGCTTATCTAGGTGCTGGTCCTCCTGGGGGATCCAGAGGTGTTCCCAGGCCAGATGAGATATATATAATCCCTCCAGTGTGTTCTGCACTGAGGTCTCCTACCAGTTGGATGTGCCTGAACACCTCCAAAGGAGGCACCTATTCTCTGTTTCACGCTTTTTACCTGTTGATTGGTGTTTGCCTTCAGTCTGGAGTCCTGGAGAGAAAATCAGAAATTTCACATTTAGATTGGAGCAGAGCTGTGAAGTGAACAAACACAGAGCTGTTTCTGGACATCTGGAGGCTCTAGAAGAGACAGACAGCAAGCTAGACATCTTAAGAAAAGTTGTTTGTTCTGGTCTCAATCAGTGGATGAGATAATAAACTTAGTTCTGTTTTTCTACACACAGAAAGAAATCTAAGCAAACCAAAAAGCATCATTAAAAGACAGGTGAGAACATTCTCTCTTCTCATTGGTCAGATGTGTCTGGGTTGAGTGTGAGAATGTGAACACAGGAAGAAGGTCCTGAAGAAGCTCCAATCTGCCCATATACCTGTCTTCTCAAATAAGACAATGTACTGGGTTGTTAGTCCAGGTTGGACCTTGTTGATTTCACTCATCAACATCCCAACATGCAAAGTGCTCCTGGTTATAGGAGCCATTTAGCTCAAACTTGAAGCCTTGTAGTTCGTCAGATGGAGGTTGCATCATGTTTACACCACTAACTAAGACCACTTCCTCTAAAGGGTCTCTGAGCAGTTATTTTGGTCTGAGGACGTTTGCTGTGTTCAGATCTTCCCAAATGCATCAAACCAAGGAAGAAAACCAACCAGAGTTTCTTTCAACTAGACTGAACTACACAGAACTACTCAATATACAGCCTGAAAACACTGTGGAGCATCATCAAGTTAAGCTAGCTGCTGATATAGCCATGGCTAGTTATCTGTAACATAATATGTAAACTTTAAACCAACATCTTGGTAAACAAGTTTGTTATTCTAAACATGATGGAGACAAATAAAGCAGTTAAACTACTGCTAAAGGAAGCTAGCTTATCTTAGCTTAGTTTAGCAGAGTGTGCTGGGTTGTTAGTTCAGGTTGGACCTTGTTGATTTCACTCATCAACGTCCCAGCATTTATGTATGTATATATATATATATATACATATATACACACACACACACACACACACACACACACATATATATATATATATATATCATATGAATTGCAGATGAACATTTAATATCCAGGAATTCCCATAACAGACATGACCACCGACCATCACTGTAACACACTGGCAGCACTTTCACACATTGACCATACACGGTCCAGACATGTGCACTAGGTTTTGACCTTGTCCTGTTTGACAATCAGTAACCAGATAAATAAATAATTAACACCGGGACACAGGATTGAAACTTGAAAAATGCATTTTTCATTTCACTGGGCCTTTAAATTTTTGGTTGATGTTGTTATTACTATTATTATGGACAAAATTATGAAAATAAACTAGAATTATGTTTTAGTGCAACAGACCAGTTCATATGCAGTTAATGCAACACACAAAGATTCTGATGGTTTTAACAATCTTTAAGGGGGAAACTTTTAGGGGTTAAGTTTGGGAAAAAGTTTGACAGAATTACAGGAAGCGGCTCAAACATGCATATTTCATAAGAAAAAATGTAAAAAGTGTTTCGCAACAGTTAGTCCAGTATGTGACTTGCGCTGCCATGGTAACAGAAATATATTCTTATATAATCTCACATCAGATGTTAATCAGTTTGATCTCAAACACTGCTGTCACAGAAAGACCTCTTAACTTCATTTTGTTCACATTAAAACATCTTTAAATGTCATGTTAATAGTTTTTATTATTAACCCTGTAAAGCCTAACTACAGAAAAAATAGGCATTTTTTCACTTCTTAGGTGTTGTTGTAGGAGGCCTCTGATGCAGAATTTAAAAGGTTTTAGTTTTAGTTTAGTCATTATTAGATGATGAACACATGAATTATTGGTTTGTTATTAGAAGTTAAATAGATAAAACTCATTTCAGCAAGTATCAGAACTTTTACTGAACACACTTCACTACATTTTACTGACCATGTTGACTTTTACTGCAGTTTTCAAAGCTGCTGTTTGACTTGAACTCAGTATTTCTACATTACAGCAGAGTCTTACCTGAGCTCCACAGCAGCAGCAACAGCATCAGCAGGTGATCCATGTCCAGCTAGACGTCTGTCTCCGTCTCTGTGTCGTCTCTCTCTGATTGTCTGTTGGACTCATCGTGTCTTTTTATGTTAATCAGATGTGTTGTTTCCTCTGAATTCTTTATCTCCTCATCAGCTTCATGTGTTTTCTGACAGGAAGCTGCTGGCAGAAACGACTCTGAACTGCTTCATCATGTGACTGACAGCTAAAGTAAATGAAGGACACCTCTCATAGCCTGTTATTTGCACTGGGGATGGGGGGCATCAGTTTAGAAAGGTTGGACCAACCAACTAAAACTTGATGCTCACATGCAGTTTGGATCGCCATGACAACACACAACCAGTCATGACAGCTCATTTGGCTTGTATTGATCAGAGCTATTGATATGTTGATTGACAGTGAGGTTGACCAATCAGCAGGTCTGAGGACAAACTCACTGATGAGCAGCTGAGATTATACTGCTGTTACCGTGGCAACATCACGGCATCACGTTATTGCAACATGCAACAGTAACTGCTGCAGAGCTGTTTGTATTGAGTGCAACATAAGTGATTAAAATAAAAATAGATTACACAGATGGGAGAAGCAACAACAGTGTGTGTGTATCAGATCCCCTCCAGAACAGCCCCCACCCCTACAGGAGGGGTCTGTTCATTTGGGTCTGAGGAGCAACTTTCTATCTGAAGATCAGTGATCAAGTCCTCAGCGACCAAGCTGGGTGTCTGTTCTGGGGTGTTTTCCAGGAAGCAGTTTTAATGCAAACTCTGAGTTTCTTCATATTGAGATGAGGGAAAGTCTGGGTTTTAAGTTTCAGAAAGAGATGTAACTTAAACTCTGAGTCAGTTATTGCTGTAACTGATTCAGTGAATCTAACCCAGCAAACATTTGTTTGACAGTTGTGTCTCTAACCAAAGACAGTTCTGGTCAGACTCCAAAAACAGCAACATGTACATGACATGCAAATCATGAAACTAATCATGACAGCTCATTTACATAGTGAGGATCAGAGCTATTGATATGATGATTGACAGCGAGATGGACCAATCGGTGGGTGTAAGAGCCTCACTTGAACAGCTGACAGTGAAAGGGTTAATGTGAATCTAATGAAGTGACAGGAAAGAGTTTGAGGACAAACTCACTGATGAGCAGCTGAGATTATACTGCTGTTACCGTGGCAACATCACCACAGTTATTGCGACATACAGCAGTAAAGCTGCAGAACTGTTTGTGTGTTTTCTTTTTTAAATTTTATTTATTGTTCTTTTATTGAGTGGAACACAAGTGATTAACATGAAAACACATATGACACAAGACAGTATAAACAAAACGACAACGCGTGTGTGTGTGTGTGTGTGTGTGTGTGTGTGTGCACTTTTGATGCAAATCTTCTGTGTTGTTTATTGTAGTTATGTAAGTGTGTAAGTATGTAAGTTGTAAGGTGTTAATCTGGACTTACAGGGTGTATAAAGCTGAAGAAGGCACACTGTGTATATAAACTTAAAATAGCTAAAGAGCAGCAATAAAATATTTATTGTTTTATTACACAAGACCAAACCAGTCACGCCGTCCTCTGCAACCACCAGACTACTCAATCCTCTGCTGCTGTCTTTCTGATAGCGACTGATACATTGGTACTTATTTTTCAAATGCATGACATCATCTAAATATCTGTTTTGAAGAATCTTTTGATAAAAAGGAATGTTAAACAGGATTGAAAACAAATTTGCACTAAAAAAAAACCCATATAAAGATTAGTGCAGTCTGGAGCAAAAGTAGAACTCATAGATGAATGTAGAAGAATGTAGTAGAAATTGTGTTTAAAGGAGGAGAATGTGAACTTAAGGATTAGAGACAACAGTCGAGATAAAATTAAAAAAAATTACCAAAAAGGTTCCTAAACTCAGAAGTAAAGTATTTTTCATTTTGGGACATTTTATATAAATCATACATTTCAGCTTATTGTTTTTTCTGTCTTCAACAGGAGGAGAACGACCGAGCCTTCCAGATCACAACCTTTGACAACAAATGTTTGAACTGTTCTGATTACACACATCAGGCAAAGCGTTTAAAATGTAAAGTCAAAGATTACTGCTCGAATTAAATGAAAATCTTTTGCACTGACATTTTTCCAATTTTATTTATTCTTGTCAGGTCGAAGAAGATGAACAGTTTGTATCATATGTGTGAAATGTGTTGACACCTTATTTTTTTTATATAATATATATTTGTTGTTTTGTTTTCAAGATGTTATAATAAAGATGTGAAATATGAAGCTTGTTTTTCCTCCTTTTTTTTTGGTTTATTTTATTTTTATTAGATTTGATTTTGTTTTTGGTTCACAAGTTTGTCTGAAAAACATCGACATAAACTTGAGCCTTCATGTCATATTGAGACTTAATCAGGAGTCAGAAAGAATTTTCATATCAGTTTCCTACTTGCAACCCAGAAGTTATTCTTAATAGCTTATAACTTATCTATAAATGATCAAAACTTCTTAATATAAATTAATGCTTCCAATTCCATTCCATGCTTCCTGTAAATCCTTTATAAACAGTGACTCATCAGAAAGCGGTGCTCAAAGGTGAAACATTTGACCCGACTCAAATGATGATTGATTGAATTTCATTAACTCAAAGAACAAATATAAAAAAGAGAAAATTACACAAAAGCTGAGTAACACGATTTTAATGCTCAAACACTCAAGTATATAAAAGGCAGCGAAGAAAACCTGGATGTATTTTATAAAAATGATTTCAGATAATCGAGTATTATGTGACAGTTTTGCAGATGTGTGTGACTGATCAGAGTTTTTTGTAGACAAACAAAAGTTTAGTTTACAATGTGTGTTAAACTCATCGTGTTTATTCTACAATTCTAAAAACTGAGTTGAATATGTTTCCTTCCTCGTAAAACATTTACAAAACTGTTTGTTCAGTATTTTAAAGTGAGATTAACTTCTGATTAACAGTGTAAAACAAGTGTAAAAGTAGCAAATGTAGAGTCATAAAGTCAACTACATGAATCAGCAATGTCTGTTATACATGTTATATGTTTATATCTGTATCTGTATCTGAAGCTTGAAAACATGAATAAAAGCTGTTGGAATATGGGCTGCAAAAAGCTGGTTGGTTTATCAGATGAGACTGAAAGGACAGATGAAACCTTTTCTACAGGGATTTCAGTGCTACTTTAAAGGGAACGTCAGTGTAAAAAATTCTCCACTGAGCAGGCAGATGTTTGTGTGGCTGCTTGGAGTTCCTACTCTGCTCCCTGGGCTCCTTCCCATGGATGTATAAAGAGAACTGTATACAGCGTCGGAAAAAAAAGTTTGACTTCCGTGCATAAAATTACCCGGACTTTCCGGGAACACTAGGTCCATGGAACATGTGCACTGGTAACTTCCGCCGGCCAAGTTGGCTACATCTGGTTTAGCCCTCCAGCCAACTTGAATAGGGATATAACAATTCATTCGTGTGGTTCTTTTAGGCTTTTGAAATGTGATTGGACTGAACGGATCAAATTCCGACAGTGAAATGAGTCATTTCGCAGGGGTTGTGATGCTCAAAAAAATTATCCACTGATTTACGGATGTCTCTTTCACAATGTAAGTCTATGGGAAAAAGTCTCTCTGGGCCCAGTAGTGTCACGTGACGTTGTCATACCGCGGTTTGGCCGCTATGTAAAATTTGCATCACCACTCGGCGCTGTTCCTGGGGGCTTGCTCCTTCCTCAGCTCAGTGTTCTCCTGTGGGCCTGACATCTGCCTCCTCCTGGCCTGGAGAGACATGACAACACAGATCTAAGTTACTGCATCACTCCTCTCTTCAGTTCAATAAAAACAGGCTTAGTGCTTCATTTCAACCAGTCCTCTAAACAACAAACATGTTCAGTACCTTCAGGGTGAAACACATGGCAGTGATGAAAAACAGCAGAGTCACCGGCAGGATGAACAGTCTGATGATAAAAACTGTTTTACCTGACGAGACACATTCAGTCATCACATTAGATCACATGACATCATGAGTACACCAGCTCTCATCAAACATAAACATGGCATGTGATGGAAAAACAAACTGGACCATTGTTTTGTGTTTTGTATGATATTCTGGTTCATTGGTCCTATTCTTATTTTTTCATCTTTTTCTTGTTCTTCTTTGAGTTTTACCTCTAATGTTACAATTAGAAAGGACCAGAATTTTCTAATCCAAGCAGAAACAAATAAATTAGTCTTGGGCAAGAAAAATATGTTTTCATATCATATGCCAACAAGAAACTCTGTGATTATGTCAGAGTGACGTCTCAGTTGGACTGAGCTTCACACTCTGCTTCAGCTTACCTGTGACAGTGAGAAACAGCAGACGGCTCTCAGAGGAGAAGTTATGAGCAAAAACATAGACGCCATAAACACAGCTATAGTTTCCTTGGTGGGCGGGGTCTGCATCAGGAAACAGGAAGTCAGCAGAGTGATTGACAGCTGGCTGGGTGTAGTTGTGTGCTGTGTTGGAGGAGGTGAAGGTGAGCTGGAAGGAGCCTCCTGGGTACTGAGGCTGGACGGAGCAGCTGATGGTGAAGTTGGAGCCCCGACGCACCTGAAACCCCTGCTGCTGGGCCTCGGAGACCCCGTTCATGGTAGAAGACACAGAGATGTTTGGCTGAACCAGCAGGTCTGTAAACACAGAGAGATGATTGGATGATTCAGCATTTTATGGGAATTTGAAGCAATGAGCCTCCAGGAACAAGCTAACTTCTCTACCCTTTAGGATGCTGTCGTACTGGATAAATTTACAGTTCAGTCCAATGGAAACCACCAACTATCACTGTTGTCACGTCCTACCGGAACTTTTTCTGTTTCACTTGTTCCTCCTGTGTTGTCACCTGTTTTACTTTAGTTCCTGTTTTATTTTGAAATATTCCCTCATGTCTGTTCACTTCCTGTGTGTAATTATTTCATGTGTCGCACCTGTGCTAAATACACCTGTCTGTGTATTTAATGTCTTGTTTTGAGTTGTATCGTTGGATCATTTGTTGTTGTTCATGTTAATCTCTAATTTTGTCCATCTGGTGTTGCCTTACTTTGCCTTGCCCTGCCCTGTCAAATGGAGAATTAAAGGTTTTTCTGTCTACCCCGCATCTCAGCATCTGAGTCCGTTCCTGTTACCCCACTTGACAAATGTGATAGAGGAAGGAAAATATTACTGTTATAGATGATGTCACTGATGGACTTACCTGAGCAGATGAGCTCCACGATGGAGGAAGAGGAAGATGATGATGCACATTCCCTCAGGGCATATCCAGACTGAACACAGTCAGTATCAATCCTCCATACAAATATGTCTGAGGAATTATTTCTTTTTCCTGGTGAAACAGCAGAGCCACATTGCAGATCTCCACAGGCTAAAGATGCTTCCTCCAGTGTCCAGTCAGAGTCCTGCACTGGTCTCCACTTTCTTCGTTTCACCTCCAGTGTACCTTCACAGCGACTGGCTCCTCCCACCAACCTGACAGGCTCTGAACAGAAACAAGAGAGTCATCAGTAAAAGAATAAAGTGAGTTTCATTAGAAGAGAAATGAAGCCAAATCAAAGCTGCAGCTCCTCTTCTACCTGAGCAGGTGAGTCCAACAGCTTTGCCAGGTGAGCAGGTGCTTCTAGCTGAGTCTGATCTTCCACAGTCCAGGAGAGCAGACTCATTGCCTCCACACTGGAACTCTTTGGTCCACATTGGAGCCTCCACTTCTCCATAGAGCGCCCCCTGGAAGACTGAAGGAGCCCCACAGCCAAGCTCCCTGCAGACCACCTCTGCATCCTGCTGGTCAAAGTCATCTTCACACACTGAGGACCACGACTGGTTAAACTTCACCTCCAGTCTGCCTGAACACAGACTATTCCCATTCACCAGCCTGACAGAGTCTGGAGAGAGAACCATCATTAGCTTTGTCAATATTAGTATTCATGCTGATAAAGATTATTTCAACTTCAAAAATCTTACTGAAAGTGAGAGAGCACCTTCATACCCTGACACAAGAATACAAATGTACAGAAAATATTGCAAGATGCTATTTTTGAATTACAATGTTTCTTAGTCTGGCACCATCTTGTGGTAGCATGAGGAATGACACTCAGCTCATGTTACTAACTCAAACAATGAACTGTACTCTGCTGGTCTGTCACACTACCTCTGATCACCTGTTAACACTGTGTTAATGTGAGTCACTTAAAAACTTCAGACACACAGTATATGAAAACTCAAAACTACTGCTTTCTGCTTTTTGCTTTCTCTTGAAGTGTGAATATCCAAGCTATATGTTAATGATGTGTGTTTGTGTGATGGTAGAATACATTTAATTAAACATGATCATTCATATAGACTGATATATACTATACCACACAAGCTGGTAGAAACATGGACTTCCACTACAGCTTTGAGCTGAGCTGACACACGGGGAGTAGATGATCAGTGTTTTATTGATATGTATCACTGTTTGATTACGATGGACTCTTTGTTTACCTAAGCTGCTGGTGGTACTGTTACAGAGGTTGATGGTGAAGTTCTTGATGATGGCCAGGAGGGCTGAGAAGTCACTGACCAAGTACATGTGGTTTTCAACAGGATCTGATGTGATGGCCATCAGCTGAGCCTTGAGTGTGTCTGCATTCCCTACACCTGAAAGACAAAATACTTGAAACGTGAAACGTGAAAAAATTATTCTGTTCTTGGGTGCTGGAACACAGGAACACATATTTTTATTATGTTTGACAATGGAAAATGCAAAATATATGGTAGTTTTTAAAGTTAACATTTCAATTATCCCCTTGAAAATGTGATAAGATATACAATACCAGTCAAATGTTTGGACACACCTTCCCATTCACTTGAATCAGAAAGTGTGACCAAACCTGTGAATGGTGCTGTAGAGGAATTGACAAATAAGATCAGACTGAACCAAGATTTTGACTGTGTATAACATGTATAACATGTATAACGTGTACATGAGATAGTTGGTAATAACGTGTTAAAGTTTGGAATACAACATCAGTCAGTAATGGACCAGGTTCAATGTAACATCAAATACATTTTCATTCAGTATTTTCCCTGCATCCTGTTTACCTGAGAGTACATTTGGTTTCCACAAGAAAAGTGGATTTAATTCAGTGGATCACAAGTCAAAACTCAGATACTTTACAGATTGAGCAGTCTAGGAACTTGGAACATAGTAAAATGGCCACAATACCAATAGTGTAGATCTCAATGCCAGTGTCTTTCAGGTGCTGTGAGGGGAGGGTTACATCATCGCTGGACCTTCCATCAGTAATCAGGATAGCCATTTTGTGGGAGTCTGCACGCATTCCCACATTGAGTTTAAAGTTGTTATGGAGGATGTAATTCAGAGCTCTTCCTGTATGACAGTAATAAAGAAGCTTTAAAAGGTGCAGAGTTGAAAAGCTGACTGTTGCAAAGACTGCGGTGACTGACAGTTGGATCACTTCCACAACCTTGTTAAAAATATCTGGTTCTTTGATAAAAAGTCAAAACTAGAAGCATGTAGACATAAAAAGAAAAGAAAAAGTTCACTGTGACTCCCAAGGTGCATCTGAGTCAGAAACATCCAATCACAGAGCTTCAAATTCTATTGTGAGACGCTCATAACATTATGATTTTTAATAATGTTGTTGTATTGATGTAATTATTATAATCACTATCACTATAGTGAATTCAGCAATCTTTGACTCATAATATTATAGAATGATACTATATAATAATGCAATATCTCGATATTAATAATAATCATAATAATATTACAATTATAATTATTATTACAGTCAGACATTGTGCTGTTAAATCACCTGTGTTGGTGCCTCCGTGTCTCTGGCTCAGACTGTTTATGGCCTCCAGCAGGGATTGTTTGGTCTGGTGGGTGTTCAGCTGCCACTCTGTCGTTGGTTCGTCACTGTACTGAACCAGACCTGCAGAAAAGACAGAAATGTGTAAAACTGACACAATGAACAAGCAATGTACTGACCATAACAATGATAATAATGAGTATGAGAATAATCATCTGCACAGATTACTCTTGAACAGATGCATTGCTTTATTACGATTTATTTTTGTTATTTTCATCATCTTTAGCTCCTCCAAACATCATATGTCTCACACACACTCATGCCTGATCAAATTTGCATAGACAAAGAAGGACCACAGGACTTGAAGGTCCATTCCAGCAGTTCAGTCCAGTAGAACTAACAGACTAGTAACCTCTGAGTCTACTGTCTGACTCTGGTACATGAACCAGTCTGGTGAGGCCTGAAGCCCCCGAGCATCTCTTTGGTATTCTTTGGCATACGAGCAGCAGTTCAGCATGTACAGGAAGTGTTGAGAGCAGCAAGTATGTATGAGGGCTGGTATCAGTATCAGCAACAGCTGAGTCCAGTCAGGTTGAGTTGAGTCTAGTATGCAGGTTGATGGTACTGAATGTTCAGCAGTGAGTGCATACAACTATAGTAAAAACATGTCAGTCAGTCACCACCTGCACTGCTTAAAGTGAGTTAAATGTTGTCACACAGAACTCAAGTAAGTTTTTAATACAGTTTTATGTTGCAATTCCTCCATTTCCTTCTGTTTCCTCCACCTACATGTGTCCATCTCCACTGCTGCAGCTACTCTCGTTGTCACACCTGTGCCTCCACCCTTGTCTGTCACTGAAATCGGAGCAAAGTTGGAGCTTGGGAGACTTTGCTCTGGGAAGGCAGCTGGCCCAGATGGTGTGTGCCCAAGGCTGCTCAAGGACTGTGCTGCCCAACTGTGTCAACCTCTACAGAAGACCTTCAACCTGAGTCTGCAGTTGGGGCGGGTACCGGCTACATGGAAAACATTTTTCCCACAGCACGAGCATGGGGACCGAATCCCAGTCCCCACAGGAACAAGCATTGCAATCAATAGAAAAGACGCTCTTGAAAAAAAGAAAAAAAAAGTTGGTCGCCTGGGGATTGAATTTCACTTCTAGAGGTTTCTTTGCTTACTTTTTTTGTTCATGTTACCAATCATGAATTAGTTGAATGATTTTTGTTTCCTAATTTCAATTTGAGTTTCAGCCCCAGACTGTTAGTGAGCCAACGGTTTTGGTGGTGTCCCAGGTGGTGGTTTCCCTTCATGTGTTGTGTGATCCTGGATCTTGGTTTTCTTTGCACTTTATTTTTTTGTTGTGTGCCACGTACGAGTGGGGTGCTCTCTATTTAATTTGGACTTCCTCCCCCCAGTTTTCCCCTCACTACTGGTAAGCCTCAGCACTGGAGCAGGGTGTTAGCATTTAAGTTCTCTATTAAGTCATTTTTAACTTATTGTGACAACTAAATAAATTTGTTAAACATTGAACCATGTTTCCTGCCCTTCCTTGGATGACTTCCCTGTTTGCCTCTCCATTACCATTTATATTTATTTAAAATTCTCTGAGTGGAATTCCTGGGGTGGTGTTGTTGGTTTTCCTTTCAAATTTCATAATCTTAAATTTCTTGCTCATAATATTGTATCGACCATCTTATCGCCACATAATGTTGTAATTCCTCCTTTTTTATCACTGACATCTAGTCTGGTAACATATAAAAGTGACAGCTTTTGTTACTTTTATACTAGTTAATAAAAGAATGAGTTAGAAAAGAAGAAGAGACAAGATAATGTCTTTAGTGCCAATAAGAAAACAATTCCACTTTCCACTGGCAGTAATGGAGGCTGTATGCAGACAGCGGATATTTAGCTTAAACATGTAAAACCACTGGTCTGGTCCTTTTATCCTCACATCAGCCAGAACCTTGATTATTCTTGTTAACATGTTGCATTTTGCTGCTTTTTTGCTAATTTATTATACAGGACCTGCACCCATATTTGAATATTTTAAAATGTGCTGGAAAGATTTTAGTATTTTGAGTACTTTATAAACAAGCAGTAGTAGTAATAGTACCAGGATCAGTAGTGTGAATAGTTGTTGTAAAAATATTACCGATCTGGACTTTGTCAGGGCCGATGTTGAAGTTGTTGACTATTTGAGTTAGAAAGGACTTCATCTTTATATAGTTTTCAGGGATGATGCTCGTGGATCCATCAACCAACAGTATGATGTCAGCCTTGGCTGTGGTTTCACACTGAGAACCTGGAGGAAAACAGAGGATCATATAAATTGCAGATGAACATTTAATATCCAGGAATTCCCATAACAGACATGACCACCGACCATCACTGTAACACACTGGCCACACTTTCACACATTGACCATACATGGTCCAGACATGTGCACTAGGTTTTGACCTTGTCCTGTTTGACAATCAATAATCAGATAAATGAATAATTAACACAGGGACACAGGATTGAAACTGGAAAAATGCATTTTTCATTTCATTTTAAATTTTTGGTTGATGTTGTTATTACTATTATTATGGACAAAATTATGAAAATAAACTAGAATTATGTTTTAGTGCAACAGACCAGTTCATATGCAGTTAATGCAACACACAAAGATTCTGATGGTTTTAACAATCTTAAAGCAATGACAAGGGGAAACTTTTAGGGGTTAAGTTTGGGAAAAAGTTTGACAGAATTACAGGAAGCGGCTCAAACATGCACATTTGATAAGAAAAACATTTAAAAAGTGTTTCGCAACAGTTAGTCCAGTACGTGACTTGCGCTGCCATGGTAACAGAAATATATTCTGTAATCTCACATCAGATGTTAATCAGTTTGATCTCAAACACTGCTGTCACAGAAAGACCTCTTAACTTCATTTTGTTCACATTAAAACATCTTTAAATGTCATGTTAATAGTTTTTATTATTAACCCTGTAAAGCCTAACTACAGAAAAAATAGGCATTTTTTCACTTCTTAGGTGTTGTTGTAGGAGGATGAACACATGAATTATTGGTTTGTTATTAGAAGTTAAATAGATAAAACTCATTACAGCAAGTATCAGAACTTTTACTGAACACACTTCACTACATTTTACTGACCATGTTGACTTTTACTGCAGTTTTCAAAGCTGCTGTTTGACTTGAACTCAGTATTTCTACATTACAGCAGAGTCTTACCTGAGCTCCACAGCAGCAGCAACAGCATCAGCAGGTGATCCATGTCCAGCTAGACGTCTGTCTCCGTCTCTGTGTCGTCTCTCTCTGCTCGTCTGTTGGACTCATCGTGTCTTTTTATATTAATCAGATGTGGTACTTTCCCTGTGGTTTCTGACAGGAAGTTGCTGACTGAAACCGCTCTGAGCTGCTTCATCATGTGACTGACAGCTAAAGTAAATGAAGGACGTTTATCCAACGCACCTCTCATTCATACACACTCCAGCCTGTTATTTGTACTGGGGATGGGGGGGCATCCATTAAAAAAGGTTGGACCTACCAACTAAAACTTGATGCTCACATGTGGTTTAGATCACCATGACAACCAGTCATGACAGTTCATTTGGCTTGTAAAGATCAGAGCTATTGCTATGTTGATTGACAGTGAGGTTGACCAATCAGTGGGTCTGAGGACAAACTCACTGATGAGCAGCTGAGATTATACTGCTATTACCATGGCAACATCACAGCAGTTATTGCGACATGCAACAGTGATTGCTGCAGAGCTGTTTGTTTGTTTGTTTGTTTGTTTTTTAAATTATTCATTTAAAAAAATTTATTGAGTGCAAAATAAGTGATAAACATAAAAATACATACACAGATGGGAGAAGCAACAACAGTGTGTGTGTGTGTGTGTGTGTGTGTGTGAGTGTGTGTGTGTGTGTGTGTGAGAGAGAGAGAGTGTCAGATCCCCTCTAGAACAGCCCTCACCCCTACAGGAGAGGTCTGTTCATTTGGGTCTGAAGAGCAACTTTCTATCTGAAGGAGGGTTAAACAGCGATCAGGACCTCAGTGGAAACTGGAGCAAAGTTCATCAGATGTATTTAAGAGTTAAGAGTTCAAACTGTTAGATTATTTACAGGCTGCACTTTTGATGCAAATCTTATGTGTTGTTTATTCTAGTTTAATACTGCTGCACTTCAGTATTGACTCTGTTTGTTTCTGTAAAAATAATTAATGTCTTGTATTAACAAAGATACTTCATATGTTTAATGTGTGTTTATTAGATATAATTTATTATCAGTATATACTTGAAAGTGACACATTGTTAACATGTATGGAAGGTGTAAGGTGTTCATTTGGACGTACCGGGTGTATAAAGCTGCAGAAGGCACAATGTGTACACAAACTTTAGTAAAATAGCTAAAGAGCAGCAATAAAATATTTATTGTACTATTATTGCCTGAGCCTCAGATCCTGGGTAGGCTTTGTCACCTCCATGCTCCGTCTGAGCACAAGACCAAACCAGTCACGCCGTCCTCTGCAACCACCAGACTACTCAATCCTCTGCTGCTGTCTTCCTGATAGTGACTGATACATTGGTACTTATTTTTCAAATGCATGACATCATCTAAATATCTGTTTTGAAGAATCTTTTGATAAAAAAGGAATATTAACAGGATTGAAAACAAATTTGCACTAAAGAAAACTCCATATTAAGACTGGTGCAGTCTGGAGCAAAAGTAGAACCCATAGATGTGCCTTTTAATGTGAATTTAAGGATTAGAGACAACAGCAGTCAAAGATTACTGCTCGAATTAAATGAAAATCTTTTGCACTGACATTTTTCCAGTTTTATTTATTCTTGTCAGGTCGAAGAAGATGAACAGTTTGTATCATATATGAAATATGTTGTATGTTATGTGTAAAGATGTGAAATATGAAGCCTGTTTTTCCTCTCCTTTTTTTGGTTTATTTTATTTTTATAAGATTTTTTTCCGTCCTGTTTTTGGTTCACAAATTTGTCTGAAAAACATTGACATAAACTGTCATATTGAGACTTTTCATGTCACCCTCCTCCTTGCAGCCCAGAAGTTATTTTTAATAATAGCTTATAACTTATCTATAAATGATCAATAAGTGAATTATTAACATAAATTAATTCTTATTCATCCCTCATCAGACAGTGGTGCTCAAAGATGAAACATTTGATCCAACTCAAATGTTTGATTGATTGAATTTCATTAACTCAAAGAACAAATATAAAAAGAGAAAATTACACAAAAGCTGAGTAACACGATTTTAATGCTCAAACACTCAAGTATATAAAAGGCAGTGAAGAAAAACTGGATGTATTTTATAAAAAATGATCTGATCAGAGTTTTTTGTAGACAAACAAAAGTTAAGTTTACAATGTGTGTTAAACTCGCATTTATTCTACAATTCTAAAAACTGAATATGTTTCCTTCCTCATAAAACATTTGCAAAACTGTTTGTTCAGTATTTTGAAGTGAGATTAATTTCTGATTAACAGTGTAAAAGTGTGCAACAGCAAGTGTAAATGTAGCAAATGTAGAGTCATAAAGTCAACTAAATGAATCAGCAATGTCTGTTATACATGTCATATATCTATATCTATATCTATATCTATATCTATAGATTGCAAACATGAATAAAAGCTGTTGGTCATTCTAGACCAAGTGAAGCACTGCTAACTTGTAAATCATGAGGTGCAGAATTGTCCAATATGACGTCACTCCTTGAGATACAGGCTGCAAAAAGCTGGTTGGTTTATCAGATGAGACTGAAAGGACAGATGAAACCTTTTTTACAGGGATTTCAGTGCTACTTTAAAGGGAACATCTGTGTAAAAAATGTTCTACATCCACTGAGCTGAGCTGGATGTTTGTTTGTCTCCTTGGAGGTCCTACTCTGCTCTCTGGGCTCCTTCCTCCTCAGCGAACTCTCCTTCAGCTCTGGAAACACTGAGGTTATAAGAATCCAGCTTAATGTTCTGCTGTGGGTCTGACTTCTGCCTCCTCCTGGCCTGGAGAGACATGACAACACGGATCTAAGTTACTGCATCACTCCTCTCTTCAGTTCAATATAAACAGGCTGAGAGCTTTGTTTGTCCTCTAAACTACAAACATGTTCAGTACCTTCAGGATGAAACAGATGATAATGATGAAAAACAGCAGAGTCACCGGCAGGACGACCAATGTGATGATAAAAACTGATGGATCTGATGAGACACATTCAGTCATCACATTAGATCACATGACATCATGAGTACAACAGCTCCCATCAAACAGAAACATGGCATGTGATGGAAAAACAAACTGGACCATTGTTTTGTGTTTTGTATGATATTCTGGTTCATTGGTACTATTCTTATTTTTTCATCTTTTTCTTGTTCTTCTTTGAGTCTTACCTCTAATCTTACAATTAGAAAGGACCAGAATTTTCTAATCCAAGCAGAAACAAATAAATTAGTCTGGGGCAAGAAAAAGATGTTTTCATATCATATGCCAACAAGAAACTGTGATTATGTCAGTGTGACATCTCAGTTGGACTGAGCTTCACACTCTGCCTCAGCTTACCTGTGACAGTGAGAGACAGCAGACGGCTCTCAGAGGAGAAGTTATGAGCAAAAACATAGACGTCATAAACACAGCTGTAGTTTCCTTGGTGGGCGAGGTCTGCAGCAGGAAACAGGAAGTCAGCAGAGTGATTGACAGCTGGCTGGGTGTAGCTGTGTGCTGTGTTGGAGGAGGTGAAGGTGAGCTGGAAGGAGCCTCCTGGGTACTGAGGCTGGATGGAGCAGCTGATGGTGAAGTTGGAGCCCCGACGCACCTGAAACCCCTGCTGCTGGGCCTCGGAGACCCCGTTCATGGTAGAAGACACAGAGATGTTTGGCTGAACCAGCAGGTCTGTAAACACAGAGATGATCGGATGATTCAGCATTTTATGGGAATTTGAAGCAATGAGCCTCCAGCAACAAGCTAACTTCTCTACCCTTTAGGATGCCATCGTCCTGGATAAGTTTACAGTTCAGTCCGATGGAAACCACCAACTATCACTGTGAAAGAGGAAGGAAAATACTACATATATTACAAAGTCATAGATGATGTCACTGATGGACTTACCTGAGCAGATGAGCTCCACGATGGAGGAAGAGGAACTTGATGATGCACAGTCCCTCAGGGCATATCCAGACTGAACACAGTCAGTATCAATCCTCCAAACAAATCTGTCTAAGGAATTATTTCTTTTTCCTGTTGAAACAGCAGAGCCACATTGCAGATCTCCACAGGCTGCAGCTGCTTCCTTCATGGTCCAGTCAGAGTCCTGCACTGGTCTCCACTTTTTTCGTTTCACCTCCAATGTACCTTCACAGCGACTGGCTCCTCCCATCAACCTGACAGACTCTGAACAGAAACAAGAGAGTCATCAGTAAAAGAATAAAGTGAGTTTCATTAGAAGAGAAATGAAGCCAAATCAAAGCTGCAGCTCCTCTTCTACCTGAACAGGTGAGTCCAACAGCTTTGCCAGGTGAGCAGGTGCTTCTAGCTGAGTCTGATCTTCCACAGTCCAGGAGAGCAGACTCATTGCCTCCACACTGGAACTCTTTGGTCCACATTGGAGCCTCCACTTCTCCATAGAGCGCCCCCTGGAAGACTGAAGGAGCCCCACAGCCAAGCTCCCTGCAGACCACCTCTGCATCCTGCTGGTCAAAGTCATCTTCACACACTGAGGACCACGACTGGTTAAACTGGTCAGACTTCACCTCCAGTCTGCCTGAACACAGACTATTCCCATTCACCAGCCTGACAGAGTCTGGAGAGAGAACCATCATTAGCTTTGTCAATATTAGTATTCATGCTGATAAAGATTATTTCAACTTCAAAAATCTTACTGAAAGTGAGAGAGCACCTTCATACCCTGACACAAGAATACAAATGTACAGAAAATATTGCAAGATGCTATTTTTGAATTACAATGTTTCTTAGTCTGGCACCATCTTGTGGTAGCATGAGGAATGACACTCAGCTCATGTTACTAACTCAAACAATGAACTGTACTCTGCTGGTCTGTCACACTACCTCTGATCACCTGTTAACACTGTGTTAATGTGAGTCACTTAAAAACTTCAGACACACAGTATATGAAAACTCAAAACTACTGCTTTCTGCTTTTTGCTTTCTCTTGAAGTGTGAATATCCAAGCTATATGTTAATGATGTGTGTTTGTGTGATGGTAGAATACATTTAATTAAACATGATCATTCATATAGACTGATATATACTATACCACACAAGCTGGTAGAAACATGGACTTCCACTACAGCTTTGAGCTGAGCTGACACACGGGGAGTAGATGATCAGTGTTTTATTGATATGTATCACTGTTTGATTACGATGGACTCTTTGTTTACCTAAGCTGCTGGTGGTACTGTTACAGAGGTTGATGGTGAAGTTCTTGATGATGGCCAGGAGGGCTGAGAAGTCACTGACCAAGTACATGTGGTTTTCAACAGGATCTGATGTGATGGCCATCAGCTGAGCCTTGAGTGTGTCTGCATTCCCTACACCTGAAAGACAAAATACTTGAAACGTGAAACGTGAAAAAATTATTCTGTTCTTGGGTGCTGGAACACAGGAACACATATTTTTATTATGTTTGACAATGGAAAATGCAAAATATATGGTAGTTTTTAAAGTTAACATTTCAATTATCCCCTTGAAAATGTGATAAGATATACAATACCAGTCAAATGTTTGGACACACCTTCCCATTCACTTGAATCAGAAAGTGTGACCAAACCTGTGAATGGTGCTGTAGAGGAATTGACAAATAAGATCAGACTGAACCAAGATTTTGACTGTGTATAACATGTATAACATGTATAACGTGTACATGAGATAGTTGGTAATAACGTGTTAAAGTTTGGAATACAACATCAGTCAGTAATGGACCAGGTTCAATGTAACATCAAATACATTTTCATTCAGTATTTTCCCTGCATCCTGTGGACTTGTGAGTACATTTGGTTTCCACAAGAAAAGTGGATTTAATTCAGTGGATCACAAGTCAAAACTCAGATACTTTACAGATTGAGCAGTCTAGGAACTTGGAACATAGTAAAATGGCCACAATACCAATAGTGTAGATCTCAATGCCGGTGTCTCTCAGGTGCTGTGAGGGGAGGGATACGTTGTCTTTAGACTCTCCATCAGTAATCAGGACAGCAATTTTGTGGGAGTCTGCACGCATTCCCACATTGAGTTTAAAGTTGTTATGGAGGATGTAATTCAGAGCTCTTCCTGTATGACAGTAATAAAGAAGCTTTAAAAGGTGCAGAGTTGTAAAGCTGACTGTTACAAAGACTGTTAGGTGACTGACAGTTGGATCACTTCCACAACCTTGTTAACAATATCTGGTTCTTTGATAAAAAGTCAAAACTAGAAGCCTGTAGACATAAAAAGAAAAGAAAAAGTTCACTGTGACTCCCAAGGTGCATCTGAGTCAGAAACATCCAATCACAGAGCTTCAAATTCTATTGTGAGACGCTCATAACATTATGATTTTTAATATTGTTGTTGTATTGATGTAATTATTATAATCACTATCACTATAGTGAATTCAGCAATCTTTGACTCATATTATAGCATGATACTATATAATAATGCAATATCTCGATATTAATAATAATCATAATAATATTACAATTATAATTATTATTACAGTCAGACATTGTGCTGTTAAATCACCTGTGTTGGTGCCTCCGTGTCTCTGGCTCAGACTGTTTATGGCCTCCAGCAGGGATTTTTTAGTCTGGTGGGTGTTCAGTTGCCACTCTGTCTTTGGGTCGTCACTGTACTGAACCAGACCTGCAGAAAAGACAGAAATGTGTAAAACTGACAGAATGAACAAGCAATGTACTGACCATAACAATGATAATAATGAGTATGAGAATAATCATCTGCACAGATTACTCTTGAACAGATGCATTGCTTTATTACGATTTATTTTTGTTATTTTCATCATCTTTAGCTCCTCCAAACATCATATGTCTCGCACACACTCATGCCTGATCAAATTTGCATAGACAAAGAAGGACCACAGGACTTGAAGGTCCATTCCAGCAGTTCAGTCCAGTAGAACTAACAGACTAGTAACCTCTGAGTCTACTGTCTGACTCTGGTACATGAAACAGTCTGGTGAGGCCTGAAGCCCCCGAGCATCTCTTTGGTATTCTTTGGCATACGAGCAGCAGTTCAGCATGTACAGGAAGTGTTGAGAGCAGCAAGTATGTATGAGGGCTGGTATCAGTATCAGCAACAGCTGAGTCCAGTCAGGTTGAGTTGAGTCTAGTATGCAGGTTGATGGTACTGAATGTTCAGCAGTGAGCGCATACAACTATAGTAAAAAGGTGTCAGTCAGTCACCACCTGCACTGCTTAAAGTGAGTTAAATGTTGTCACACAGAACTCAAGTAAGTTTTTAATACAGTTTTATGTTGCAATTCCTCCATTTCCTTCTGTTTCCTCCACCTACATGTGTCCATCTCCACTGCTGCAGCTACTCTCGTTGTCACACCTGTGCCTCCACCCTTGTCTGTCACTGAAATCGGAGCAAAGTTGGAGCTTGGGAGACTTTGCTCTGGGAAGGCAGCTGGCCCAGATGGTGTGTGCCCAAGGCTGCTCAAGGACTGTGCTGCCCAACTGTGTCAACCTCTACAGAAGACCTTCAACCTGAGTCTGCAGTTGGGGCGGGTACCGGCTACATGGAAAACATTTTTCCCACAGCACGAGCATGGGGACCGAATCCCAGTCCCCACAGGAACAAGCATTGCAATCAATAGAAAAGACGCTCTTGAAAAAAAGAAAAAAAAAGTTGGTCGCCTGGGGATTGAATTTCACTTCTAGAGGTTTCTTTGCTTACTTTTTTTGTTCATGTTACCAATCATGAATTAGTTGAATGATTTTTGTTTCCTAATTTCAATTTGAGTTTCAGCCCCAGACTGTTAGTGAGCCAACGGTTTTGGTGGTGTCCCAGGTGGTGGTTTCCCTTCATGTGTTGTGTGATCCTGGATCTTGGTTTTCTTTGCACTTTATTTTTTTGTTGTGTGCCACGTACGAGTGGGGTGCTCTCTATTTAATTTGGACTTCCTCCCCCCAGTTTTCCCCTCACTACCGGTAAGCCTCAGCGCTGGAGCAGGGTGTTAGCATTTAAGTTCTATATTAAGTCATTTTTAACTTATTGTGACAACTAAATAAATTTGTTAAACATTGAACCATGTTTCCTGCCCTTCCTTGGATGACTTCCCTGTTTGCCTCTCCATTACCATTTATATTTATTTAAAATTCTCTGAGTGGAATTCCTGGGGTGGTGTTGTTGGTTTTCCTTTCAAATTTCATAATCTTAAATTTCTTGCTCATAATATTGTATCGACCATCTTATCGCCACATAATGTTGTAATTCCTCCTTTTTTATCACTGACATCTAGTCTGGTAACATATAAAAGTGACAGCTTTTGTTACTTTTATACTAGTTAATAAAAGAATGAGTTAGAAAAGAAGAAGAGACAAGAAAATGTCTTTAGTGCCAATAAGAAAACAATTCCACTTTCCACTGGCAGTAATGGAGGCTGTATGCAGACAGCGGATATTTAGCTTAAACATGTAAAACCACTGGTCTGGTCCTTTTATCCTCACATCAGCCAGAACCTTGATTATTCTTGTTAACATGTTGCATTTTGCTGCTTTTTTGCTAATTTATTATACAGGACCTGCACCCATATTTGAATATTTTAAAATGTGCTGGAAAGATTTTAGTATTTTGAGTACTTTATAAACAAGCAGTAGTAGTAATAGTACCAGGATCAGTAGTGTGAATAGTTGTTGTAAAAATATTACCGATCTGGACTTTGTCAGGGCCGATGTTGAAGTTGTTGACTATTTGAGTTAGAAAGGACTTCATCTTTATATAGTTTTCAGGGATGATGCTCGTGGATCCATCAACCAACAGTATGATGTCAGCCTTGGCTGTGGTTTCACACTGAGAACCTGGAGGAAAACAGAGGATCATATAAATTGCAGATGAACATTTAATATCCAGGAATTCCCATAATAGACATGACCACCGACCATCACTGTAACACACTGGCAGCACTTTCACACATTGACCATACATGGTCCAGACATGTGCACTAGGTTTTGACCTTGTCCTGTTTGACAATCAATAATCAGATAAATGAATAATTAACACAGGGACACAGGATTGAAACTGGAAAAATGCATTTTTCATTTCATTTTAAATTTTTGGTTGATGTTGTTATTACTATTATTATGGACAAAATTATGAAAATAAACTAGAATTATGTTTTAGTGCAACAGACCAGTTCATATGCAGTTAATGCAACACACAAAGATTCTGATGGTTTTAACAATCTTAAAGCAATGACAAGGGGAAACTTTTAGGGGTTAAGTTTGGGAAAAAGTTTGACAGAATTACAGGAAGCGGCTCAAACATGCACATTTGATAAGAAAAACATTTAAAAAGTGTTTCGCAACAGTTAGTCCAGTATGTGACTTGCGCTGCCATGGTAACAGAAATATATTCTGTAATCTCACATCAGATGTTAATCAGTTTGATCTCAAACACTGCTGTCACAGAAAGACCTCTTAACTTCATTTTGTTCACATTAAAACATCTTTAAATGTCATGTTAATAGTTTTTATTATTAACCCTGTAAAGCCTAACTACAGAAAAAATAGGCATTTTTTCACTTCTTAGGTGTTGTTGTAGGAGGCCTCTGATGCAGAATTTAAAAGGTTTTAGTTTTAGTTTAGTCATTATTAGATGATGAACACATGAATTATTGGTTTGTTATTAGAAGTTAAAGAGATAAAACTCATTTCAGCAAGTATCAGAACTTTTACTGAACACACTTCACTACATTTTACTGACCATGTTGACTTTTACTGCAGTTTTCAAAGCTGCTGTTTGACTTGAACTCAGTATTTCTACATTACAGCAGAGTCTTACCTGAGCTCCACAGCAGCAGCAACAGCATCAGCAGGTGATCCATGTCCAGCTAGACGTCTGTCTCCGTCTCTGTGTCGTCTCTCTCTGCTCGTCTGTTGGACTCATCGTGACCTTTTATATTGATCAGATGTGTTGTTTCCTCTGAATTCTTTATCTCCTCATCAGCTTCATGTGGTTTCTGACAGGAAGCTGCTAGCTGAAACCTCTCTGAGCTGCTTCATCATGTGACTGACAGCTAAAGTAAATGAAGGACGCCTCTCATTCAAACACACTCCAGCCTGTTATTTGCACTGGGGATGGGGGGCATCCATTAAAAAAAGTTGGACCAACCAACTAAAACTTGATGCTCACATGTGGTTTAGATCACCATGACAACACAGAACCAGTCATGACAGCTCATTTGGCTTGTACTGATCAGAGCTATTGATATGTTGATTGATTGTGAGATCGACCAATCAGCAGGTCTGAGGACAAACTCACTGATGAGCAGCTGAGATTATACTGCTGTTACCATGGCAACATCACAGCAGTTATTGCGACAGGCAACAGTAACTGCTGCAGAGCTGTTTGTATTGAGTGCAACATAAGTGATTAACATAAAAATAGATTACACAGATGGGAGAAGCAACAACAGTGTGTGTGTGTGTGTGAGAGAGAGAGTGTGTGTGCAGGTGTGTGTATCAGATCCCCTCCAGAACAGCCCCAACCCCTACAGGAGAGGTCTGTTCATTTGGGTCTGAGGAGCAACTTTCTATCTGAAAGAGGGTTAAACAGCCATCAGGCCTTCAGACACCAAGCTGGGTGTCTTTCTTGGGGTGTTTTCCAGAAAACAATTATAATGTTTCTTCATATTGAGATGAGGGAAACTCCGGGTTTTCAGTTTCAGAAAGAGATTTATCTTAAACTCTGAGTCAGTTATTGCTGTAACTGATTCAGTGAATCTAACCTCAGTGTGCACATATTTGAAATATAGATATCCAGATATAATAAAAGTTTGAATGGTTTATTATTGAGTAACATATCTTCATACTTTTTTTTATGTTTGATGAGTGGAGCGTCACCCTCTTTCTCAAGAATACACACAGTTCACTACAAGAGTTGCTGAGGATGTTTGAAAAGCAACAAGACAGAAATGGTACAAAAATAACATTGTTGGGTAAGTTTGGTTTTTAAGGTTTGCTCCTATGTTGTCCTGTATGTTCTATAACACTGATGGTGATGAAACATTCAATGTTTTAGACCCTCTGTTTTCCTCACAGAGTTCAGATGAGGACAGTTTACTTCCTGGAGTTAGAATAAGCATGTATTTTATGTAGTTTTCACTACAAAAAATAATGTTAAATCAAACCTCACAAAGTGTTTAATGAAACTTTATTAAAATAGTAATTAATTCATCATCCAGCTATCTTTCACATTAACATTATGTTTTAAATGATTAACAAATTCAAAGGCATTTTGTCTGTTCTCATTTATTATTATTTTCTCTCTCATTTTTGTTGTGTGAAAAGTAAATTAATATTTTTTTGTCATATTTTTCATAATAAATAAAAGATTTCATCCTCAGTTTGGACAAATATCAGTACAGTGTTTCAAAATACTTAAACCATCTATGAGTGATGTAAGAAGGGGAGAAACCCAGCAGACTCTCCTCTTGTCTCTCCCTGCAGCCAGACGTCCATCCAGGAAACTGCTGGGCCTTCAGAGGCTCCACAGGCTTCCTGGTGATCCGCCTCTCCATGAAGATCCTCCCCACCTCCTTCTCCCTGGAACACATCCCCAAAAGCCTGGCACCCAGCGGGACGCTGCACAGCCCCCCCCCCCGAGACTTCACCGTCTATGTAAGAGAGAGACGCTGCCAGAAGATTCAGTTTAGATGTTGGAAGTTTCTGTTAAAACTTGACCTGTTTTCTGTTTGGGTCTTTTTAGGGTCTGGATGATGAGAGTCAGGAGAAGGGGAAGCTGCTGGGCACATACACCTATGACGAGGATGGAGAAGCTCTACAGACCTACTCTGTCACTGTGAGTCACTGCAGAGAATGACAGTATAAACTACTTTTACATGAACTTCTAGTGGGAAAAATTATGTTAGACCTGAAAAACATTTTCTCAATCAACTGTGAAATTTGAAGCTTGTTTTTTCTCTTTCTTTTGGTTTATTTTATTTTTATTAGATTTGATTTCGTTTTGTTTTTGGTTCACAAGTTTGTCTGAAAAACATCGACATAAACTTGAGCCTTCATGTCATATTGAGACTTAATTAGGAGTCAGAAAGAATTTTCATGTCAGCTTCCTACTTGCAACCCAGAAGTTATTCTGAATAGCTTATAACTTATCTATAAATGATCAATAAGTGAGTTATTAACATAAATTAATGCTTATAAATCCTTTGTAAACAGTGACTCATCAGAAAGTGGTGCTCAAACATGAAACATTTGATCTAACTCAATAAATGTTTGATGTATTGAATTTCATTAACTCAAAGAACAAATATAAAAAAGAGAAAATTACACAAAAGTCATTGTGAGTAACACAATTTTAATGATCAAACACTCAAGTATATAAACGGCAGTGAAGAAAAACTGGATGTATTTTATAAAAATGATTTCAGATAATCGAGTATTATGTGACAGTTTTGCAGATGTGTGTGTAAAACAAGTGTAAATGTAGCACATGTAGAGTCATAAAGTCAACTACATGAATCAGCAATGTCTGTTATACATGTCATATATCTATATTTATATCTAAAGCTTGCAAACATGAATAAAAGCTGTTGGTCATTCTAGACCAAGTGAAGCACTGCTAACTTGTAAATCATGAGATGCAGAATTGTCCAATGTGACATCACTCCTTGAGATATAGACTGCAAAAAGCTGGTTGTTTTATCACATGAGACTGAAAGGACAGATGAAACCTTGGAGTAGGACCTTGAAGGTCCTACTCTGCTCTCTGGGCTCTTTTCTCTTCAGCCGGCTCTCCTTCAGCTCTGGAAACACTGAGGTTATAAGAATCCAGCTCAGTGTTCTGCTGTGGGTCTGACTTCTGCCCCCTGCTGGCCTGGAGAGACATGACAACACACTAAGTTACTGCATCACTCCTCTCTTCATTTCAATAAAAACAGGCTGAGTGCTTCATTTCAACCAGTCCTCTAAACAACAAACATGAGTTCAGTATCTTCAGGATGAAACAGATGACAATGATGAAAAACAGCAGAGGCACCGGCAGGACGACCAATGTGATGATAAAAACTGTTCATTCACCCTTTTCTTATTTTTTCATCTTTTTCTTGTTCTTCTTTGTCTTGCCTCTAGCGTTACAATTAGGGAGGACCAGAATTTTCTTATCCAAGCAGAAACAAATCAGTTAATCTTGGGCAAGAAAAAGATGTTTTTATACTTAGTATGCGTATTATTGGAAATATCACATGTATTAACATCACATGCCAACAAGAAGCTCTGTGATAATGTGCACAGGGTGAAAAATGATCACCTTTAAACTCCCTACAGGGTTTACTCCCCACCGTTCAGTCAGACCCAAAGAAGACTTTTGGATGAGAGGCGAGATGTCTTGAAGAATCTAAAACAAGTGAAGTTTCCCTTGACTTAACTCTTCTAAATCTATCCCTATTTCTTATCATTATTGTTCACTGATTCATTTGCTGTCTTACTTTTCACTACAACACAGCTGTTATGGTTCAATAACATTAAAGAACCCGGGAAGGAAAGAGTTTACAGTTCCTTCATCAGATTCTGTCATGACATTGACATGGGCGACCACAAACCCATCAAACAGCACACTTATCGAGTTCATCACACAAAATGTGCTTTAAAGCAACGGGAGGTAAATTATATGCTCGAACATGATTTTGCTGTTCCTTGGAGTTCGCCTTTGTCACTCATTCTGTCTGAAGTCTGAAATATGCACCCCTTACCATTTCTTACAGTATACTGTAATGCCATTTGGTTTGAGGAATGCACCAGTCACCTTCCAGCGTTTAATGAATACAGTGTTGTGTTGTGTACAGTGAAGTGTGAGGTTTATTTGGATGACATCGTGGCTTATTCGCTAACTTGGCCTGAACATATGCAAACCCTCAGAGAAATCTTAACCCGTTTGTGTAAAGCATCTCTCACACTTAACCTGGCCAGATGTGAGTTTGTAAAAACTTTTGTGATGTATTTAGGTAAACAAGTGGGACAAGGTTGTGTGAGCCCTGTTTCTGCAAAGGTGCAAGCTGTGCTAGATTTCCCAGCTCCCCAAACGTGCCACTACCGTGCATTTTGTAAAAACTTTGCTGATGTAACTGCTCCGTTGACAAGCCTAGTTAGTCCTAACAAACCATTCAGGTGGTCAGAGGAATGCCAGTGCGCTTTTGAGGCCGCTAAAGCCCTCCTCTGCAGTGCTCCTGTGCTCGCTGCTCCAAGCTTCACTTGTCCATTTAAATTAGAGATATATGCCAGCGCTATTGGAGCGGGCGCAGTGCTCCTGCAGGAGGATGACTGTGGCATTGATCATGCGGTCGGCTATTTCTCTAAAAAGCTTAAAAACACTATAGTACCATTTAAAAAGAAGCATTGGCCTTGTTTTTAGCTTTGCAACACTTCGCTCTGTACATTGGCTCCAGTTCTCTGCCGTATTCCTGACTCAGATGCAGAATAGCAATCAGCGACTGATGCGCTAGTCCCTCTTACTGCAAGATTTTAATATTGACGTTCTTTACAAGAGGGGTTTAGAGAACGTGATGGTTGATGCTTTATCAAGGTTGTGGTAAATCAAACATTTTCTTATGGGGAAAATGTTTGATTTTTTTCGGGTGGGGAGGTGTAATGACCTGTGGTCATTTTCCAGACTTGATTACTGTAACTCCCTCCTTTCCGGCATTACACAAAAATCCCTGTTTCGTCTCCAACTAGTTCAAAACGCAACAGCTCGGCTTCTTACTGGTTTTAACAGACAACATCACATCACCCCGATTCAAGCTTCTCTCCATTGGCTCCATGTTCACTTAAGAATTGATTTTAAGATTTTACTGATCACTTTTAAAGCGCGTCTGGGTCTGGCTCCAACCTACATAATGGATATGTTGACCCCATACCAGCCAGCCCGCAGCCTTAGATCCTCAGGTGGGACCCTTCTGGTCATTCCAAAGTTGAGGCTTAAATCTAAAGGTGACCGAGTTTTCTCCATCAGAGTCCCTCGACTTTGGAATGACCTGCCTGAGGAGATAACGCTCGCAGATTCAGTAACTTCTTTTAAATCACTTCTTAAAACCAATTTCTACAGACTTGTTTTTATGTGATGTTGTTTTTTAATCATCTGTGTTTTAAACCTTTTAAATTATTATTATAACCACCATGTTTCAACCACTGATGGTTCTCCGCAGATAGAGGTGTAGACCTGAACACACTTGTATTTAACAATAGGTGAAAATGTGACATCATTATCTCCCAACAAGCTTGATTGACCCATCTGATGCTCTTAACATTTCTCTAACAAAAACTTTCTTTGTAACATTGGCAGGGGCATTTCTAGCGGACCCCTTCAATTTCACCAAGAAACTACTTGTCAGAAGTGAAATGGTCACCTGGCATGCTTCAAAGAGACAGACTGGTGCCTCACAAACACCTGCAGTGATGGACAAGGTGAACAACACTTGGGAGACTGCAGGACTGCTATATCACCACTAGATCCCACCATCTAGTTTAACACTATGGAGCAAATCTGGATGGAGATCCAGGATGTCACTGGGGCTGCTAGAACAAGCTTGGCCCCAGGCTCTAGAGGAATGTCTTACAAGCTCTACAAGTCCTCAAAGTGATCTGGAGAAGGTCTAAGGTAGTCTAGCAGTGGGGAGTGCTGTGTCTTTGGGTTCCAAAGGTGGAAAACATAAGCAACATTTAACAGCTCAAGGCGATCCCAGACCTCAAGAGTGCACTAATAATGATACTGCTAACTTTCAGTAATGTTGCTCAACACCTGATGGCGAAACTCAGATGAATTCCTACATCAACACCTCAGTTCAGAAAGGAGACTTCTGAGGGCCCCAGGATGCATGAACATACAGGAGGAGTCACCCAGCTGATCAGAGAGGTGTAGGAAGGTCATGGAGACCCGTCTGCTATAAGGCTGGACCTCGCCAATGCCTATGGCTCAATACCACACAAGCTGGTGGAAACATGGACTTCCAGTACAGTTTTGAGCTGAGCTGACACAAGGGGAGTAGATGATCACTGTGTTATTGATATGTATCAATGTTTGATTAAGATGGACTCTTTGTTTACCTAAGCTGCTGGTGATACTGTTACAGAGGTTGATGGTGAAGTTGTTGATGATGCCCAGGAGGGATGAGAAGTCATTGAGCATGTACACATGGTCTTCAACAGGACCTGAGGCGATGGCCCTCAGCTGAGCCTTGTCTGCATCCCCAACACCTGAAAGAAAAAATACTGTTAAAACTGTACCTTAAAAAATATTCTGTTCTTGGGTGCTGGAATACAGGAACACATATTTTTATTATGTTTGACAATGGAAAATGAAAAATATATGGTAGTTTTTAAAGTGCACATTCCAATTATCCCCCCCGAAGAGAGTGCTGACGTGCTACGGTAAGCGTATTCCGTCATTTCCGGTTGCCGGCAATGTCTACTGATAGCGTTGTTGCTGCTCTCAATTCGCTTGTGTTGCTTAATTATTGTGGATTACCAGTTACTATATTTGTGAATTCTCGCTAGTCCTACATAAGCACTTTCATTGTGTTTTTTTCTCTTAGCGACTTTTTCCTGCTAATTGCACAGCGGTTAGTTATTTGAGCTCAGCAGCTAGCACTAGCACTAACAGCTAATCCCTTAGGCTAAACAGTTAACGATGGCTTCTCTCTCTCCCTCTCGCTCTCCTGCTCTCTCTTGCTCAGTGTGTCTCATGTTCAGTTATTCCTCTGCCTCCTTTAATGATAACGGGAAATGTAATAAATGTAGTTTATTTGCAGTATTGGAGGCGAGGCTTAGTGAATTGGAGGCGCGGCTCCGCACCATGGAAACAAACAAACAAGTAACAAGTAATGTAGTTAGCCAGCCCCCGGTAGTCGGTGCGGACCAACCTAGCGTAGCCCCTACTCCCCCGGTAGTTCCCGAGCAGCCGGGAAAACAGGGTTCTGGCTGGGTGACTGTCCGAAGGCGCTTGCCAAAAGTACACACCGATGACATGTGATGACATGTATAGCCGCATATCACAGTTTAACCGCTGGCTGTCGAGGTGGTGTCCAGCAAACAACGTGGGCTTCATCGATAATTGGCAGACTTTCTGGGGAAAACCCGGTCTGATTACGAGAGACAGCATACATCCCACTTTGGATGGAGCAGCTCTCATATCTAAAAATATGGCAAGAAAACCAAAACCATGACAACCCAGAGTTGAGACCAGGAGGCAGAGTTGCAGTCTTGCACACTTCTCTGCGCTTCCATTAGATCGGTTACCCGCCCTAAACCACATAGAGACTGTGTCTGTCCCCCGACCATTTAAATCAGTTAAATCAGAAATGAATAATAGATGAATCAATCATAAAAATCTAAAACAAATTAACTGAAAGTCTGAAACTGTTCAGCAAAATAAGAAAATTAAATGCGGTCTCTTAAACATGAGATCACTTCTAAAGCTTGTTTAGTAAATGAGCTAATCTCAGATCAGCATATTGATTTATTTTGTCTTACAGAAACCTGGCTATGTCATGATGAATATGTTAGCCTTAATGAATCCACTCCTCCCAGTCATATTAATACTCACATTCCTCCAGATACTGGCCGAGGAGGTGGAGTTGCAGCCATTTTCAACTCCAGCCTTATTGTCAGCCCTAGACCTAAATCTAAATTTAATTATAATTCTTTTGAAAGCCTTGTTCTCTATATTTCCCATCCAACCTGGAAAACTGTACAGCCAGTTCTATTTGTTATAGTGTACCGTCCTCCTGGCCTGTACTCTGAATTCTTATCTGAATTCTCAGGGTTTCTATCAAACTTAGTCCTCAGTACAGATAAAGTAATTATAGCAGGTGACTTTAATATTCATGTGGACGTTGATAATGATAGTCTCTGCACTGCCTTTATCTCATTATTAGACTCAGTTGGCTTCTCTCAGTGTGTAAATAAACCCACTCACTGTCATAATCACACTTATGGCATAGAAATTGAACATTTGATAGTTTCTCCTCAAAATCCTATTTTATCAGACCACCATTTGATAACTTTTGAATTTTTATTGGTAGATTACACACCATTAGACAAAAATGTCTTCACTAGATGCCTTACTGATAGTGCTGTAGCTAAATTTAAGGAAACAATTCCATCAGTACTGAATTCAATTCCTTTTATCAATACCTCAGAGGACTCTTATGATAATTTTAGTCCCTCCCAAATTGATAGTTTTGTTGACAGTGCTGCAGGTGCTCTACAGCAAACGCTTGACTCTATTGCTCCTTTAAAAAGAAAGATAATAAAGCATAAGAGATTAGCTCCTTGGTATAACTCTGAAACCCGCAAATTAAAGCAATTATCTCATAAATCTGAAAGGATTTGGCGTTCCACTAAACTAGAAGAATCTTGCATAGTCTGGCTTGAAAACCTTAAAGCTTATAAGAAGGCCCTCTGTAATGCCAGAGCCGCCTATTACTCCGCATTAATTGAGGAAAATAAAAACAGCCCTAGGTTTCTTTTCAGCACCTTGGCCAGGCTGACAAAGAGTCATAACTCCGTGTATTCCAATGGCTCTCAGTGGTAACGACTTCATGAGCTTTTTTAATGACAAAATTCTAACAATTAGAGATAAAATTCAATAGTCTCTACTCTCAACAGTCACAGATTTATCAAGAACCCCAGAAACAGCCACAAAACGTGATTTGAGTTTGGACTGTTTCTCTCAGATTGACCTTAAGGACGTCTTACCCTTAATTAGCACCTCCCTACTAAATATAATCAATATGTCTTTGGTAACTGGATATGTACTGCAGTCCTTTAAAGTAGCTGTAATTAAACCCCTCCTTAAGAAGCCTACTCTCGATTCAGACGTCTTAGCCAACTTTAGACCCATATCTAGCCTTCCTTTTCTGTCTAAGATCCTCAAGAAAGCAGTTGCTAATCAGTTATGTGATTTTCTAGCTAACAATAATTTATTTGAGGCTTTTCAGTCTGGATTTAAAGCCCATCATAGCACAGAGACAGCGCTGGTTAAAGTCACAAATGACCGCCTGACTGCATCAGACAAAGCACTTGTCTCTGTACTTGTCTTATTTGATCTTTTATAAAAAATTGAAGTTATTGTGCTTGGTCCTAAACACCTTAGAAACACATTATCTAATTTAGATGGCTTTACCCTGGCCTCCAGGACCACCGTAAGGAATCTGGGAGTTATCTTTGATCAGGATATGTCCTTTAACTCCCACATAAAACAATTTTCACCTTCGTAATATCACTAAAATCAGACATATCCTTTCACAACAAGATGCAGAAAAAATAGTCGACGCATTTATTACTTCTAGGCTGATTATTGTAACTCATTATTATCAGGCTGCCCTAACAGGTCTATAAAGACTCTGCAGCTGGTCCAGAATGCAGCTGCTCGTGTTCTGACAAAAAATAAGAGAAGAGATCACATTTCCCCAATCTTAGCTTCACTGCATTGGCTTCCAGTAAAATCGAGAATAGAATTTAAAATCCTTCTTCTTACCTACAAAGCCCTTAATGGTCAGGCACCATCTTATTTGAAAGAACTCATAGTACCATATAATCCCACTAGAGCACTACTTTACAGATTGAACAGCCTAGGAACTTGGAACATAGTAAAAATGGCCACAATACCAATAGTGTAGATCTCAATGCCGGTGTCTCTCAGGTGCTGTGAGGGGAGGGATACATCATCCTGAGACTCTCCATCAGTAATCAGGATAGCAATTTTGTGGGAGTCTGCACGCATTCCCACATTGAGTTGAAAGTTGTTATGGAGGATGTAATTCAGAGCTCTTCCTGTATGACAGAAATAAAGAAGCTTTAAAAGGTGCAGAGTTGAAAAGCTGACTGTTGCAAAGACTGTTAGGTGACTGACAGTTGGACCACTTCCACAACCTTGTTAACAATATCTGGTTCTTTGATAAAAAGTCAAAACTAGAAGCCTGTAGACATAAAAACTGAAAGAGAAAGTTAACTATGACTCCCAAGGTGCATTTCAGTTGGAAACATCAAATCACAGAGCTTCAAATTCTATTGTGAGAGGCTTACAAGAGATTTTTTAATGTTGTTATTGTACTGATATAATTATTATAATCACTATCACTATAATGAATTCAGCAATCTTTGATTCATAATATTATAGCATGATGCTATGTAATGATGTAATATCACAATATTAATAATCATAATATACAATATTACAATTACAATGTTTATTACAGTCAGACAGCTGTTGTTAAATCACCTGTCTCTGTGCCTGTTCCTCTCTGTTCCAGCTTGTTTATGGCCTCCAGCAGGGATTGTTTGGTCTGGTGGGTGTTCAGCTCCCACTCTGTCCTTGGGATAACACTGTATTGAACCAGACCTGCAGAAAACACAGAAATGTGTAAGATAGACACACTAACCAAGTAATGTACTGACCATAACAATGATAATAATGAGTATGAGAATAATCATTTGCAACGTTTACTCTTTAACAGATGCATTGCTTTATTATTATAATTCATTATTGTTATTTTCTTCATCTTTAGCTCCTCCAAACATCATATGTCTCACACACACTCATGCCTGATCAAATTTGCATCGGCAAAGAAGGACCACAGGACTTGAAGGTCCATTCCAGCAGTTCAGTCCAGTAGAACTAACAGACTAGTAACCTCTGAGTCTACTGTCTGACTCTGGTACATGAACCAATCTGGTGAGGCCTGAAGCCCCTGAATGTCTCTTCAGTATTCTTTGGCATACAAGCAGCAGTTCAGCATGTACAGGAAGTGTTGAGGGCAGCAAGTATGTATGAGGGCTGGTATCAGTATCAGCAACAGCTGAGTCCAGTCAGGTTGAGTTGAGTCTAGTATGCAGGTAGCTGTAGCTGGTAGCCGTTTTTCATAGCAGATCCTAACTACATCACCAACACACCACAGATGCTTTGGTCAGCACAGAGTACTGCAGAACATCCTCATCTTTCTCCTTTCTGAAAGGACGCTTGCTGATCAGAACCTCTGGGCATTAAGATAAGTGCAGGAACACTGCTGCTTCACCTTGGTGGCTGTTTTGCTTGGGACTGCTCTGTCGCCCTGCTACATAGACTCTAGCTGCTTCATCCACTGCTTTCTGCTTTGTTTGCTATTGTACAGTCTTTGTCCCCGAGCGGCCGGCTGTAGCGACAGTTAACAAGTAAACTGTGTGACTGTCTGTGTTCTCGTTTTTCTATCCTGGTGGGGTCCACAACCTGACATATCACTGACACCATGGGGACCAATTTTTCCTGTAGATACCGAGTCCCGGCCCTCACAGGCACGGGCACCTGAAAAAAACTTTGCCATAGTTTTGTTTAGCCATGTTTAGCCATAACAGGGAGCTTGCTATGACTTTGCTGTACACGCTCCTGTCTGCACTGAACTCCACTTGGCTGCAGACTGAAGCCCCTCGCACTGGGCTCGCGGGCGGTGAGTGCGATGGACGCCATGGTGCCGGGTCCCGGTGTGCGCAGGGGGGGCTCAGGCCCGTCCGACTTCCTCCCCCCAGTTTTGCCCTCACTACTGGTAAGCCTCAAACAGCAGTTATTTAGCTTAAACATGTAAACCACTGATATGGTCATTTTATCCTCACATCAGCCAGAACCTTGACTACTCTTGTTATCATGTCCCATTTTGCTTCTTTTTGATATTTGACTATTTTCACAATGTGCTGTAAAGATTTTAGTAGTTTGAATATTTTATATACAAGCAGTAGTAGTAATAGTACGAGCAGTAGTGTGAATAGTTGTAGTAAAAATATTACCGATCTGGACTTTGTCAGGACCGATGTCGAAGTTGTTGACTATTTGAGTTAGAAAAGGCTTCATCTTTCCATAGTCTTCAGACCTGATGCTCATGGAATCGTCGACCAAAAGCATGATGTCAGCCTTGGCTGTGCTTTGATACTGAGAACCTGGAGGAAAACAGAAATTTCACATTTAGAATGGAGCAGAGCTGTGAAGTGAACAAACATAGAGCTGTTTCTGGACATCTGGAGGCTCTAGAAGAGACAGACAGCAAGCTAGACATCCTAAGAAAGGTTTTTGTTCTGGTCTCAATCAGTGGATGAGATAATAAACTTAGTTCTGTTTCTTTACACGCAGAAAGAAATCTAAGCAAACCAAAAAGCATCATTAAAAGACAGGTGAGAACATTCTCTCTTCTCAAATACCAAGAAGACAATGTACTGGGTTGTTAGTTCAGGTTGGACCTTGTTAATTTCACTCATCAACATCCCAGCATGCAAAGCGCCACTGGTTATAGGAACCATTTAGCTCAAACTTGAAGCCTTGTAGTTCGTCAGATGGAGGTTGCATCATGTTTACACCACTAACTAAGACCACTTCCTCTAAAGGGTCTCTGAGCAGTTATTTTGGTCTGAGGACGTTTGCTGTGTTCAGATCTTCCCAAATGAATTGAACCAGAGTTTCTTTGAACCAGACTGAACTACACAGAACTACACAATATACAGCCTGAAAACACTGTGGAGCATCATAAAGTTAAGCTAGCTGCTGATATAGCCATGGCTAGTCTTAGCTAAAGCTAAATGAAGTTACTTTTTCCCCATGAGCTGTTATCTGTAACATAATATGCAAACTTTACCTGAGCTTAAATTTTTGTCATATAATATGAACTTTGAATACAATTAAAGTTTATTTTTCATAAATGAAGAAAGTTGGATGAAAAATGACATTTTTATCGATACTACATGTTTCCCTCACATTCCTGCAGATTGTGTGTATTCAGTATGAGTTACTCATATTTATTTTGGGGTGAAATAATCATGAAAAGACAATAAATAAATAAAATTCAGGAACAACAAACGTCTCTCTTTACCTGGTCAGTCTGAAACTTTAAGATATTTTTTCTTGACCTCACTGCTTCTACTTTCTGCTTCTTTGAAGAGCAGCAGATGAGATGAACACATGAACACAAGCTCAACAGACACTTCATAAAGAGTTAAAGAAAAACTAACATGTTGGTTTGATTCCTGTCTGATCACCTGACTGTTCATATTTTTGACCTATCAGACGTCTTTTTAGTGATGTCACCATGTTCACAGATCTCAGATATTAAAGGCCCCATGAGACGAAGTTAGACCATCTTTAGCTTCTGTATTGTGATGTATATCCCAGTGATACTGAGCAGTGGACAGTTACAAAAGGGATTTAAATCAAATCCTTTGCATTTGATTGGACTGCTAAACAGTAGGTAGGGCTTTGAGTTTAGCATGATATGCAGCTTCAGAAAGTGACAGAGCCACAGAGGTCTCTTGGCTCAACACACATCTCCCTCACCTGTTGTTGTATCAGGAGAAGGACGAGGGAGAAATTAATGAATTTGACCTCAGCCACATTGTAATGGAAATGGAAAGTTTTTTCCAACTGAAATCCAAATGCAACACTCTTTTTATAAAGAGCTGCACATCTGTGTGTTTGGTGGAGCGGAACTTTGATGCAGTGATCAGCACAGTCGTCAGTGGAGTTGGAGATGGGACCCGGTGTGGGAACCCTCCTTCACGAGACCATATTGTACTTAAAGGTGCATATAAAAGAACACTGTCACACTGTCTAGACTGATGAGCCAGATAGTACAAATCCTGGTGAAATATGGTCTAGATGTAAATGTTTATCAATGTCTTCAAATAGTGAAAAAACGTTCACTTTTGAACCGGTTTTGAACTTCTTTTCACTGCTGACCACTGCCATTTTGTAAAGGTCTTTTCAAAAGGAAAATGCTGACGAGGTTGACTGGTAATGCGTTGAACAGAAGTTTAGTGGAGCGAGCAGCATTAATTGTCAAACATGCAGGTACTATAATGAAATGTCACAGAGAAACTGATGCCATATTTTGCAGTCTCAAAACTTGAGTGATGAAGTTGCACCATTGGTGCAGACAGCCCAATGTTGGAGTTTCCCCATTGGTCATTGCTCTTTCAAAATCAATTGGAACAAACAGTTTCTATTCAGTCCTCAGGGGGCATGTAGAGGGGAGCCCTTCAGCTCAATGTCAGTGAAAAAAACTTCATTGGTCCTGTTCTTATTCTTTCATCTTTTTCTTGTTCTTCTTTGAGTCTTACCTCTAATGTTACAATTAGGGAGGACTAGAATTTTCTAATCCAAGCAGAAACAAATCAGTTAATCTTGGGCATGAAAAAGATGTTTTTACACTTAATACATGTATTATTGGAGATATCAGATGTATTAACATCACATGCCAACAAGAAGCTCTGTGATAATGTGCACAGGGTGAAAAATACACAATTTTATGTTTAGTTCATCTTTAAACCCCCGACAGGGTTTACTCCCCACCACTCAGTCAGAACAAAAGAAGACTTGGATGAGAGGCGAGATGTCTTGAAGAATCTAAAACAAGTGAAGTTTCTCTTGACTTAACTCTTCTTAATCTATCCCTGTTTCTTACAATTGTTGTTGTTCACCAACTTCTTTGCTGTCTTTTACTTTTCACTACAACACAGTTGTTATGGTTCAATAACATTAAAGAACCCGGGAAGGAAACAGTTTACAGTTCCTTCATCAGATTCTGCCTCAGCTCTCTGTAGGTCGCTGGGTCGGTCCTGCTGCCTGATGACTTTTTATCATTTTTACAAACATGGAAACAAAGTCAGTGTGACATCTCAGTTGGACTGAGCTTCACACTCTGCTTCAGCTTACCTGTGACAGTGAGAGACAGCAGACGGCTCTCAGAGGAGAAGTTACGATCAAAAACATAGACGCTATAAACACAGCTGTAGCTTCCTTGGTGGGCGGGGTCTGCAGCAGGAAACAGGAAGTCAGCAGAGTGATTGACAGCTGGCTGGGTGTAGTTGTATGTTGTGTTTGAGGAGGTGAAGGTGAGCTGGAAGGAGCCTCCTGGGTACTGAGGCTGGACGGAGCAGCTGATGGTTAAGCTGGAGCACCGACGCACATGAAACCCCTGCTGCTGGGCCTTGGAGACCCCAGAAGACACAGAGATGATTGGCTGAAGCAGCAGGTCTGTAAACACAGAGAGATGATTGGGTGAATCAGCATTTTATGGGGGTTTGAAGCAATGAGCCACCAGGAACAAGCTAACTTCTCTACCCTTTAGGATGCCATCATACTGGGTAAGTTTACAGTTTAGTCCAATGGAAACCACCAACTATCACTGTGACAGAGGAAGAAAATATTACTGTCATAGATGATGTCTCTGATGGACTTACCTGAACAGATGAGCTCTACGATGGAGAAAGAGGAAGATGATGTTGCACAGTCCTTCAGTGCAGATCCAGAACGAATACAGTCAGGATTGATCTTCCATACAGATCTGTCTGAAGCTTCATTTCTACTTGCTGTTGAAACAGCAGAACCACATTGCAGATCTCCACAAGCTGCAGCTGCTTCCTTCAGGGTCCAGTCAGAGTACTGCACTGGTCTCCACTTTTTTCGTTTCAACTCCAGAGTACCTTCACAGCGACTGGCTCCTCCCACCAACCTGACAGACTCTGAATAGAAACAAGAGAGTCATCAGTAAAAGAATAAAGTGAGTTTCATTAGAGGAGAAATGAAGTGAAATCATATAAAGATACTTATAATCAGATAAAGATTATTTCCACTTCAAAACTTTACTGAAAGTGAGAGAGCACCTTCATACCCTGACACAAGAACACAAATGTTAAGAAAATATTGCAAGATGCAATTTTTATGGATTAGAGTAGTTCTTAATCTGGCACCATCTTGTGTAGCATGAGGAATGACACTCTGGTAGACCCCATTGCATGATCTCCTGCCCATTTTTTGTTTTCCGCTGTCAGATTATTGCTTTCAGCAGCAGCAGCTCATGCTATCAGACCAAAGACTAAATAGTGAACTCTACTCATTACCACTGGTCTGTCACACTACCTCCGATCACCTGTTAACACTGTGTTAATGTGAGTCACTTGGAAACTGAATACATACAGTATATTAAAACAACTCCTGCTTTCTCTTGTAGTGTGAATATCCAAACTATATATGTGAACGCTGTGTGTTTGTGCGACAGTAGAAAAAATCTAATAAGGGATGTCATTAACCATGAAGATGACACCTGGGAGACTGCAGGACTGCGATATCACCACTAGATCCCACCATCTAGTTTAACACTATGGAGCAAATCTTGAGGGAGATCCAGGATGTCACTGGGGCTGCTAGAACAAGCTCAGCCCCAGGCCCTAGAGGAGCGCCCTACAAGCTCTACAAGATGTGCCCCAGGCTCCTGCAATGACTGTGGAGGATCCTCAAAGTGATCTGGTCTAAGCACTAAGGTAGTCTAGCAGTGGGGAGTGCTGTGTCTTTGGGTTCCAAAGGTGGACAACACAAGCAACATTTAACAGCTCAAGGCGATCCCAGACCTCAAGAGTGCACTTATAATGATACTGATAACTTTCAGTAATTTTGCTCGACACCTGATGGTGAAACTCAGAAGAATTCCTACATCAACACCTCAGTTCAGAAAGGAGACTTCTGAGGGCCCCAGGATGCATGAACATACAGGAATGGTCACTCAGCTGATCAGAGAGGTGTAGGAAGGTCATGGAGACCCGTCTGCTATGAGGCTGGACCTCGCCAATGCCTATGGCTCTATACCACACAAGCTGGTGGAAACATGGACTTCCAGTACAGTTTTGAGCTGAGCTGACACAAGGGGAGTAGATGATCAGTGTGTTATTGATATGTATCAATGTTTGAATATGATGGGCTCTTTGTTTACCTAAGCTGCTGGTGGTACTGTTACAGAGGTTGATGGTGAAGTTCTTGATGATGGCCAGGAGGGCTGAGTAGTCACTGAGCATGTACACATGGTTTTCAACAGGATCTGAGGCGATGGCACTCAGCTGAGCCTTGTTTGCATTTCCTACACCTGAAAGAAAAATACTGTTAAAAATATACCTTAAAAAAATAATTCTGTTCTCGGGTGCTGGAATACAGGAACACATATTTTTTATTATGTTTGACAGTGGAAAATGCAAAATATATGGTAATTTTTAAAGTGCATGTTCCAATTATCCCCCGAAAATGTGAAAAGATATACAATACCAGTCGAATGTTTGGACACACCTTCCCATTCACTTGAATGAGAAAGTGTGACCAAACCTTTGAATGGTGCTGTAGAGGAATCAAACCAAGATTTTGACTGTGCATAACATGTATAACGTGTACATGAGATAGTTGGTAATAACATGTGTTAAAGTTTGGAATACAACATCAGTCAGTAATGGACCAGGTTCAATGTAACATCAAATACATTTTCATTCAGTATTTTCCCTGCATCCTGTGGACTTGTAGGTACATTTGGTTTCCATAATAAAAGTGTATTTAATTCAGTGGAACACAAGTCAAAACTCAGATACTTTACAGATTGAACAGCCTAAGAACTTGGAACAAAGTAAAATGGCCACAATACCAATAGTGTAGATCTCAATGCCGGAGTCTCTCAGGTGCTGTGAGGGGAGGGATACATCATCGTTGGAGTCTCCATCAGTAATCAGGATAACAATTTTGTGGGAGTCTGCACGCATTCCCACATTGGGTTTAAAGTTGTTATGGAGGATGTAATTCAGAGCTTTTCCTGTATGACAGTAATAAAGAAGCTTTAAAAGGTGCAGAGTTGAAAAGCTGACTGTTGCAAAGACTGTTAGGTGACTGACAGTTGGATCACTTCCAACCTTGTTAAAAATATCTGGTTCTTTGATAAAAAGTCAAAACTAGAAGCATGTAGACATAAAAACTGAAAGAGAAAGTGAACTATGACTCCCAAGATGCATCTCAGTCAGAAACATCCAATCACAGAGCTTCAAATTCTATTGTGAGACGCTCATAACATTATGAGTTTTTAACATTGTTATTGTATTGATATAATTATTATAATCACTATCACTATAATGAATTCAGCAATCTTTGATTCGTAATATAACACAATGCAATATAATAATGTAATATCTCAATATTAATAATCAATTGTAATAATATTACAATTATTATTATTATCATATTACAATTATAATGTTTATTACAGTCAGAGAGTGTGCTGTTAAATCACCTGTGCTGGTGAATCCTGGTTTCTGTTCCAGCTTGTTTATTGCCTCCAGCAGGGATTGTTTGGTCTGGTGGGTGTTCAGCTCCCACTCTGTCCTTGGGAAGTGACTGAACTGAACCAGACCTGCAGAAAAGACAGAAATGTGTAAAACTGACACACTGAACAAGCAATGTACTGACCATAACAATGATAATAATGAGTATGAGAATAATCATTTGCACAGATTACTCTTGAACAGATGCATTGCTTTATTACGATTTATCATTGTTATTTTCATCATCTTTAGCTCCAACACTCATCCAAATATCATATGTCTCACACACACTCATGCCTGATCAAATGTGCATAGAAAAAGAAGGACCACAGGACTTGAAGGTCCATTTCAGCAGTTCAGTCAGGTAGAACTAACAGACTAATAACCTCTGAGTCTACTGTCTGACTCTGGTACATGAACCAATCTGGTGAGGCCTGAAGCCCCCGAGCATCTCTTCGGTATTCTTTGGCATACGAGCAGCAGTTCAGCATGTACAGGAAGTGTTGAGGGCAGCAAGTATGTATGAGGGCTGGTATCAGTATCAGCAACAGCTGAGTCCAGTCAGGATGAGTTGATTCTAGTATGCAGGTTGATGGTACTGAACGTGTGTGCGCATACAACTATAGTAAAAACATGTCAGTCAGTCACCACCTGCACTGCTTAGAGTGAGTTCAATGTTGTCACACAGAACTCAAGTGAGTTTTAATACAGTGTTATTGTAGCAGTATGATATGTTGTTGTGGCTGAATGCAGTCAAGTCTGCAACTCTGCACTTTACCTGGTGCTTTAGCCCATCAGTGCAGAGGGAGGGGGGTAAAAGGGAGCTGAGTCCCTCCCTCAACCTCTCACTTCCTGGCCTTCCTCTGCTCTCCATGCTGGTAGGTATGCAGCTGCATTATTTGTAGCATGTTCCTTTAGCTCTTGTTCACCCACATATTAAACAGCTCCCCTTTGTTTTAGTGGTCCATGCTGCTTAAAGTGACTGTGATGAGCTCTGTTGTCTTGCCATATGCAAGTAAAGCCCTCAGGTATGGACTGTTTTCATTTAGCTATAACAATAACCTGTTAGTCCAGGTATAGAACACCTAACCTGTCCATTTTTCATGGCGGATTCGGAACACATCACCAGCACACCACAGATGCTCCAGTTAGCACAGAGTACTGCAGCACCTCCTCGTCTTTCTACTCTCTGGGAGGACGCTAGCTGATCGGGACCAGTGACCTCTGGACATTAAGAGAAGTGCAGGAACTCTGCTGCTTCGCCTAACCTTGGTGGCTGTTTTGCTTGGGACTGCTCTGCCGCCCTGCTACATAGACTCTAGCTGCTTCTCTTGCTATTGTAACTGTTTTCTTCCAGTTGCTTGGCCCCCTGGTCTTTGCTGCCAAGCGGCTGGCTACAGCAACAGTTGACAAGTCGAGAGTGTATGTGTTCTCGTTTTTCTATCCTGGTTGGGTCCAAAACCTGACATATCACTCACACCATGGGGACCGAATCCCACTCCCCACATGCACAAACATTGCAATCTATAGAAAGGACTCCTGAAAATAAATGGTTTCCTTGGAGTTTAATTTCACTCCTTTGAGTATACCCTAGAGGTCACACTTGATACTACAGTGTGTGAATTGGCACCTGTGGGGACATTTTCCTGATGTGTGTGTGTTTGTATGTGTGTGTGCAAAGTTTCTGTGCATGGATGAGTGTGAGTGTGTGTATGAGGGGGGTTGTATGGAATCAGGAAATTTTATGTTTTCTCTTCTCTTTAGTTGCTGAGAGTTTTGGTGGTGTCCCAGGTGGTGGTTTACCTTCATGTGTTGTGTGATCCTGGATTTTGGTTTTCTTTGCACTTTATTTTTTTGTTGTGTGCCACATACAAGTGGGGTGCTCTCTGTTTAATTTGGACTTCCTCCCCCCAGTTTTGCCCTCACTACTGGTTAGCATCAAACAGCAGTTATTTAGCTTAAACATGTAAAACCACTGGTCTGGTCCTTTAATCCTCACATCAGCCAGAACATGAACTACTCTTGTTATCATGTCCCATTTTGCTGCTTTTTTGGTATTTGAATATTTTCACAATGTCCTGTAAAGATTTTAGTATTTTGAGTATTTTATACACAAGCAGTAGTAGTAATAGTACCAGGATCAGTAGTGTGAATAGTTGTAGTAAAAATATTACCAATCTGGACTTTGTCGGGACCGATGTTGAAGTTGTTGACTATTTGAGATAGAAAGGGCTTCATCTTTTTATAGTCTTCAGAGCTGATGCTGCCAGATTCGTCGACCAACAGTATGATGTCAGCCTTGGCCTTGGTTTCACACTGAGAACCTGGAGGAAAACAAAGCATTATGGGATACAATACAGACAAGAGACTAAATATAGAAGCAAAACTAAGGCTGTGTCTGGAATCACTCATATTGACTTCAAAGATATAATTTATCTAATATGTAGAGCCTCAAATGTTCCACAGAACAAAAAAGTAATGTTAATGTTGTGAACACTACTTCCTGCAAACAATCCCAAAATGCCATGTATTGCATTCTATAGGCACCAAAATTAGCAGTGTGCGACTCCACAACAGACAGTGATGATGTAAAAATGTGACAAAAAATCTGTAATTTCTGCTCACTATTGAATAAAGTGTGTGTATTAGTGAGTAGTGAATGAGTGAATGAGGGAGGGATTTCAGACACATCCTGAAAGTCTACAGTCATGCTAGCAGCAATGTGAGACTGTACACAGTGGTGTTTTGACCTAAATGCTAACATGCTGACATTTAGCAGGTATAATGTTCACCATGTTAACCATCTTAGTTCAGCATGTCAGCACACTAACATTTGATAATTAACACCAAACAAAAAGTACAGCTGGGTCATTAGTTTTGAGACTATTTGGACATGAACCAAACTTCATCCATTCTCAGCTGCTTATCTAGGTGCTGGTCCTCCTGGGGGATCCAGAGGTGTTCCCAGGCAAGATGAGATATATATATAGTCCCTCCAGTGTGTTCTGCACTGAGGTCTCCTACCAGTTGAATGTGCCTGGACACCTCCAAAGGAGGCACCTATTCTCTCCTTCTCACTTTTTACCTGTTGATTGGTGTTTGCCTTCAGTCTGGAGTCCTGGAGAGAAAATCAGAAATTTCATATTTAGATTGGAGCAGAGCTGTGAAGTGAACAAACACAGAGCTTTTTCTGGACATCTGGAGGCTCTAGAAGAGACAGACAGCAAGCTAGACATCTTAAGAAAAGGAGTTTGTTCTGGTCTCAATCAGTGGATGAGATAATAATCTTAGTTCTGTTTCTTTACACACAGAAAGAAATCTAAGCGAACCAAAAAGCATCATTAAAAGACAAGTGAGAACATTCTCTCTTTTCAAATACCAAGAAGACAATGTACTGGGTTGTTAGTTCAGGTTGGACCTTGTTGATTTCACTCATCAACATCCCAGCATGCAAAGCGCTCCTGGTTATAGGAGCCATTTAGCTCAAACCTGAAGCCTTGTAGTTTGTCAGATGGAGGTCGCATCATGTTTATACCACAAACTAAGACCACTTCCTCTAAAGGGTCTCTGAGCAGTTATTTTAGCAGTAACATTTTAAAATCATATAACTTATTATGTAATGAAAAAAATGTTTTTATAACCTGGCCTTTATTTTAGCTTCTTTATCAAAGAGCTTGTGTATCTCTGGGTGAAATTCCCAGAGCGGTGTTGTCAGGTTCTTGTATTTTGGGGTGCTTTTCTAAGAGTCCTGGTTACAAACAGTAAAACCAATATTTTTTGTCATATAATACGAACTTTGAATACAATTAAAGTTTATTTTTCATAAATGAAGAAAGTTGGATGAAAAATGACATTTTTATAGATATTACATGTTTCCCTCACATTCCTGCAGATTGTGTGACGGTAGACTTCAGTATGAGGTACTCATATTTATTTTGGGGTGAAATAATCACGAAAAGACAATTAAATAAATAAAATTAAGGAACAACAAACGTCTCTCTTTGCCTGGTCAGCCTGAAACTTTAAGATATTTTTTCTCGACCTCACTGCTTCTACTTTCTGCTTCTTTGAAGAGCAGCAGATGAGATGAACACATGAACACAAGCTCAACAGACACTTCATACAGAGTTAAAGGAAAACTAACATGTTGGTTTGATTCCTGTCTGATCATCTGACTGTTCATATTTTTGACCTATCAGACGTATTTTTAGTGATGTCACCATGTTCACAGATCTCAGATATTAAAGGCCCCATGAGACGAAGTTAGACCATCTTTAGCTTCTGTATTGTGATGTATATCTCAGTGATACTGAGCAGTGGACAGTTACAAAAGGGATTTAAATCAAATCCTTTGCATTTGATTGGACTGCTAAACAGTAGGTAGGGCTTTGAGTTTAGCGTGATATGCAGCTTCAGAAAGTGACAGAGCCACAGAGGTCTCTTGGCTCAACACACATCTCCCTCACCTGTTGTTGGATCAGGAGAAGAATGAGGGAGAAATTAATGAATTAGATCTCAGCCACATTGTAATGGAAATGAAAATAAAGTTTATTCCAATTGATATCCAAACACAAGACTATTTTTATAAAGAGCTGCACATCTGTGTGTTTGGTGGAGCTGAAATTTGATGCATTGGTCAGCACAGTCGTCTGTGGAGTGGGAGACTGAGATATGAGACCTGGTGTGGGAACCCTTCTTCACTAGACCATATTGTACTTAAAGGTGCAAATAATAGAACACTGTCACACTGTCTAGACTGATGAGCCAGATATTGCCAATCCTGGTGAAATATGGTCTAAATGTGAATGTTTATCAATGTCTTCAAATAGTTAAAAAAAAAGTTCACTTTTGAACCGGTTTTGAACGTCTTTTCACTGCTGACCACTGCCATTTTGTAAAGGTCTTTTCAAAGGGAAAATGCTGACGAGGTTGACTGGTAATGCGTTGAACAGAAGTTTAGTGGAGCAAGCAGCGCTAGTTGTCGAACGTGAAGGTACTATAATGAAATGTCACAGAGAAAGTGATGCCATATTTTGCAAAACTATCAAAACTTGGCGCAGACAGCCCAATGTTGGAGTTTCCCCATTGGTCATTGCTCTTTCAAAATCAATTGGAACAAACAGTTTCTATTCAGTCCTCAGGGGGCATGTAGAGGGGAGCCCTTCAGCTCAATGTCAGTGAAAAAAACTTCATTGGTCCTGTTCTTATTCTTTCATCTTTTTCTTGTTCTTCTTTGAGTCTTACCTCTAATGTTACAATTAGGGAGGACTAGAATTTTCTAATCCAAGCAGAAACAAATCAGTTAATCTTGGGCATGAAAAAGATGTTTTTACACTTAATACATGTATTATTGGAGATATCAGATGTATTAACATCACATGCCAACAAGAAGCTCTGTGATAATGTGCACAGGGTGAAAAATACACAATTTTATGTTTAGTTCATCTTTAAACCCCCGACAGGGTTTACTCCCCACCACTCAGTCAGAACAAAAGAAGACTTGGATGAGAGGCGAGATGTCTTGAAGAATCTAAAACAAGTGAAGTTTCTCTTGACTTAACTCTTCTTAATCTATCCCTGTTTCTTACAATTGTTGTTGTTCACCAACTTCTTTGCTGTCTTTTACTTTTCCCTACAACACAGTTGTTATGGTTCAATAACATTAAAGAACCCGGGAAGGAAACAGTTTACAGTTCCTTCATCAGATTCTGCCTCAGCTCTCTGTAGGTCGCTGCGTCGGTCCTGCTGCCTGATGACTTTTTATCATTTTTACAAACATGGAAACAAAGTCAGTTTGACGTCTCAGTTCAACTGAGCTTCATTCTTCATGCATTTTTTGGGAGTTTGAAGCTATGAGCCTCCAGGAACAAGCTAACTTCTCTACCCTTTAGGATGCCATCATACTGGGTAAGTTTACAGTTCAGTCCAATGGAAACCACCAACTATCACTGTGACAGAGGAAGTAAGATATTACTGTCATAGATGATGTCACTGATGGACTTACCTGAACAGATGAGCTCTACAATGGAGGAAGAGGAAGATGATGTTGCACAGTCCTTCAGTGCAGATCCAGAACGAATACAGTCAGGATTGATCTTCCATACAGATCTGTCTGAAGCTTCATTTCTACTTGCTGTTGAAACAGCAGAACCACATTGCAGATCTCCACAAGCTGCAGCTGCTTCCTTCAGGGTCCAGTCAGAGTACTGCACTGGTCTCCACTTTGTTTGTTTCACCTCCAGAGTACCTTCACAGCGACTGGCTCCTCCCACCAACCTGACAGACTCTGAACAGAAACAAGAGAGTCATCAGTAAAAGAATAAAGTGAGTTTCATTAGAGGAGAAATGAAGTGAAATCATATAAAGATACTTATAATCAGATAAAGATTATTTCCACTTCAAAACTTTACTGAAAGTGAGAGAGCACCTTCATACCCTGACACAAGAACACAGATGTTAAGAAAATATTGCAAGATGCGATTTTTATGGATTAGAGTAGTTCTTAATCTGGCACCATCTTGTGTAGCATGAGGAATGACACTCTGGTAGACCCCATTGCATGATCTCCTGCCCATTTTTTGTTTTCCGCTGTCAGATTATTGCTTTCAGCAGCAGCAGCTCATGCTATCAGACCAAAGACTAAATAGTGAACTCTACTCATTACCACTGGTCTGTCACACTACCTCCGATCACCTGTTAACACTGTGTTAATGTGAATCACTTAAAAACTGAATACATACAGTATATTAAAACAACTCCTGCTTTCTCTTGTAGTGTGAATATCCAAACTATATATATTAACGCTGTGTGTTTGTGCGACAGTAGAAAAAATCTAATAAGGGATGTCATTAACCATGAAGATGACACCTGGGAGACTGCAGGACTGCGATATCACCACTAGATCCCACCATCTAGTTTAAAATTATGGAGCAAATCTTGAGGGAGATCCAAGATGTCACTGGGGCTGCTAGAACAAGCTCAGCCCCAGGCCCTAGAGGAGCACCCTACAAGCTCTACAAGATGTGCCCCAGGCTCCTGCAATGACTGTGGAGGATCCTCAAAGTGATCTGGTCTAAGCACTAAGGTAGTCTAGCAGTGGGGAGTGCTGTGTCTTTGGGTTCCAAAGGTGGACAACACAAGCAACATTTAACAGCTCAAGGCGATCCCAGACCTCAAGAGTGCACTTATAATGATACTGATAACTTTCAGTAATTTTGCTCGACACCTGATGGTGAAACTCAGAAGAATTCCTACATCAACACCTCAGTTCAGAAAGGAGACTTCTGAGGGCCCCAGGATGCATGAACATACAGGAATGGTCACTCAGCTGATCAGAGAGGTGTAGGAAGGTCATGGAGACCTGTCTGCTATGAGGCTGGACCTCGCCAATGCCTATGGCTCAATACCACACAAGCTGGTGGAAACATGGACTTCCAGTACAGTTTTGAGCTGAGCTGACACAAGGGGAGTAGATGATCAGTGTGTTATTGATATGTATCAATGTTTGAATATGATGGGCTCTTTGTTTACCTAAGCTGCTGGTGGTACTGTTACAGAGGTTGATGGTGAAGTTCTTGATGATGGCCAGGAGGGCTGAGTAGTCACTGAGCATGTACACATGGTTTTCAACAGGATCTGAGGCGATGGCACTCAGCTGAGCCTTGTTTGCATTTCCTACACCTGAAAGAAAAATACTGTTAAAAATATACCTTAAAAAAATAATTCTGTTCTCGGGTGCTGGAATACAGGAACACATATTTTTTATTATGTTTGACAGTGGAAAATGCAAAATATATGGTAATTTTTAAAGTGCATGTTCCAATTATCCCCCGAAAATGTGAAAAGATATACAATACCAGTCAAATGTTTGGACACACCTTCCCATTCACTTGAATGAGAAAGTGTGACCAAACCTTTGAATGGTGCTGTAGAGGAATCAAACCAAGATTTTGACTGTGCATAACATGTATAACGTGTACATGAGATAGTTGGTAATAACATGTGTTAAAGTTTGGAATACAACATCAGTCAGCATTGGACCAGGTTCAATGTAACATCAAATACATTTTCATTCAGTATTTTCCCTGCATCCTGTTTACCTGAGAGTACATTTGGTTTCCACAAGAAAAGTGGATTTAATTCAGTTGAACACAAGTCAAAACTCAGATACTTTACAGATTGAACAGCCTAGGAACTTGGAACATAGTAAAATGGCCACAATACCAATAGTGTAGATCTCAATGCCGGTGTCTCTCAGGTGCTGTGAGGGGAGGGATACATCATCGCTGGACCTTCCATCAGTAATCAGGATAGCAATTTTGTGAGAGTCTGCACGCATTCCCACATGTTGTTGAAAGTTGTTATCGAGGATGTAATTCAGAGCTCTTCCTGTATGACAGAAATAAAGAAGCTTTAAAAGGTGCAGAGTTGAAAAGCTGACTGTTGCAAAGACTGTTAGGTGACTGACAGTTGGATCACTTCCACAACCTTGTTAAAAATATCTGGTTCTTTGATAAAAAGTCAAAACTAAAAGCCTGTAGACATAAAAACTGAAAGAGAAAGTGAACTATGACTCCCAAGATGCATCTCAGTTGGAAACATCCAATCACAGAGCTTCAAATTCTATTATGAGACGCTCATAACATTATGAGTTTTTAATATTGTTATTGTATTGATATAATTATTATAATCACTATCACTATAATGAATTCAGCAATCTTTGATTCGTAATATAACACAATGCAATATAATAATGTAATATCTCAATATTAATAATCAATTGTAATAATATTACAATTATTATTATTATATTACAATTATAATGTTTATTACAGTCAGAGAGTGTGCTGTTAAATCACCTGTGTTGGTGCCTCCTGGTCTCTGTTTCAGCTTGTTTATGGCCTCCAGCAGGGATTGTCTGGTCTGGTGGGTGTTCAGCTCCCACTCTGTCCTGGGGCTGGAACTGAACTGAACCAGACCTGCAGAAAAGACAGAAATGTGTAAAACTGACACACTGAACAAGCAATGTACTGACCATAACAATGATAATAATGAGTATGAGAATAATCATTTGCTCAGATTACTCTTGAACAGATGCATTGCTTTATTATGATTTATTATTGTTATTTTCATCATCTTTAGCTCCAACACTCCAGTCCAGTAGAACTAACAGACTAATAACCTCTGAGTCTACTGTCTGACTCTGGTACATGAACCAATCTGGTGAGGCCTGAAGCCCCCGAGCATCTCTTCGGTATTCTTTGGCATACGAGCAGCAGTTCAGCATGTACAGGAAGTGTTGAGGGCAGCAAGTATGTATGAGGGCTGGTATCAGTATCAGCAACAGCTGAGTCCAGTCAGGATGAGTTGATTCTAGTATGCAGGTTGATGGTACTGAACGTGTGTGCGCATACAACTATAGTAAAAACATGTCAGTCAGTCACCACCTGCACTGCTTAAAGTGAGTTCAATGTTGTCACACAGAACTCAAGTGAGTTTTAATACAGTGTTATTGTAGCAGTATGATATGCTGTTGTGGCTGAATGCAGTCAAGTCTGCAACTCTGCACTTTACCTGGTGCTTTAGCCCATCAGTGCAGAGGGAGGGGGGTAAAAGGGAGCTGAGTCCCTCCCTCAACCTCTCACTTCCTGGCCTTCCTCTGCTCTCCATGCTGGTAGGTATGCAGCTGCATTATTTGTAGCATGTTCCTTTAGCTCTTGTTCACCCACATATTAAACAGCTCCCCTTTGTTTTAGTGGTCCATGCTGCTTAAAGTGACTGTGATGAGCTCTGTTGTCTTGCCATATGCAAGTAAAGCCCTCAGGTATGGACTGTTTTCATTTAGCTATAACAATAACCTGTTAGTCCAGGTATAGAACACCTAACCTGTCCATTTTTCATGGCGGATTCGGAACACATCACCAGCACACCACAGATGCTCCAGTTAGCACAGAGTACTGCAGCACCTCCTCGTCTTTCTACTCTCTGGGAGGACGCTAGCTGATCGGGACCAGTGACCTCTGGACATTAAGAGAAGTGCAGGAACTCTGCTGCTTCGCCTAACCTTGGTGGCTGTTTTGCTTGGGACTGCTCTGCCGCCCTGCTACATAGACTCTAGCTGCTTCTCTTGCTATTGTAACTGTTTTCTTCCAGTTGCTTGGCCCCCTGGTCTTTGCTGCCAAGCGGCTGGCTACAGCAACAGTTGACAAGTCGAGAGTGTATGTGTTCTGGTTTTTCTATCCTGGTGGGGTCCAAAACCTGACATATCACTCACACCATAGGGACCGAATCCCACTCCCCACATGCACAAACATTGCAATCTATAGAAAGGACTCCTGAAAATAAATGGTTTCCTTGGAGTTTAATTTCACTCCTTTGAGTATACCCTAGAGGTCACACTTGATACTACAGTGTGTGAATTGGCACCTGTGGGGACATTTTCCTGATGTGTGTGTGTTTGTATGTGTGTGTGCAAAGTTTCTGTGCATGGATGAGTGTGAGTGTGTGTATGAGGGGGGTTGTATGGAATCAGGAAATTTTATGTTTTCTCTTCTCTTTAGTTGCTGAGAGTTTTGGTGGTGTCCCAGGTGGTGGTTTACCTTCATGTGTTGTGTGATCCTGGATTTTGGTTTTCTTTGCACTTTATTTTTTTGTTGTGTGCCACGTACAAGTGGGGTGCTCTCTGTTTAATTTGGACTTCCTCCCCCCAGTTTTGCCCTCACTACTGGTAAGCATCAAACAGCAGTTATTTAGCTTAAACATGTAAAACCACTGGTCTGGTCCTTTAATCCTCACATCAGCCAGAACATGAACTACTCTTGTTATCATGTCCCATTTTGCTGCTTTTTTGGTATTTTATACACAAGCAGTAGTAGTAATAGTACCAGGATCAGTAGTGTGAATAGTTGTCGTAAAAATATTACCAATCTGGACTTTGTCGGGACCGATGTTGAAGTTGTTGACTATTTGAGATAGAAAGGGCTTCATCTTTTTATAGTCTTCAGGGCTGATGCTGCCAGATTCGTCGACCAACAGTATGATGTCAGCCTTGGCCTTGGTTTCACACTGAGAACCTGGAGGAAAACAAAGCATTATGGGATACAATACACACAAGAGACTAAATATAGAAGCAAAACTAAGGCTGTGTCTGGAATCACTCATATTGACTTCAAAGATATAATTTATCTAATATGTAGAGGCTCAAATGTTCCACAGAACAAAAAAGTAATGTTAATGTTGTGAACACTACTTCCTGCAAACAATCCCAAAATGCCATGTATTGCATTCTATAGGCACCAAAATTAGCGGTGGTTGACTCCACAGCAGACAGTGATGATGTAAAAATGTGACAAAAAATCTGTAATTTCTGCTCACTATTGAATAAAGTGTGTGTATTAGTGAGTAGTGAATGAGTGAACGAGGGAGGGATTTCAGACACATCCTGAAAGTCTACAGTCATGCTAGCAGCACTGTGAGACTGTACACAGTGGTGTTTTGACCTAAATGCTAACATGCTGACATTTAGCAGGTATAATGTTCACCATGTTAACCATCTTAGTTCAGCATGTCAGCACACTAACATTTGACAATTAACACCAAACAAAAAGTACAGCTGTGTCATTAGTTTTGAGACTATTTGGACATGAACCAAACTTCATCCATTCTCAGCTGCTTATCTAGGTGCTGGTCCTCCTGGGGGATCCAGAGGTGTTCCCAGGCCAGATGAGATATATATAATCCCTCCAGTGTGTTCTGCACTGAGGTCTCCTACCAGTTGAATGTGCCTGAATACCTCCAAAGGAGGCACCTATTCTCTCCTTCTCACTTTTTACCTGTTGATTGGTGTTTACCTTCAGCCTGGAGTCCTGGAGAGAAAATCAGAAATTTCATATTTAGATTGGAGCAGAGCTGTGAAGTGAACAAACACAGAGCTGTTTCTGGACATCTGGAGGCTCTAGAAGAGACAGACAGCAAGCTAGACATCTTAAGAAAAGGTGTTGGTTCTGGTCTCAATCAGTGGATGAGATAATAAACTTAGTTCTGTTTTTATACACACAGAAACAGATCTACGCGAACCAAAAAGCATCATTAAAAGACAGGTGAGAACATTCTCTCTTCTCAAATACCAAGAAGACAATGTACTGGGTTGTTAGTCCAGGTTGGACCTTGTTAATTTCACTCATCAACATCCCAGCATGCAAAGCGCCACTGGTTATAGGAGCCATTTAGCTCAAACCTGAAACCTTGTAGTTTGTCAGATGGAGGTCGCATCATGTTTACACCACAAACTAAGACCACTTCCTCTAAAGGGTCTTTGAGCAGTTAATTTGGTCTGAGGACGTTTGCTGTGTTCAGATCTTCACAAATGAATTGAACCAGAGTTTCTTTCAACCAGACTGAACTACACAGAACTACACAATATACAGCCTGAAAACATTGTGGAGCATCATCAAGTTAAGCTAGCTGCTGATATAGCCATGGCTAGTCTTAGCTAAAGCTAAATGAAGTTACTTTTTCCCCATGAGCTGTTATCTGTAACATAATATGCAAACTTTACCTGAGCTGTGAAATCAAGTGGAATTCATATGACTTTGTTTTTATTGTGTTATATGTAAATGTATTAAAACTGTACATTTATTATATCTGTTTCAATTTAATTTTACAGTATACCTAGCCTGGAAGTCATATGTAATGAGTGAGCTCTTGTGGGTGTTGCCCCATCTGATAATCACTCTGATTGAGAACAGCTGACACTTTACTTCCTCCTTGAGGAGGGAGGTTTTGCGTCACATTTTCCTGAGCTTTCTATTGCATGTTACTTTGCTGTGCCTTACTAACCCTGGTGTGTTTCTCTTCTGTCTTGCAGGGTGAGTGTAACCAACACTGGTGATGATGAAGTATCCTGAAACCTCCCCCTCACTCCCATCCCCTGAATACTTTGAATACAATTAAAGTTTATTTTTCATAAATGAAGAAAGTTGGATGAAAAATGACATTTTTATAGATATTACATGTTTCCCTCACATTCCTGCAGATTGTGTGTATTCAGTATGAGTTACTCATATTTATTTTGGGGTGAAATAATCCTGAAAGACAATAAATAAATAAAATTCAGGAACAACAAACGTCTCTCTTTACCTGGTCAGTCTGAAACTTTAAGATATTTTTTCTTGACCTCACTGCTTCTACTTTCTGCTTCTTTGAAGAGCAGCAGATGAGATGAACACATGAACACAAGCTCAACAGACACTTCATACAGAGTTAAAGGAAAACTAACATGTTGGTTTGATTCCTGTCTGATCATCTGACTGTTCATATTTTTGACCTATCAGACGTCTTTTTAGTGATGTCACCATGTTCACAGATCTCAGATATTAAAGGCCCCATGAGACGAAGTTAGACCATCTTTAGCTTCTGTATTGTGATGAGTGACACTAGACCATATTGTACTTAAAGGTGCAAATAATAGAACACTGTCACACTGTCTAGACTGATGAGCCAGATATTGCCAATCCTAGTGAAATATGGTCTAAATGTGAATGTTTATCAGTGTCTTCAAATAGTAAAAAAAAAAGTTCACTTTTGAACCGGTTTTGAACGTCTTTTCACTGCTGACCACTGCCGTTTTGTAAAGGTCTTTTCAAAGGGAAAATGCTGACGAGGTTGACTGGTAATGCGTTGAACAGAAGTTTAGTGGAGCGAGCAGCATTAATTGTCAAACATGCAGGTACTATAATGAAATGTCACAGAGAAAGTGATGCCATATTTTGCAAAACTATCAAAACTTGAGTGATGAAGTTGCACCATTGGTGCAGACAGCCCATTGTTGAAGTTTCCCCATTGGCCATTGCTCTTTCAAAATGAATTGGAACAAACAGTTTCTATTCAGTCCTCAGGGGGCATGTAGAGTGGAGCCCTGCAGCTCAATGTCAGTGAAAAAAGTAGCTTAACCATGTTATGTGATTCTGCTTCAATACACATTAACAAAAAAATCACTGGAACCATTACAGAAAATTGCCAATTTTGCCAACATTCTACCAACGACCATCACTGTAACACACTGGCCACAATTCCATACACAGTCCTACCATAAGTGCACTAGGTTGTTTTTTTTTTTTTTACATAAATTTACAAGATAAATTAATAATTAACGCAGGGACACAGAAAAACTGGAAACATAAAAAAAAATTTCAAGTATTTTTCATTTCATTGGGCCTTTAACTTATGATGGACCAATCAATGAAAATAAGTTAGAATTATATTTTTGTGTGTTTAATGCAACACACAAGCTACAAATGACTTTAATACCAAAAAATCCTGTGTGGTGACATCACATAACCACTGCAGTATATAAGGACTCTGTGTGTGTGTGTGTGTGTGTGTGTATCTTATATTTCTAATTTCATGGGGACATAAATCTTCACATTGTGACTCACTTCTCTTTTGGGGAAAAAACTCAAGTTCAAGTTTTACAGAGTTACAGGAAGTGGCACATATGTATATTTGATAAGAAAAAAAATGTAAAAAGTGTTTTGAAACGGTCAGGCCTGTATGTGATGAGAAATAATCTGACATTGCAATTGTAACAGATATACACTATAATTTAGTGTAATAATATTAGTTTGTCATCAAATGCTTTCCTGTCATGGAAAAACATCTCAACTTCATTTCAGTCACATTAAAATGACTTTTTGTCATTCAGGAAGTTTGGGAAGCTGATTTGAAGGAACACTTTGAGAGGACTAGATTAAAGAACCTCCTCGCAAATGAGGAGCCGCTCTGTCAATCAAACCTGCCTTCAAAGTCTCTCCCTGTTCTTCTTAATATACCCACAGTCCCTGCAAGTTGACGGTCACGTGACCGATGAACACAGTCCGAAGACGTCATTCATATGCTTTGAATTTTCATTATTAGATGATGAACACATGAATTATTGGTTTGTTATTAGAAGTTAAAGAGATAAAACTCATTACAGCAAGTATCAGAACTTTTACTGAACACACTTCACTACATTTTACTGACCATGTTGACTTTTACTGCAGTTTTCAAAGCTGCTGTTTGACTTGAACTCAGTATTTCTACATTACAGCAGAGTCTTACCTGAGCTCCACAGCAGCAGCAACAGCATCAGCAGGTGATCCATGTCCAGATAGACGTCTGTCTCCGTCTCTGTGTCGTCTCTCTCTGCTCGTCTGTTGGACTCATCGTGTCTTTTTATATTAATCAGATGTGGTACTTTCCCTGTGGTTTCTGACAGGAAGCTGCTGTCAGAAATGGCTCTGACCTGCTTCATCATGTGACTGACAGCTAAAGTAAATGAAGGACGCACCTCTCATTCAAACACACTCCAGCCTGTTATTTGCGCTGGGGATGGGGGGGCATCCATTTAGAAAGGTCGGACCAACAACCTTAAATTTGATGCTCACATGTGGTTTGGATCACCATGACAACACCAACCATGACAGTTCATTTGGCTTGTAAAGATCAGCGCTATTGATATGATGATTGACAGTGAGATGGACAAATCAGGCCCCTCTGATCATATTCACTCATGAGTGAATTCTTCAAAAAGGCTCCATGTTTTTATTGCTGCATTGGTCCATCAGATAGAAATAATCTACATTTCTGCTGCTGCATCATTTTAGACACATTTTCACAAAATTCAGAAGACATTTTGGGTATTTTTGAAAACTTTGGGATTTCAGCTAGAATTTGAAATAAAGTCCTACAAGTTTAAATGTAGTCTGTCTGCACAGCATGAGCTCGTACTGAGGATGTTGATGAAGAAAATGCTGATATCTCAAAATCAGGTGAAATAATTCCAGTGAACTGACGCTTTAACTTGTGGTTGGAGGCTTCAGTTCTTAGAAACCATTCATCACACATTCAGTTTTTAAAAAGCACAGTTTATGTGGCGTCAGCACACAGGATTTCTGGGTATTGAATTCATACTGAGCTGCGGTTTTGCATGAACTTGTCTGTTGCTCAACTCTATATGAACCTGTCTGTTGCACTAAAACATAATTCTGTCTTATTTTCATAGTTTCTATCTATCAGTAATAACAACATTGTACTCAACAAGTTAATATCTGAAATCTGTGAACATGTGATATCTCTAAAAAGACGTCTGATAGGCAGTGGTGTTTATATATGTAAAAAATCAGTGGGGCACCAACTACTTCAATAGAATCAGATACATACCAGGAAATCTACAGTTGCTCCAGTTACTGATGAGTTTTTAATATGTTATGGGTTCATGCATGATGGCTGCACAAAACACTATTAACAACAAAATGTCTGCTTCTAGCAGGTCTTGTACACATATACAGAGGAAGAGAGAGAGAGACAGAAATTACACCAGTTACATCACCACTGTCACAGGCCTAAATTATACAACAGGTGGTTCTGACCCAGCAATCTGATTGGTCAACTAGACATTTAGAACATGCTCAAATCAGCATGACAGCACACCTAGCCATGTTCAAATTAAAAAAACCTTAATCACTAAAAATATTACTCCACCATTCATCATAACTACAGACTGTGACATCACAACAAGAAGTCATTTCTGGGTAGACGACTGGTGGTTGATTTTAATTACAGAGATCTGTGAACTTGTTTTTTTCTGTTATCATTTTCAGCCATAACTGTAACGTTTGAAGAAATAAAGTAAAACATGGTCCGACCTATCTGACGTCTCTGCTGGCTTTATTTTATGTCCTGTGTTGCTTTGTTAGTGTCTGTGGTTTGTTTTGGTTTGTGGAGGATCTGCGGTGAAATCCCAGAGTGGAGTTCTGAGTTGTCTTTCTTTTATATTTGGGAAAAAAAACTTATTTATCAAGATATAGGTTCAAATTAATTTTCTCAGTTTGTCAGAAGTAACCAAATTTAACTTTAGCTGTTTACCTGATTCAGACCAGAGCAAACCAACTATAGGTTTGAAAACATGATTATTTTAGATGTCTAACTGACTGTCTCTCTCTTCCAGAGTCTCCAGGTTTCCAAATCAGAGAACAAACACTTTAGTCTGATTTGGTTTTTAGCTCCATTTTCTAGTTACTGAAAGTTATTTTCACACACAAATGATAACTGGAGCATATTTGGTAATATACATGTAAAAGTCAGATTCTGGTCCTCAGTTTCCCCTGTTCATCACTTAAAGATTGTTAAAATAATCAAACTCCACTCTGACAGTGTTGCACATCTTGTCTATCATGTTGTTCATATTCACTCATGAGTGAATTCTTCAAAAAGGCTCCATGTTTTTATTGCTGCATTGTCCATCAGATAGAAATAATCTACATTTCTGCTGCTGCATCATTTTAGACACATTTTCACAAAATTCAGAAGACAGTTTGGGTATTTATGAAAACTTTGGGATTTCAGCTAGAATTTGAAATAAAGTCCTACAAGTTTAAATGTAGTCTGTCTGCACAGCATGAGCTCGTATTGAGGATGTTGATGAAGAAAATGCTGATATCTCAAAATCAGGTGAAATAATTCCAGTGAACTGACGCTTTAACTTGTGGTTGGAGGCTTCAGTTCTTAGAAACCATTCATCACACATTCAGTTTTTAAATAGCACAGTTTATGTGGCGTCAGCACACAGGATGTCTGGGTATTGAATTCATACTGAGCTGCGGTTTTGCATGAACTTGTCTGTTGCTCAACTCTATATGAACCAGTCTGTTGCACTAAAACATAATTCTGGCTTATTTTCATAGTTTTGTTGATCATTTCTATCAGTAATAACAACATCGTACTCAACAAGTTAATATCTGAAATCTGTGAACATGGTGACATCACTAAAAAGACGTCTGATAGGCGGTGGTGTTTATATATGTAAAACATTGGTGGGGCACCAACTACTTTATTTTATGTCCTGTGTTGCTTTGTTAGTGTCTGTGGTTTGTTTTGTTTTGTGGAGGATCTGCGGTGAAATCCCAGAGTGGAGTTCTGAGTTGTCTTTCTTTTATATTTGGGAAAAGAAATTTATTTATCAAGATATAGGTTCAAATTAATTTTCTCAGTTTGTCAGAAGTAACCAAATTTAACTTTAGCTGTTTACCTGATTCAGACCAGAGCAAACCAACTATAGGTTTGAAAACATGATTATTTTAGATGTCTAACTGACTGTCTTTCTCTTCCAGAGTCTCCAGGTTTCCAAATCAGAGAACAAACACTTTAGTCTGATTTGGTTTTTAGCTCCATTTTCTAGTTACTGAAAATCAACATGTCATTTTCACACACAAATGATAACTGGAGCATATTTAGTAAAATAAATGTAAAAGTCAGATTCTGGTCCACATATGTTGTTTGTGGCTTTGCAGGTTGGTGGTAAACTGGTCACATGATTCCTGAGTGAGTTTCGTGATATGTCTGAAATCTGTCCCCAAAAGTAGCCTAAGAGATGCACACACACAAAGACAAACAGATTTTTCCTTCCTTTTAATAATAAAAATGATTAACATGACATTTAAAATTGTTCATATTCGTTCATGAGTGAATTCTCCATGTTTTTATTGCTACATTGTTCCATCAGATAGAAATTCAGAAGACAGTTTGGGTATTTTTGAAAACTTTGGGATTTCATCTAGAATTTAAGCTAAACTCCTACAAGTTTAAACAAAGTCTGGCTGCACAGCATGAGCTCGTACTGAGGACCATGATGAAGATGAAGAAAAAGCTGATATCTCAAAAAGAGGCGAAATAATTTCAATGAACTGACACTTTAACTTGTGGTTAGAGGCCTCAGCTCTAAGAAACCGTTCATCACACATTCAGTCTCTAAGTAGCACAGTTTTGGTGATGTCAACACACAGGATTTCTGGGTACTGAAGTCATTCTGAGCTGCTGTTTTGCATGAACTGTATATGAACCAGTCTATTGGTTAATTCCATATAATTGTGTCTGTTGGTTAACTCTATATTATATTATAAAAAAGTCGTCTGAAAGGCAGTGGTGTTTTTGTATGTAAAAAATTGGTGAGGCACCAACTACTTCAATAGATATGCTACATACCAGGAAATCTACAGTACTTGCTCTGGCTGCTGCTGAGTTTTTAACATGTTATGGGTTAAAAGAGAGAGAGAGTGAGTGTCACAAAGGTGAGTGAGTGGAGCAGGTGGACCTAAATGAAGAGATGGCAGCCAGGTAAGAGCTGATGAAATATTTACTGAAAATTCAAAAGTCACAGGAATATACTAGAAACGCAGGAGACACAGACACCAGAACACTATAGGAACATGGAATAAACGCAGAGCAAAAGCAGACAACTCGACAAAGACTGAACTGAAAACTGGACTTGTAAAGGTTTTGAATAAGGCAAGATCAACACAAACCAACCGTTGAGACCAGAGAGACCTGTTTTTTGTTTATCTCTCAATCTTTTCTTTAGCTCCTCTTCCTCCTCTTCTGACTCATTCTAACTGTCAATTATTTTAGCTGTGTGTGCATTTATTTCTTTCTCAACGTCTGCAAATGCTGCTCTTGTCACCTCTCGCTGTCTGTCTATTCGGGTGTGTGGCAACCTATACCATTTATATTTCCCTTTTTTAGCAGTGCTACAGTGTTTTGAGTGCAACTCCTTTGAGGTATGTGTGTTCTTACTTTGGAGTGAATGTTTATGTCTGTGCTCATCTGAGTTGTTTTTGAATTCCTTGATGATATCCTGAATAACTTTTATTATTTCACTTGAGGCTAGTTTGCTTGATTTGTCTTCTGGTGTTTTTAGGGTGGCTTTCTTGCTCTCCCTAGTAAACTTTAGCTGAATGATCTCTGTCCTACAGATAACTGATATCCCTGACAGTGTGGATAAGGCACCGACAGACAGCTGTCCTCTACCTCTGACCTAGGTATCAAACATAGTTCCCAAAATCTACATGCACGACCACCCTGGCCTTGCTTAGGGAACCAGAATTCAGACTGCTAAACCTTAAGTTGTGCCTAAGTGAAAGACCCTTGTACACAGTTGGTTGTCTGTTGGAACCCAAATTGTCTCTGTGAACTACTCTGCCAATTACAAGCATCCAAAATATTATATTGAGAGACAACCAAGGCGTTGGATCCCTGGATTAATTATGGAGCTTTTTCCCTATCTTTATTCAAGAGCGTGGTATATAAATTTGAGAGCATAATTTTACGTTAAAATTTTGTAATTTGTCCCTCAAAACCCTCCCCTCGCACTCAAACAGCCTCTGCTTGCGCTCAGATTTGCTCCACTTGTGCTCAAACTGTGTGCTCGCACTCGGATACAATGTTGCTTGCGTTCAAACTTCAACTCTTCTCCTCGCACTCAGGCTGCTTCTGCGCACTCGCGAAATTTCTGCTCTCGGATTTCTCCACTCTGCTTGGATTGTTTTGTGTAGCAACAACCATGGCAACCACCCTGTCAAAATCATCCGATCAATAGAAGGATGTAAATTGTGTGTAAATTAACAGTCACTTTATTCAAAAAGTCGTAAAGAAAGCAAGGGACATACATTTAATAAGCCCAGGAGGGCTGCATCAGTATAAGTTGTTCCTTCTGGCTGATTCGCCTGCAGAGGTAACACCCCTGCCACCGCTCTCTTGACTTTTTGTGATGTGTCCATTAGATCGGGCCGGTGAATTGAATTTGAGCGATTTCATCAGCCTGCAGGTTCCTGAGCATAAACGTTGTCATGGTATGATTAACTTTGCATGGTGTGTAGGGAGTGGTTTCATTCCATCGTCAAATGTGGAAAATATTTCCAACAATAAGTCACAAATAGTTCTTAACATTAAGTCCATTCTTGAAATTTAACAACTGTCAGACACATCTCCAAGGAGGAACACCCTGAGTGTGTGTAAGGCCTTGAGCCAAACCACAAAATTGCATGACAACCGTTGCTAGGTCTAAAGAGGAAGTTGTTACATTATCAAAATAGACAGTGAAGATTGAGAGTTTCTTTTAACTTTTAGCTCACATATACAATAATAATGTTAGTTTGAATGTTTTAATGATCCTCCAAAGGAAAACAATCATATATGATTCACATCATTCTGTTAAATTCCTGCAAATTGAGAAACAAATCGTTAGTACTTAAGCTTGATGCCTGACCTTTCTTTGACAAAGACAGAAGGCCCTATCTTGCCCGGTGCAGAGTGGCGCTAAGTGCAGCACACTCTCTTTGGTATTTTAAGACTGACGCAGTTGTCATTTTCCCGTCCAGCACCCATGTTATTAAAATAGCAATGGCATGTGCGCCTGTTAGTGCGCCCATGAGCAAATTAACCCCCCATGAAAGTAGTTATGAATATTTAAAAATGTAATAACAGACATAACATTCAAAACCAAATTTTCTGGAGCTTTAAAGTGTTTTTGGTCACTTTCCAGATTCCAATTTAAAATGTAGAATTTAGAAGATATGAAGGACAGATTTTCTACCATCCATACTGTTAACAAGCTCAACAAGCTTCTTTTATACCAGTTTTTTGTCAAATTGATTTATCTTGAGGAAAACATCAGTGTCTGAACCAAATTTGGTGGCAATTGGTTCAAAAGTTGTTGAGGTATTTCACATTTTAAAAACAGTGGCTCATCAGAAAGTGATGAAACATTTGATCTATCTCAATAAATGTTTGATTTATTGAATTTTGTTAACTGAAAAAACAAATATAAAAGGAGAAAACTAGACAAAAGCTAAGTAACACAATTGTTATGCTAAAAGACTAAAGTATATAAAAATCAGTGAAGAAAAACTGGATGGATTTTATAAAAATGATTTCTTGACTCAAAATATAAAACTGTTGACATGAGAGGTTAATAATGACAAAATAAGAGTATATACAGATAATCGAGCATTTTGTCACGATCTTTCAAATGCGTGTGAGATTTGTTTGTCCTGAGTCAACTGATCAGAGATTTTTGTAGACAAACAAAAGTTTAGTTTACAATGTGTGTTAAACTCATCGTGTCAATTCCACAATTCTAAAAACTGAGTTGAATATGTTTCCTTTCTCATAAAACATTTGCAAAGCTGTTTGTTCAGTATTTTAAAGTGAGATTAAATTCTGATTAACAGTGTAAAAGTGTGCAACAGCAAGTGTAAATGTAGCACATGTAGAGTCATAGAGTCAACTACATGAATCAGCAATGTCTGTTATACATGTCATATATCTATATCTATATCTAAAGCTTGCAAACATGAATAAAAGCTGTTGGTCATTCTAGACCAAGTGAAGCACTGGTAACTTGTAAATCATGAGGTGCAGAATTGTCCAATATGACGTCACTCCTTGAGATACAGGCTGCAAAAAGCTGGTTGGTTCACATCACATGGGACTGAAAGGACAGATGAAACCTTTTCTGCAGGGATTTCAGTGCTACTTTAAAGGGAACATCTGTGTAAAAAATGTTAAACCTCCACTGAGCTGATGGATGTTTGTTTGTCTCCTTGAAGGTCCTACTCTGCTCTCTGGGCTCTTTTCTCTTCAGCCGGCTCTCCTTCAGCTCTGGAAACACCGAGGTTATAAAAATCCAGCTTAATGTTCTGCTGTGGGTTTGACTTCTGCCTCCTCCTGGCCTGGAGAGACATGACAACACACTAAGTTACTGCATCACTCCTCTCTTCAGTTCAATATAAACAGGCTGAGTGCTTCGTTTGTCCTCTAAACAACAAACATGTGTTCAGTACCTTCGGGATGAAACAGATGACAATGATGAAAAACAGCAGAGTCACCGGCAGGACGACCAATGTGATGATAAAAACTGATGGATCTGATGAGACACATTCAATCATCACATTAGATCACATGACATCATCAGTAAAACAGCTCCCATCAAAAAGAAACATGGCATGTGATGGAAAAAAAACTGGACCATTGTTTTGTGTTTTGTACGATATTCTGGTTCATTGGTCCTATTCTTATTTTTTCATCTTTTTCTTGTTCTTCTTTGAGTCTTACCTCTAATGTTACAATTAGGGAGGACCAGAATTTTCTAATCCAAGCAGAAACAAATAAATTAGTCTTGGGCAAGAAAAATATGTTTTTATACTTAGTATGCATATTATTGGAAATATCATATGTATTAACATCACATGCCAACAAGAAGCTCTGTGCACAGGGTGAAAAATGAATGATTTTATGTTTAGTTTATCTTTAAACCCCTTACAGGGTTTACTCCCCACCACTCAGTCAGACCCAAAGAAGACTTTTGGATGAGAGGCGAGATGTCTTGAAGAATCTAAAACAAGTGAAGTTTCCCTTGACTGAACTCTTCTAAATCTATCCCTGTCTCTTACCACAATTGTTCACTGACTTGTTTGCTGTCTTTTACTTTTCACTACAACACAGTTGTTATGGTTCAATAACATTAAAGAACCCGGGAAGGAAACAGTTTACAGTTCCTTCATCAGATTCTGCCTCAGCTCTCTGTAGGTCGCTGGGTCGGTCCTGCTGCCTGATGACTTTTTATCATTTTTACAAACATGGAAACAAAGTCAGTGTGACATCTCAGTTGGACTGAGCTTCACACTCTGCTTCAGCTTACCTGTGACAGTGAGAGACAGCCGACGGCTCTCAGAGGAGAAGTTACGAGCAAAATCATGGACGCTATAAACACAGCTGTAGTTTCCTTGGTGGGCGGGGAATGCAGCAAGAAACAGGAAGTCAGCAGAGTGACTGACAGCTGGCCGGGTGTAGGTGTGTGTTGTTTTGGAGGAGGTGAAGGTGAGCTGGAAGGAGCCTCCTGGGTACTGAGGCTGGACGGAGCACCTGATGATGAACTTGGAGCCCCAGCATACCTGAAACTCCTGCTGCTGGGCCTCAGAGACCCCGTCCATGGTAGAACACAGAGACACAGAGATCATTGGCTGAACCATCAGGTCTGTAAAAACAGAGAGATCATTGGCTGAATCAGCATTTTATGGGAGTTTGAAGCAATGAGCCTCCAGGAAAAAGCTAACTTCTCTACCTTTTAGGATACGATCATCCTGGATAAGTTAACAGTTCAGTCCAATAGAAACCACCAATGATCACTGTTGTCATGTCCTCCTGGAACTTTTTCTGTTTCACTTGTTCCTTCTGTGTTGTCACCTGTTTTACTTTAGTTCCTGTTTTATTTGAAATATTTTATCCTGTCTGTTCACTTCACTTCCTGTGTTTAACCCATCTGATGCTCAGAACTTTTCTCTAGTTTTTCTAGCAGACCCCGTCAATTTCACCAAGAAATGACTTTTCAGAAGTGAAACGGTCACCTGGCTTGCTTCAAAGAGACAGACTGGTGCCAAAAGCACCTGCAGCAGTGGACAGAGGGAACAACACCTGGGAGACTGCAGGACTGTGATATCACCACTAGATCCCACCATCTAGTTTAAAACTATGGAGCAAATCTTGAGGGCGGTCCAAGATGTCACTGGGGCTGCTAGAACAAGCTCAGCCCCAGGCTCTAGAGGAACACCCTACAAGCTCTACAACATGTGCCCCAGGCTCCTGCAATGACTGTGGAGGATCCTCAAAGTGATCTGGAGAAGGTCTAAGGTAGTCTAGCAGTGGGGAGTGCTGTGTCTTTGGGCTCCAAAGGTGGAGAACACAAGCAACATTTAACAGCTCAAGGCGATCCCAGACCTCAAGAGTGCACTTATAATGATACTGATAACTTTCAGTATTGTTGCTCAACACCTGATGGCGAAACTCAGAAGAATTCCTACATCAACACCTCAGTTCAGAAAAGAGACTTCTGAGGGCCCCAGGATGCATGAACATACAGGAATGGTCACTCAGCTGATCAAAGAGGTGTAAGAAGGTCATGGAGACCTGTCTGCTATAAGGCTGGACCTCGCCAATGCCTATGGCTCTATACCACACAAGCTGGTGGAAACATGGACTTCCAGTACAGTTTTGAGCTGAGCTGACACAAGGGGAGTAGATGATCAATGTGTTATTGATCTGTATCAATGTTTGAATATGATGGGCTCTTTGTTTACCTAAGCTGCTGGTGGTGCTCTTAGAGAGGTTAATAATGAATTTGTTGACAATGTCCCGGAGGGCTGAGTAGTCACTGAGCATGTACACGTGGTTTTCAACAGGATGTGAGGCAATGGTACTCAGCTGAGCCTTGTCTGCACCACCTACAACAAAAAGAAAAAAATACTGTTAAAACTGTACCTTAAAAAAATATTCTGTTCTTGGGTGCTGGAACGCAGGAACACATATTTTTTATTATGTTTGACAATGGAAAATATGTGGTAGTTTTTAAAGCACATGTTCCAATTATCCCACTGAAAATGTGACAAGATATACAGCAGCAGTCAAATGTTTGGACACACCTTCCCATTCACTTGAATGAGAAAGTGTGACCAAACCTGTGAGTGGTGCTAGAGAAGAATTGACAAATAAGATCAGACTGAATCAAGATTTTGACTGTGCATAACATGTATAACATGTACATGAGATAGTTGGTAATAACATGTGTTAAAGTTTGGAATACAACATCAGTCAGTAATGGACCAGGTTCAATGTAACATCAAATACATTTTCATTCAGTATTTTCCCTGCATCCTGTTTACCTGAGAGTACATTTGGTTTCCACAAGAAAAGTGGATTTAAGTCATTGGAACATAAGTCAAAACTCAGATACTTTACAGATTGAGCAGCCTAGGAACTTGGAACATAGTAAAATGGCCACAATACCAATAGTGTAGATCTCAATGCCGGAGTCTCTCAGGTGCCGAGAGGGGAGGGTTACATTATCATAGGAGTCTCCATCAGTAATCAGGATAACAATTTTGTGGGAGTCTGCACGCATTCCCACATTGAGTTTAAAGTTGTTATGGAGGATGTGGTTCAGAGCTCTTCCTGTATGACAGTAATAAAGAAGCTTTAAAAGGTGCAGAGTTGAAAATCTGACTGTTGCAAAGACTGTTAGGTGACTGACAGTTGGATCACTTCCACAACCTTGTTAACAATATCTGGTTCTTTGATAAAAAGTCAAAACTAGAAGCCTGTAGACATAAAACCTGAAAGAGAAAGTTAACTATGACTCTCAAGATGCATTTCAGTTGGAAACATCCAATCACAGAGCTTCAAATTCTATTGTGAGACGCTCATAACATTATGAGTTTTTAATGTTGTTGTTGTATCTATATACCTATTATAATCACTATCACTATAGTGAATTCAGCAATCTTTGACGCATTATAGCATAATGCCATATAATAATGTAATATCTCAATATTAATAATAATCATAATAACATTACAATTATAATCATTATTACAGTCAGACAGTGTGTTGTTAAATCACCTGTGTAGGGGCATCCACCTCTCTGTTCCAGTCTGTTTATTTCCTCCAGCAGGGATTTTTTAGTCTGGTGGGTGTTCAGCTGCCACTTTGTCTTTGGTTTGTGACTGTACTGAACCAAACCTGCAGAAAAGACAGAAATGTGTAAAACTGACACACTGAACAAGCAATGCACTGACCATAATGACAATAATGAGTATGAGAATAATCATCTGCACAGATTACTCTTGAACAGATGCATTGCTTTATTATGATTTATTATTGCTATTTTCATCATCTTTAGCTCCAACACTCCTCCAAATATCATATGTCTCACACACACTCATGCCTGAACAAATTTGCATAGGCAAAGAAGGACCACAGGACTTAAAGGTCCATTCTAGCAGTTCAGTCCAGTAGAACTAACAGACTAATAACCTCTGAGTCTACTGTCTGACTCTGGTACATGAACCAATCTGGTGAGGCCTGAAGCCCCCGAGCATACGGGCAGCAGTTCAGCATGTACAGGAAGCGTTGAGGGCAGCAAGTATGTATGAGGGCTGGTATCAGTATCAGCAACAGCTGAGTCCAGTCAGGTTGAGTTGAGTCTAGTATGCAGGTTGATGGTACTGAACGTTCAGCAGTGAGCGCATACAACTATAGTAAAAACATGTCAGTCAGTCATCACCTGCGCTGCTTAAAGTGAGTTAAATGTTGTCACACAGAACTCAAGTGAGTTTTTAATACAGTTTAATTGTAGCAGTATGATATTTAGTCAAGTCTGCCACTTTACCTGGTGCTTTAGTCTATCAGTGCACTTCCTGGCCTTCCTCTGCTCTCCATGCTGGTAGGTATGCAGCTGCATTATTTGTAGTGTGTTCCTTTAGCTCTTGTTCTGCAGCATATTAAACAGCTGCCCTTTGTTTTAGTGGTCCATGCTGCTTAAAGTGACTGTGATGAGCTCTGTTCTCTTGCCATAAGCAAGTAAAGCCCTCGGATATGGACTTGATGTTTTTATTTAGCTATAACAATAGCCTGTTAGTCCAGGTATCGAACACCTCACCTTTCTGCTTTTCATGGCGGATTCTGAACACATGACTGGTACGTCAGAGCGTCCTCGTCTTTCTACTCTCTAGGAGGACGCTTGCTGATCGGGACCAGTGGCTAAAAGATAATTGCAGGAACACTGCTGCTTCACCTAACTTTGGTGGCTGTTTTGCTTGGGACTGCTCTGTCGCCCTGCCTCATAGAATCTAGCTGCTTCCCTTGCCGCTTCCTGCTTTGCTCACCACTTCCTGCTCCGATTGCTATTGTAACTGTTTTCTTCAAGTTGCTTGGCCCCCTTGTCTTTGTCCCCGAGCAGCTGACTCCAGCGACAATTGACAAGTCGGGAGTGTGTGTGTGTGTTCTCGTTTTTCTATCCTGGTGGGGTCCACATCCTGACATATCACTCACAGCATGGGGACCGATTTTTCCCACAGGCACGAGCATTGCAATCAAAAGAAAAGACACTCTTGAAAAATTTAAAACAAAAATTGGTCCTCTAAGGGTCGAATTTCACTTCCTGTGCACTTGATGCTACAGTGTGTGAATTGGCACCGCGGGGGACATTTTCTTGACGTGTGTGTGTGTGTGTGCACTAAGCGGCTGTGCGTGGATGAGCGTCAGTGTGTGTGTGAGGGGGGTTGTATGAGATCAGGACATTTTATGTTTTCTCTGAGTGTATTGTATTTGGAATTAATTGGTTGGTTATTTACTATTTAGTTTTCATGTTAATTGAGTGACAGAATCTGTTTTTTTGCTTACTTTTTTTGTTCATGTTACCAATTGATGACTGTGTTTTGTGTTAGGACATCTGTTATTATAATTCTTTTCATGATTTCTTTTGTAATTATATATTGCAATACTGATTGTGCCTCAGACAGCAGTTTTTTAGCTTATACATGTAAAACCACTGGTCTGGTCCTTTAATCCTCACATCAGCCAGAACCTGGACTACTCTTGTTATCATGTTGCATTTTGCTGCTTCTTTGGTATTTGAATATTTTCACAATGTCCTGTAAAGATTTTAGTATATTGAGTACTTAATACACAAGCAGTAGTAGTAATAGTACCAGGATCAGTAGTGTGAATAGTTGTTGTAGTAAAAATATTACCGATCTGGACTTTGTCAGGGCCGATGTCGAAGTTGTTGACTATTTGAGATAGAAAGGGCTTCATCTTTCTATAGTATCCAGAGCTGATGCTGCCAGATTCATCGACCAACAGCATGATGTCGGCCTTGGCTGTCCTTTGATACTGAGAACCTGGAGGAAAACAGAGGATTATGGGATACAATACACACAAGAAACATAATATACAAGTAAGATTAAGGCTGTGTCTGAAATCACTCACTATTTACTACAAAGTTCAAATTTATCTAATATGTAGAGCCTCAAATGTTCCACAATGGAACAAATAAGTAATGTTAATGTTGTGAACACTACTTCCTGCAAACAATCCCACAATACCATGCATTGCATTGCATAGACACCTCCAAAGGAGGCACCTATTCTCCCTTTTTATCTTTTTTTAACGAGCTATACATCCTAAGAAAGGTGTTTGTTCTGGTCTCAATCAGCGGATGAGATAATAAATTTAGTTCTGTTTCTTTACACACAGAAAGAAATCTAAGCAAACCAAAAAGCATCATTAAAAGACAGGTGAGAACATTCTCTCTTTTCAAATACCAAGAAGACAATGTACTGGGTTGTTAGTTCAGGTTGGACCTTGTTGATTTCACTCATCAACATCCCAGCATGCAAAGCGCTCCTGGTTATAGGAGCCATTTAGCTCAAACCTGAAGCCTTGTAGTTTGTAACATGGAGGTTGCATAATGTTTACACCACTAACTAAGACCACTTCCTCTAAAGGGTCTCTGAGCAGTTAATTTGGTCTGAGGACGTTTGCTGTGTTCAGATCTGCCCAAATGAATTGAACCAGAGTTTCTTTCAACCAGACTGAACTACACATTATACAGCCTGAAAACACTGCGGAGCATTATCAAGTTAAGCTAGCTGCTGATATAGCCATGGCTAGTCTTAGCTAAAGCTAAATGAAGTTACTTTTTCCCCATGAGCTGTTATCTGTAACATAATATGCAAACTTTACCTGAGCTGTGAAATCAAGTGGAATTCATATGACTTTGTTTTTATTGTGTTATATGTAAATGTATTAAAACTGTACATTTATTATATCTGTTTCAATTTAATTTTACAGTATACCTAGCCTGGAAGTCATATGTAATGAGTGAGCTCTTGTGGGTGTTGCCCCATCTGATAATCACTCTGATTGAGAACAGGTGACACTTTACTTCCTCCTTGAGGAGGGAGGTTTTGCATCACATTTTCCTGAGCTTTCTATTTCATGTTACTTTGCTGTGCCTTACTAACCCTGGTGTGTTTCTCTTCTGTCCTGCAGGGTGAGTGTAACCAACACTGGTGGTGGTGAAGTATCCTGGAACCTCCCCCTCACTCCCATCCCCTGTACTGGTAATCCATCAATGTAGTAACATTTTAAAATCATAGAACATATTCTGTAATAAAAACTTGGCCTTTATTTTAGCTTTGACTAACTAAATCCATTCTTGACTTTTTGAAATCAAAATAAATTGATTCTAGTTTCTGCTCCTTTTCTTTATCAAAGAGCTTGTGTATCTCTGGGTTAAATTCCCAGAGCGGTGTTGTCAGGTTCTTGTATTTTGGGGTGCTTTTCTAAGAGTCCTGGTTACACATAGTAGAACCAATACTTTTTGTCAGCAGAAAGAAATGTAAATCTTCGGCAAGAAAAATATTTTTTTACACTTAATACGTGTATTATTGGTGGAAAGGGTGAAAGATAAACAACGAACGACCAGTCTGATGATAAAAACTGTTGGATCTGAGGAGACACATTAAGTCATCACATTAGATCACATTACATTATGAGTAAAACAGCTCCCATCAAACAGAAACATGACATGTGATGGAAAAGCAACCTGGACCATTGTTTTGTGTTTTGTACAATATTCTGGTTCATTGGTCCTATTCTTATTTTTTCAACTTTTACTCATCCTTCTTGAAGTCCAAGCAGAAACAGATAAATTAGTCTTGGGCAAGAAAAAGCTGTTTTTACACTTAATACGCGTATTCTTGGAAATATCACGTATCATGTGCATTTTTGGATGAAAGGCAAGATGTCTTGAAGAATCTAAAACAAGTGAAGTTTCCCTTGATTTAACTCTTCTAAATCTATCCCTGTCTCTTACCACAATTGTTCACTGACTTGTTTGCTGTCTTTTACTTTTCACTACAACACAGTTGTTATGGTTCAATAACATTAAAGAACCCGGGAAGGAAACAGTTTACAGTTCCTTCATCAGATTCTGCCTCAGCTCTCTGTAGGTCGCTGGGTCGGTCCTGCTGCCTGATGACTTTTTATCATTTTTACAAACATGGAAACAAAGTCAGTGTGACATCTCAGTTGGACTGAGCTTCACACTCTGCTTCAGCTTACCTGTGACAGGGAAAGACAGCTGATGGCTCTCAGAGGAGAAGTTACGATCAAAAACATAGACGCTATAAACACAGCTGTAGCTTCCTTGGTGGGCGGGGTCTGCAGCAGGAAACAGGAAGTCAGCAGAGTGATTGACAGCTGGCTTCGTGTATTTGTGTGCTGTGTTGGAGGAGGTGAAGGTGAGCTGGAAGGAGCCTCCTGGGTACTGAGGCTGGACGGAGCAGCTGATGGTTAAGCTGGCCTTGGAGACCCCGTCCATGGTAGAAGACACAGAGATGATTGGCTGAACCAGCAAGTCTGTAAACACAGAGAGATGATTGAATGAATCAGCATTTTATGGGGGTTTGAAGCAATGAGCCACCAGGAACAAGCTAACTTCTCTACCCTTTAGGATGCCATCATACTGGGTAAGTTTACAGTTCAGTCCGATGGAAACCACCAACTATCACTGTGACAGAGGAAGGAAAATATTACTCATAGATGATGTCACTGATGGACTTACTTGAGCAGATGAGCTCCACGATGGAGGAAGAAGAAGATGATGTTGCACATTCCCTCAGGGTATATCCAGAACTAATACATTTAGGATTGATCCTCCATACCAATATGTCTGAAAATTCATCTCTCCTTCTTGTTGAAAGACCAGAGCCGCAAACCAGATCTCCACAGGCTGCAGCTGCTTCCTTCATGGTCCAGTCAAAGAACTGCACTGGTCTCCACTTTTTTCGTTTCAACTCCAATGTACCTGCACAGCGACTGGCTCCTCCCACCAACCTGACAGGCTCTGAACAGAAACAAGAGAGTCATCAGTAAAAGAATAAAGTGAGTTTCATTAGAAGAGAAATGAAGCCAAATCAAAGCTGCAGCTCCTCTTCTACCTGAGCAGTTGAGTCCAACAGCTTTGCCAGGTGAGCAGGTGCTTCTAGCTGAGTCTGATCTTCCACAGTCCAGGAGAGCAGACTCATTGCCTCCACACTGGAACTCTTTGGTCCACATTGGAGCCTCCGCTTGTCCATAGAGTGCCCCCTGGAGGAATGAAGGAGCCCCACAGCCAAGCTCCCTGCAGACCACCTCTGCATCCTGCTGGTCAAAGTCAGCATCACACACTGAGGACCATGACTGGTTCAACTGGTCAGACATCACCTCTACTCTGCCAGAACACAAATTAGGTCCATTCACCAGCCTGACAGACCCTGAGGAGAGAAAGATCATCAGCTTTGTCAATATTAACTGCTGATAAAGATTATTTCGACTTTAAAAATCTTACTGAAAGTGAGAGAGCACCTTCATACCCTGACACAAGAACACAAATGTACAGAAAATATTGCATGCTATTTTTTTGGATTACAATGTTTCTTCTGGCACCATCTTGTGGTAGCATGAGGAATGACATTCTGGTAGACCCCAATGCATGATCTACTGCCTTCTCCTGTTTCCCGCTGTCAGATTATTACTTTCAGCAGTAGCAGCTTATGCTGTCAGACCAAAGCCTAAACAGTGAACTGTACTCATTACCACTGGTCTGTCACAGTACCTCCGATCACCTGTTAACACTGTGTTAATGTGAGTCACTTGGAAACTGAATACATACATATATACATATATTAAAACAACTCCTGCTTTCTCTTGTAGTGTGAATATCCAAACTATGTATGTTAACACTTTGTGCGATGGTAGAATACATCTAATAAGGCATGGTCATTCACCACGAAGTTGACACCTGGGAGACTGCAGGACTGCGATATCACCACTAGATCCCACCATCTAGTTTAAAACTATGGACCAAATCTTGAGGGAGATCCAGGATGTCACTGGGGCTACTAGAACAAGCTTGGCCCCAGGCTCTAGAGGAGCGCCCTACAAGCTCTACAAGATGTGCCCCAGGCTCCTGCAATGACTGTGGAGGACCCTCAAAGTGATCTGGTGGAAACATGGACTTCCAGTACAGCTTTGAGCTGAGCTGACACAAGGGGAGTAGATGATCAGTGTGTTATTGATAGGTATCAATGTTTGATTATGATGGACTCTTTGTTTACCTAAGCTGCTGGTGGTACTGTTACAGAGGTTGACAGTGAAGTTCTTGATGATGGCCAGGAGGGCTGAGTAGTCACTGAGCATGTACACATGGTTTTCAACAGGATGTGAGGCGATGTCCCTCAGCTCACTTGTCCGTGCATTCCCTACACCTGAAAGAAAAAATACTGTTAAAACTGTACCTTTATTATTCTGTTCTCGGGTGCTGGAATACAGGAACACATATTTTTATTATGTTTGACAGTGGAAAATGAAAATATATGGTAGTTTTTAAAGTGCACGTCCCAAATATCCCCCGAAAATGTGATAAGGTATACAATACCAATTAAATGTTTGGACACACCTTCCCATTCACTTGAATGAGAAAGTGTGACCAAAAAAAGTTTGGAATACAACATCAAGTCAGTAATGGACCAGGTTCAATGTAACATCAAATACATTTTCATTCAGTATTTTTCCTGCATCCTGTTTACTTGTGAGTACTTTTGGTTTCCACAAGAAAAGTGGATTTAATTCAGTTGAACAAAAGTCAAAACTCAGATACTTTACAGATTGAGCAGCCTAGGAACTTGGAACATAGTAAAATGGCCACAATACCAATAGTGTAGATCTCAATGCCGGTGTCTCTCAGGTGCTGTGAGGGGAGGGTTACACTGTCTTGAGACCTTCCATCAGTAATTAGGATAGCCATTTTGTGGGAGTCTGCACGCATTCCCACATGTTGTTGAAAATTGTTATCCAGGATGTAATTCAGAGCTAGTCCTGTATGACAGAAATAAAGAAGCTTTAAAAGGTGCAGAGTTGAAAAGCTGACTGTTGCAAAGACTGTTAGGTGACTGACAGTTGGATCACTTCCACAACCTTGTTAAAAATATCTGGTTCTTTGATAAAAAGTCAAAGACATAAAAACTGAAAGAGAAAGTTAACTATGACTCTCAAGATGCATTTCAGTTGGAAACATCCAATCACAGAGCTTCAAATTCTATTGTGAGACGCTCATAACACTATGATTTTTAATATTATTATTGTATTTGTATAATTATTATAATCACTATCACTATAGTGAATTCAATCTTTGACTCATAATATTATAGCATAATGCCATATAATAATGTAATATCTCAATATTAATAATAATCATAATAATATTACAATTGTTCTTATTATTACATTGAGACGGTATGTTGTTAAATCACCTGTGTTGGTGCCTCCTGGTTTCTGTTCCAGCTTGTTTATGGCCTCCAGCAGGGATTTTTTAGTCTGGTGGGTGTTCAGCTCCCACTCTATCCTTGGGAAGTGACTGTACTGAACCAAACCTGCAGAAAAGACAGAAATGTGTAAAACTGACACACTGAACAAGCAATGTACTGACCATAACAATGATAATAATGAGTATGAGAATAATCATCTGCACAGATTACTCTTGAACAGATGCATTGCTTTATTACGATTTATTATTGTTATTTTCTTCATCTTTAGCTCCTCCAAACATCACATGTCTCACACACACTCATGCCTGATCAAATTTGCATAGGCAAAGAAGGACCACAGGACTTAAAGGTCCATTCCAGCAGTTCAGTCCAGTAGAACTAACAGACTAATAACCTCTGAGTCTACTGTCTGACTCTGGTACATGAACCAGTCTGGTGAGGCCTGAAGCCCCTGAGTGTCTCTTCGGTATTCTTTGGCATACGGGCAGCAGTTCAGCATGTACAGGAAGCATTGAGGGCAGAAAGTATGTATGAGGGCTGGTATCAGTATCAGCAACAGCTGAGTTCAGTCAGGTTGAGTTGAGTCTAGTATGCAGGTTGATGGTACTGAACGTTCAGCAGTGAGTGCATACAACTATTGTAAAAACATGTCAGTCAGTCACCACCTGCACTGCTTAAAGTGAGTTAAATGTTGTCACACAGAACTCAAGTTAGTTTTTAATACAGTGTAATTGTAGCAGTATGATATGTAGTCAAGTCTGCCACTCTGCACTTTACCTGGTACTTTAGTCTATCAGTGCACTTCCTGGCCTTCCTCTGCTCTCCATACTGGTAGGTATGTGGCTGCATTATTTGTAGCGCATTCCTTTAGCTCTTGTTCTGCAGCATATTAAACAGCTGCCCTTTGTTTTAGTGGTCCATGCTGCTTAAAGTGACTGTGATGAGCTCTGTTGTCTTGCCATAAGCAAGTAAAGCCCTCAGGTATGGACTTAATGTTTTTATTTAGTTATAACAATAGCAGATCATAGCAGATCCTAAACACATCACCGGCACACCACAGACGCTTTGGTTAGCACAGAGTACTGCAGAACCTCCTCATCTTTCTCCTTTCTGAAAGGACGCATGCTGATCAGAACCTCTGAACATTAAGATAAGTGCAGGAACACTGCTGCTTCGCCAAACCTTGGTGGCTGTTTTGCTTGGGACTGCTCTGTCGCCCTGCTACATAGACTCTAGCTGCTTTGCTCTCTGCTTCCTGCTTCGCTTGTTATTGTGACTGTTTTCTTCAAGTTACTCGGCCCCTCAGTCTTTGTGTCCGCGCGGCCGGCTCTAGCGACAGTTAAGAAGTAGAGGGTGTGAGTGTGTGTGTTCTCGTTTTTCTATCCTGGAGGGGTCCACAACCTGACATATCACTCACATCATGGGGACCGATTTTTCCCACAGACACAAGCATTGCAATCAATAGAAAAAACTTCCCTGTGTATGCCCTAGAGGTCACACTTGATACTACAGTGTGTGAATTGGCACTGGTGGGGACTTATTATTTAGTTTTCAGGTTAATTGAGTTATTATGTCCATTTGATTTAGTATCTCTGGCCACAGAATCTGTTTCTTTGCTTACTTTTTTTTTCATGTTACCAATCATGAATTAGTTTAATGATTTTTGTTTCCTAATTTTTATTTGAGTTTCAGCCCCAGGCTGTTAGTGTTTAGTGTTAGGACATCTGTTATTATAATTCTTGTCATGATTTTCTTTGTAATTATTGCATTACTGATTGTGTTCTCCCCTCTCCCTTTAGTTGCTGAGAATTTTGGTGGTGTCCCAGGTGGTGGTTTCCCTTTGTGTGTTGTGTGATCCTGGATTTTGGTTTTCTTTGCACTTTATTTTTTTGTTGTGTGCCACGTACGAGTGGGGTGCTCTCTATTTAATTTGGACTTCCTCTCCCCAGTTTTCCCCTCACTACCGGTAAGCCTCAGCACTGGAGCAGGGTGTTAGCATTTAAGTTCTCTATTAAGTCCTAACTTATTGTGACAACTAAATAGATTTGTTGAACCATGTTTCCTGCCCTTCCTTGTATTACTTCCCTGCATGCCTCTCCATTACCATTTATATTTATTTAAAATTATCTGAGTGGAATTCCTGGGGTGGTGTTGTTGGTTTTCCTTTCAAATTTCATAATCTTAAATTTCTTGCTCAGAATATTGTATCAACCCTCTTATCGCCACATAATGTTGTAATTCCTCCATTTTTTTTATCACTGACATCTCATCTGGTTACATAAAAGCAGAGTAGGAAGGAGAAGGTGAGGGCTTCTCTTAGCTTACATACTAGTTAATAAAAAAAAAAGAATTAAAAGAAGAGACAAGAGGACAATTCCACTTTTTACAGAACGAGTGTATGAAGTTGATCCTGTGGATGAACCAACATGACTAAGTTGTGCATCCCTCCTAGCTAGAATGTTTTGTTCAGAAATGCTTCACAGAGTATGTTCAGTCAGAACATCTGTCCTGCTAACTGATCCAACACAGACCTACACAGAAGGAATGTACAGTATATCTCTACCATGGAGATCAGTGTCTGGATGAAAGATTGTTTTACAAGCTGAATCATAATTACTATGAGTTATAAATGTGTGTTTCAGTAGATGAAGCACTGAATTTGAAGGTAGCTGTATCACCTGAACATTTCATTTTCAACATTTTGAGAATTCTGCAAGTTAATACAAAAGCTAAAATATGTCTGCATGTTTTGGAAAATAACTGTCAGTAATGGAGGCTGCATGCAGACAGCAGACATCAAACATGTAAAACCACTGGTCTGGTCCTTTTATCCGCACATCAGCCAGAACCTGGACTACTCTTGTTATCATGTCTCATTTTGCTGCTCTTTCGGTATTTGAATATTTTCACATTGTCCTGTAAAGATTTTAGTATTTTGAGTACTTAATACACAAGCAGTAATAGTAATAGTACCAGGATCAGTAGTGTGAATAGTTGTAGTAAAAATATTACCGATCTGGTCTTTGTCAGGGCCGATGTCGAAGGCGGTGACGATTTGAATTAGAAAGGGCATAATCTTTTGATAGTCTTCAGGGCTGATGCTGCCAGATTCATCGACCAACAGTATGATGTCGGCCTTGGCTGTGGTTTCACACTGAGAACCTGGAGAAAAACAGAGGATTGTGGGATACAAAACACACAATAGACAAAATATAGAGGCAAGACTAAGGCTGTGTCTGGAATCACTCACTATTTACTACAAAGATCAAATTTATCTAATATGTAGAGCCTCAAATGTTCCACAATGGAACAAAAAAGTAATGTTAATGTTGTGAACACTACTTCCTGCAAACAATCCCACAATACCATGCATTGCATTGCATAGATTAGCAGTTTAGAAATGTGAAATTAGTGTTTGACTCCACAGCAGACAGTGATGATGTAAAAATGTGACAAAAAATCTGTAATTTCTGCTCACTATTTGATAAAGTGTGTGTATTAGTGAGTAGTGAATGAGTGAACGAGGGAGGGATTTCAGACACATCCTGAAAGTCTACAGTCATGCTAGCAGCACTGTGAGACTGTACACAGTGGTGTTTTGACCTAAATGCTAACATGCTGACATTTAGCAGGTATAATGTTTACCATGTTAACCATCTTAGTTCAGCATGTCAGCACACTAACATTTGACAATTAACACCAAACAAAAAGTACAGCTGTGTCATTAGTTTTGAGACTATTTGGACATGAACCAAACTTCATCCATTCTCAGCTGCTTATCTAGGTGCTGGTCCTCCTGGGGGATCCAGAGGTGTTCCCAGGCCAGATTGATCTCCTACCAGTTGGATGTGCCTGAACACCTCCAAAGGAGGCACCTATTCTCTCTTTCTCACTTTTTACCTGTTGATTGGTGTTTGCCTTCAGCCTGGAGTCCTGGAGAGAAAATCAGAAATTTCACATTTAGATTGGAGCAGAGCTGTGAAGTGAACAAACACAGAGCTGTTTCTGGACATCTGGAGGATCTAGAAGTGACAGACAGCAAGCTAGACATCTTAAGAAAAGGAGTTTGTTCTGGTCTCAATCAGTGGATGAGATAATAAACTTAGTTCTGTTTCTTTACACACAGAAAGAAATCTAAGCGAACCAAAAAGCATCATTAAAAGCCAGGTGAGAACATTCTCTCTTCAAATATACCAAGAAGACAATGTACTGGGTTGTTAGTCCAGGTTGGACCTTGTTGATTTCACTCATCAACATCCCAGCATGCAAAGCGCTCCTGGTTATAGGAGCCATTTAGCTCAAACCTGAAGCCTTGTAGTTGTGTTCACTTTTGAACCTGTTTTGAACGTCTTTTCACTGCTGACCACTGCCGTTTTGTAAAGGTGTTTTCAAAGGGAAAATGCTGACGAGGTTGACTGGTAATGCGTTGAACAGAAGTTTAGTGGAGCAAGCAGCACTAGTTGTCGTGAAGGTACTATAATGAAGTGTCATAGAGAAACTGATGCCATATTTTGCAAAAGTATCAAAACTTGAGTGATGAAGTTGCACCATTGGTGCAGACAGCCCATTGTTGGAGTTTCCCCATTGGCCATTGCTCTTTCAAAATGAATTGGAACAAACAGTTTCTATTCAGTCCTCAGGGGGCATGTAGAGTGGAGCCCTGCAGCTCAATGTCAGTGAAAAAAGTAGCTTAACCATGTTATGTGATGCTGCTTCAATACACATTAACAAAAAAATCACTGGAACCATTACAGAAAATTGCCAATTCACATTTATTATCCAGGAAATCACATGTATGTAAAATGTATTTTTCATTTCATTGGGCCTTTAACTTATGATGTTGTTATTTCTGATAGAAATTATGGACAAACCAATGAAAATAAGTTAGAATTATGTTTTAGTGTGTTTAAATGACTTTAATACCAAGAAATCGTGTGTGGTGACATATGGTGTGTGTGTGTCTGTGTGTGCGTTTCTGTGTACGTGTATCTTATATTTCTAATTTCGTGGAGACAAAAATATTCACTTTGTGACTCACTTCTCTTTTGGGGAAAAAAACTATTAAATATTAAGTGTGAAAAAGTGTGAAAAACAGTTTGACAGGAAGTGGCGCAAATGTATATCTGATAAGAAAAAAAAATGTAAAAAGTGTTTTGAAACGGTCAGGCCTGTATGTGATGAGAAAATATCTGACATTGTAATGGTAACAGATATATACTATAATCTCTGTAATCATAAACTAGTTAGTTTGTCATCAAATGCTTTCCTGTCATAGAAAAACATCTCAACTTTATTTCAGTCACATTAAAATGACTTTTTGTCATTCAGGAAGTTTGGGAAGCTGATTTGAGGGAACACTTTGAGAGGACTAGATTAAAGAACCTCCTCACAAATGAGGAGCCTGTCTGTCAATCAAATCTGCCTTCAAAGTCTCTCCCTGTTCTTCTTAATATACCCACAGTCCCTGCAAGGTGACGGTCATGTGACCGATGAACACAGCCCAAAGACGTCATTCATATGCTTTGAATTTTCATTATTAGATGATGAACACATGAATTATTGGTTTGTTATTAGAAGTTAAAGAGATAAAACTCATTTCAGCAAGTATCAGAACTTTTACTGAACACACTTCACTACGTTTTACTGACCATGTTGACTTTTACTGCAGTTTTCAAAGCTGCTGTTTGACTTGAACTCAGTATTTCTACATTACAGCAGAGTCTTACCTGAGCTCCACAGCAGCAGCAACAGCATCAGCAGGTGATCCATGTCCATGTAGACGTCTGTCTCCGTCTCTGTGTCGTCTCTCTCTGCTCGTCTGTTGGACTCATCGTGACCTTTTATATTGATCAGATGTGGTACTTTCCTCTGTGGTTTCTGAGAGGAAGCTGCTAGCTGAAACGGCTCTGACCTGCTTCATCATGTGACTGACAGCTAAAGTAAATGAAGGGCACCTCTCATTCAAACACACTCCAGCCTGTTATTTGCGCTGGGGATGGGGGGGCCTCCATTTAGAAAGGTTGGACCAACGACCTTAAATTTGATGCTCACATGTGGTTTGGATCACCATGACAACACCAACCATGACAGTTCATTTGGCTTGTAAAGATCAGAGCTATTGATATGATGATTGACAGTGAGATGGACAAATCAGGCCCCTCTGATCATATTCATTTATGAGTGAATTCTCCAAAAAGGCTCCATGTTTTTATTGCTGCATTGTTCCATCAGATAGAAATAATCTACATTTCTGCTGCTGCATCATTTTAGACACATTTTCACAAAATTCAGAAGACAGTTTGGATATTTTTGAAAACTTTGGGATTTCATCTTGAATTTGAAATAAAGTCCTACAAGTTTAAACGTAGTCTGTCTGCACAGCATGAGCTCGTACTGAGGATGTTGATGAAGAAAATGCTGATATCTCAAAATCAGGTGAAATAATTCCAGTGAACTGACACTGTAACTTGTGGTTAGAGGCCTCACTTCTGAGGAACTGTTCATCACACATTCAGTCTTTAAAAAGCACAGTTTATCTGATGTCAGCACACAAGATTTCTGGGTACTGAATTCATTCTGAGCTGCTGTTTTGTGTTATCTGGATAAACCGATCTGTGGGTTATTGGTTGACTCTATATTATATTATATGGAGTTTTTATATGTAAAAAATTAGTGAGGCACCAACTACTTCAACAGATCAGCTATATACCAGGAAATCTACAGTACTTGCTCTGGCTACTGCTGAGTTTTTAACATGTTATGATTATTTTAGATGTCTCCAGGTTTCCCAAGTCAGAGAACAAACACTTTAGTCTGATTTGGTTTTTAGCTCCATTTTCTAGTTACTGAAAATTAATAAGTTATTTTCACACACAAATTATAACTTATAACTTGTAGTTAGAGGCCTCAGTTCTACGAAACTGCTTATCACACATCCAGTATTTAAGTAGCACAGTTTATGTGGTGTCAGCACACAAGATTTCTGGGTATTGAATTCATTCTGAGCTGCTGTTTTGCATTAACTCTATATGAACCAGTCTGTTGCACTAAAACATAATTCTGGCTTATTTTCATAGTTTTGTTCATCATTTCTATCAGTAATAACAAAATCATACTCAACAAATTAATATCTGAGATCTGTGAACATGGTGACATCACTAAAAAGACGTCTGATAGGCAGTGGTGTTTCTATATGTAAAAAATTGGTGGGGCACCAACTACTTCAATAGATCAGATACATAACAGGAAATCTACAGTACTTGCTCCAATTACTGATGAGTTTTTTTTAACATGTTATGGGTCCATGCATGATGGCTGCACAAAACACTATTAACAACAAAGTGGCTGCTTCTAGTAGGTTTAAGATATTTATTTTTATTATATATTTTTTTTTATATTTATTTAAGATAAAGTCCTTCAAGTTTAAAGAAAGTCTGGCTGCACAGCATGAGCTAATACTGATGATGATGCTGAAGAAAATGCTGATATCTCAAAATGAAGGGAAATAATTCCAGTGAACTGAACTTTTAACTTGTGGTTAGAGGCCTCAGTTCTGAGGAACTGTTCATCACACATTCAGTCTTTAAAAAGCACAGTTTATCTGATGTCAGCACACAAGATTTCTGGGAACTGAATTTATTCTGAGCTGCTGTTTTGCATTAACTCTATATGAACCAGTCTGTTGGTTAACTCTATATGAATATGTCTGTTGGTTAACTCTATATTATATTATATTATAGAAATGATGTCTGATAGGCGGTTGTTGGGAACAGGTAGGAGTGTGTTTGATTATTAGCAGTATGAAAGAAAAGGTTGTCAATGTCAATCAATAATGTCAGAAGTAATCCTGAGCAGGACAAACACAAAGCAGTCCAGTGTGATGAACACAACTAAACAGGAAGCAAACTTTACATACTCTTAAGAGTAGACAGGACAAAAGGACACGGCGGTCCATTAAGTCACACAAGAATTACAGCTATGAAGCTGAAAAGCTTGATGCTATACGACAGCACTGATGCCTTTGAAAACACACAACTATCACTACCTCTGCCCAGACTGTTGCCTCTCACTGGTCGCTGTGGAGAGCGAGCAGGGTGAAGGGTGAGCAGGGAAATCCACGTCTTCTTAAGAAACTCCGTTTCTTACTTCTGCAGGCAATACTGAGCAGCCGCTGTGTTGCAGCACAGGTGCCTCTCACGGATCCGGAACGTGTTTGGGTGAACACGGTGAAGTCTTGTCTCATCCCGCGAGAGGAGTCTTCGGTGAGGGGAAAATCACATGCATGTGCATCCTTAGTGTGGCTGAGTCTGTCGTACCCGAGCAGAAATGACAACCAGGTAAGATCCAATGTAGAAATATTAACTGAAAATTCAAAAGTCACAGGAACCTACTAGAAAGGCATGAGACACAGACACCACAACACTATAGGAACATGGAATAAATGGAGAGCAAAAGCAGACAACTCAACAGAATTTATTTCATTACACTCACAGGCAATGCTTTGGGGTCAAAATGTGTTGGGTATTCTCCCCTAAATACTGCCAACAGCCTCCCACAATAAGCATTAAACTCAGTGGAATATACTGTCCCTTTGGCCCTTTTATTAAAATTGGAGCCGTGTAATGTAATGTAATGTTGTATCTGTCTGTTTTTTTTAGTTTCTCTCTATCTTTCAATCTATTCTTAAGTTCCTCTTCCTCTTCTTCAGACTCATTTTCACTGTGAATTATTTTAGCTGTGTGTGCATTTCTTTCTTTCTCAAGGTCTACAGTCGTGCACAAACATGCTTTAACTAACTGAGACCACAAAAGTTAGATTTCAATAGTTTTATAGAAGTAATGAAAGAGCTGATGTGTTGATGGATGGGTTGGAGAACCTGATGAAGTGATTAGGGATGGAGGGATGAAGTGATGGGGGGAGGAAGGGAGTGAGGTGTGAGAGATGAAGAGTGTAGAATGGAGGGTCGAGGGTCGATGATGGACAAGACGACGACTGCCACAGTGGGAAGCTAGGAGGGAACAGGGGGGAGAAGGTTGAGACTCTGGGTAGGGGTGCTGTCTCTCCAGTGTGTCGCCTGGATAGAGCCCCCTGTTCCTGTGTTAAAACAGAGGAGAGAGAGTGGTTGGTGAAAAGAGAGGGGAGGGAGGGACTTGCAACTTAGATAAGGGGAGATGAACGGATGAGGTGTGCCTAAATACTCTGTTGTGCGGAAGTGGGATGTGTACTTGCCGTGGTCTCTGTTCCCAAACTTTGTTAATAATCTATAAACTTCATATAAACACAACTTTCCTGTCTGGCCTGTGCTTTCCCTGACGACAAAAGGGTTACAGCTGCTATATGCTCCTGGCATGTTGCCCAGAGTCTTACACAATTTCAGTTATACACAGCAAAACGTTTTAACACAGCATACAGTGATCCAGAAGCAACAACACTTTTTGCAATATACCGTTTGCAAACAATTCAGCACAGCAACCTCTAAATATACAACACAGCAACACTTTCAGATGTACATAACTTGAAACCCACTAGCAATCGGCAACATATCATAAATGTACAAATAGTTGGGGTAATACACACAAGAGCTATCTCGTGAGTACACATAGTTCACCACGAGAGTTGCTGAGGACGAGCTGCTTGCTGAGCTTTAACAGGAATGGTGCAAAAAAAGTTTGATTTTAAAATCTGCTCGGCATGTATGTTCTGTAACACTCATTGTCATAAGAATTTCTTCTTAATGATCTTTAAATGATGGAGACTGGACCCGAAGAATCAGAGCTTAAGTTGAATTTATTTTCTTGTACAAGAAGGAACATTTTACAATGCAACACACAAGTGGGGTTACAGAGAAAAGGCTCCTTGAGGAGCATTCACAGTTTGCTTATATACCTGGGCTTTCTCTTGATGTTTACAAACACATTCCACAGGTTAAGACATTATCTCAATTTATGGCCACCCTCAATCTACCTATATCCTTCCTGGCCTGTCCCTTAGCCCCTTTATGACCTCCTCGTAATATTTATCCTGACCCTTCACCCTAAACTTTAACGAGGGTTATTAACTATACAAGTTACTGAATAAAAGAGAAAGCTTCATCTTAACACATCAAAATAAAAGGGGCACACACTCAGTATAATCTTAATTTTTATAATACTCATGTTGAGTGGTTTTTGGTTGGTGTTGAGTCCAGACGAGGACAGTTTACATCCTGGAGTTAGCGGTAACCTGCTACAAGTTCAGTGGAAACTGGAGCAAAGTGCACGGGAGCATATTAAGGTGTTAATGTGGACATACAGGATTTATAAAGCTGTGGAACGCAAACTATGTAAACTTTAGCTGAATAGGTCTGGAATGATCTCTGTCCTACAGATAATTGATATCCCCTGACGGTGTGGATAAGGCACCGACAGACAGCTGTCCTCTACCTCTGACCTAGGTATCAAACGTAGTTCCCAAAATCTACACGCACGACCACCCTCGCCTTGCTTAGGGAACCAGAATTCAGTCTGCTAAACCTTAAGTTGTGCCTAAGTGAAAGACCCTTGCACACAGTTGTCTGTTGGAACCCAAATTGCCTCTGTGAGCTATTCCATTAACAAGCATCCAAAACATTATATTGAGAGACAACCAAGGCGTTGGATCCCAGTTGTCCCCTGGATTAATTATGGAGCTTTTTCCCTATCTTTATTCAAAAGCGTGGTATATAAATTTGAGAGCATACTTTATTGATTTTACGTTAAAATTTTGTAATTTGTCCCTCAAAACCCTCCCCTCGCACTCAAACAGCCTCTGCTTGCACTCAGATTTGCTCCACTTGTGCTCAAACTGTGTGCTCGCACAATGTTGCTCGTGTTCAAACTTCAACTCTTCTCCTCGCACTCAGGCTGCTTCTGCGCACTCGCAAAATTTCTGCTCTCGGATTTCTCCACTGTGCTCGGATTGTTTTGTGTAGCAACAACCATGGCAACCACCCTGTCAAAATCATCCGATCAATAGAAGGGTATAAATTGTGTGTAAATTAACAGTCACTTTATTCAAAAAGTCGTAAAGAAAGCAAGGGACATACATTTAATAAGCCCAGGAGGGCTGCATCAGTATAAGTTGTTCCTTCTGGCTGATTCACCTGCAGAGGTAACACCCCTGCCACTGCTTTCCTGATTTTTTGTGATGTGTCCATAAGATCGGGCCGGTGAATTGAATTTGAGTGATTTCATCAGCCTGCAGGTTCCTGAGCATAAACGTTGTCACGGTATGATTAACTGTGTGTAGGGAGTGGTTTCATTCCATCGTCAAATGTGGAAAATATCTCCAACAATATGGTAAATGGACTGTACTTGTACAGCGCTTTTCTAGTCTTCTGACTACTCAAAGCGCTTTTGCATTACAAATCACATTCACCCATATTCATACGCTGAATGGGTACAGGGGCTACCATACAAGGTCCAACCTGCCCATCAGAGGAAACTAACCATTCATACACATTCACACTCTGATGGCGCAGCCATCAGGAGCAATTTGGGGTTAAGTGTCTTGCCCAAGGACACATCGACATGTGGACAGGAAGAGCCGGGAATCGAACCACCAATCTTCCGATTAGAGAACGACCCGCTCTACCTCCTGAGCCACAGCCGACCCTAATATGTCACAAACAGTTCTTAATAAAGTGTATCTGTCCATTCTTGAAATTTAACAACTGTCAGACACATCTCCAAGGAGGAACACCCTGAGTGTGTGTGAAGCCTTGAGCCAAACCACAAAATTGCATGACAACCGTTGCTAGGTCTAAAGAGGAAGTTGTTACATTATCAAAATAGACAGTGAAGATTGAGAGTTTCTTATAACTTTTAGTTCACATATACAATAATAATGTTAGACCCAATGCCACAACCACAGCCCAAGCATGACCCTATGCCACAGCCACAGCCACAGCCCAAGCCTGACCCCATGCCACAACCACAGCCCAAGCATGACCCCATGCCACAACCACAGCCCAAGCATGACCCAATGCCACAACCACAGCCCAAGCCTGACCCAATTGCCACAACCACAGCCCAAGCATGACCCAATGCCACAACCACAGCCACAGCCCAAGCCTGACCTCATGCCACAACCACAGCCCAAGCATGACCCAATGCCACAACCACAGCCCAAACATGACCCCATGCCACAGCCACAGCCCAAGCATGACCCCATGCCACAACCACAGCCCAAACATGACCCCATGCCACAGCCACAGCCCAAGCATGACCCAATGCCACAACCACAGCCCAAACATGACCCCATGCCACAGCCACAGCCCAAGCATGACCCCATGCCACAACCACAGCCCAAGCATGACCCCATGCCACAGCCACAGCCCAAGCCCAAATGGTTGATGCTGGGTTGACATCATTTCAGTCATATTGTTTGCCAGTGACTGTTTGAATTGTTTTCCTTTGACCAGTCTGAGCATTGATATTGTTGTACAGTTAACTTTGCATGGTGTGTAGGGAGTGGTTTCATTCCATCGTCAAATGTGGAAAATATCTCGAACAATATGTCACAAATAGTTCTTAACATTAAGTGTATCTGTCCATTCTTGAAATTTAACAACTGTCAGACACATTTCCAAGGAGGAACACTCTGAGTGTGTGTGAAGCCTTGAGCCAAACCACAAAATTACATGACAACCGTTGCTAGGTCTAAAGAGGAAGTTGTTACATTATCAAAATAGACAGTAAAGATTGAGAGTTTCTTATAACTTTTAGTTCACATATACAATAATAATGTTAGACCCCATGCCACAGCCACAGCCCAAGCCTGACCCCATGCCACAACCAGTCACGCTGTCCTCTGCAACCACTAGACTACTGAATCCTCTGCTGCTGTCTTCTTGATGGCGATTGATACATTGGTACTTATTTTTCAAATGTATGACAAATATTTCTACCATTTGAGGATTTTTTGACAAAAAGGAGTATTACATTTTTTTTTAAAACACAAATAGTTTTTGTCCCATGTAAAGTGTATCAGTGGTCACAATCATCTGTTGTCATCTGATGGGTTGTTCAGTAACTGTTAATCAAATCTGATCAAACTAAACCAACACAGTTCATGAAGCAGATGAGCTGTTGAATCTTAAACACCCCCATGAAAGTAGTAATGAATATTTAAAAATTTAATAACACACTTAACATTCGAAACCAATTTTTCAGGAGCTTTAAAAGTGTTTTTGGTCACTTTCCAGATTCTGATTTAAAATGTAGAATTTAGAATATATGAAGCACAGATTTTCTACCATCCATACTGTTAACAAGCTCAACAAGCTTCTTTTATACTAGTTTTCACAAATTGGTAGGTCATGAAACCAAAATGTAGGACAAATTAGAGCTTTGACTAGATGATGACACTAAATGAAACAAAGTTTTTATGATTTATCTTGAGGAAAACATCAGTGTCTGAACCAAATTTGGTGGCAATTGGTTCAAAAGTTGTTGAGGTATTTCACATTTTAAAAACAGTGACTTATCAGAAAGTGGTGCTCAAAGATGAAACATTTGATCCGATTCAATAAATATTTGATTAATTGAATTTTGTTAACTCAAAGAACAAATATAAAAGGAGAAAACTACACAAAAGCTGAGTAACACAATTGTTATGCTAAAAGACTAAAGTATATAAAAATCAGTGAAGGAAAACCGGATGTATTTTATCAAAATGATTTCTTGACTCAGAATATAAAACTGTTGACATGAAAGGTAAATAAGAGTATATACAGATAATCAAGCATTTTGTCACAATCTTTCAGATGTGTGTGAGGTATGTTTATCCTGAGTTGACTGATCAGAATTTTTTGTAGACAAACAAAAGTTAAGTTTACAATGTGTGTTAAACTCATCGTGTCAATTCTACAATTCTAAAAACTGAGTTGAATATGTTTCCTTTCTCATAAAACATTTGCAAAACTGTTTGTTTAGTATTTCAAAATGAGATTAACTTCTGATTACCAGTTGTAAAACAAGTATAAATGTAGCACATGTAGAGTCATAAAGTCAACTACATGAATCAGCAATGTCTGTTATACATGTTATATGTCTATATCTATATCTGTGTCTATATCTGTATCTATATCTAAAGCTTGCAAACATGAATAAAAGCTGTTGGTCATTCTAGACCAAGTGAAGCACTGGTAACTTGTAAATCATGAGGTGCAGAATTGTCCAATATGACGTCACTCCTTGAGATACAGGCTGCAAAAAGCTGGTTGGTTCACATCACATGGGACTGAAAGGACAGATGAAACCTTTTCTGCAGGGATTTCAGTGCTACTTTAAAGGGAACATCTGTGTAAAAAATGTTCAACATCCACTGAGCTGATGGATGTTTGTTTGTCTCCTTGGAGGTCCTATTCTGCTCCCTGGGCTCCTTCCTCTTCAGCCGGCTCTCCTTCAGCTCTGGAAACACTGAGGTTATAATAATCCAGCTCAATGTTCTCCTGTGGGCCTGACTTCTGCCCCCTGCTGGCCTGGAGAGACATGACAACACAGATCTAAGTTACTGCATCACTCCTCTCTTCAGTTCAATATAAACAGGCTGAGAGCTTCGTTTGTCCTCTAAACAACAAACATGTTCAGTACCTTCAAGATGAAACAGATGACAATGATGAAAAACAGCAGAGTCACAAGCAGGATGAACAATCTGATGATAAAACCTGTTTTACCTGACGAGACACATTCAGTCATCACATTAGATCACATGACATCATGAGTACAACAGCTCCCATCAAACAGAAACATGGCATGTGATGGAAAAACAAACTGGACCATTGTTTTGTGTTTTGTATGATATTCTGGTTCATTGGTCCTATTCTTATTTTTTCATCTTTTTCTTGTTCTTCTTTGAGTCTTACATCTAATGTTACAATTAGAAAGGACCAGAATTTTCTAATCCAAGCAGTAACTTAGTCTTGGGAAAGAAAAAGATGTTTTTACACTTGATACGTGTATTATTGGAGTTATCAGATGTATTAACATCACATGCCAACAAGAAGCTGTGTGATAATGTGCACAGGGTGATAAATAAATAATGTTATGTTTAGTTCACCTTTAAATCCCTTACAGAGGTTACTCTCCACCACTCAGTCAGAACCAAAGAAGACTTTTGGATGAGAGGCGAGATGTCTTGAAGAATCTAAAACAAGTGAAGTTTCCCTTGACTTAACTCTTCTGTAACAACCCTGTTTCTTACCAGTACTGTTCACTGACTCGTTTGCTGTCTTTTACTTATCACTACAACACAGTTAACTCTAGGCAACAATGATTCCAAGGCAACTGGACTTAGATTTGTCAGACTGATGCGTTACGAACTGATGAAGCCGCTTGGATAATAGGTGAAACGTTTTCATAAGACAAATCTAAGTCCAGTTGCCTTGGAATCATTGTTGCCTAGAGTTAAATATGACCTGGACAAATGAGAATATACACAGACTACAACACAATTGTTATGGTTCAATAACATTAAAGAACCCGGGAAGGAAACAGTTTACAGTTCCTTCATCAGATTCTGCCTCAGCTCTCTGTAGGTCGCTGGGTCGGTCCTGCTGCCTGATGACTTTTTTTATCATGTTTTACAAACATGGAAACAAAGTCAGTGTGACGTCTCAGTTGGACTGAGCTTCACACTCTGCTTCAGCTTACCTGTGACAGTGAGATACAGCTGATGGCTCTCAGAGGAGAAGTTACGATCAAAAACATAGACGCCATAAACACAGCTGTAGCTTCCTTGGTGGGCGGGGTCTGCAGCAGGAAACAGGAAGTCAGCAGAGTGATTGACAGCTGGCTGGGTGTATTTGTGTGCTGTGTTGGAGGAGGTGAAGGTGAGCTGGAAGGAGCCTCCTGGGTACTGAGGCTGGATGGAGCAGCTGATGATGAAGTTGGAGCCCCAGCATACCTGAAACCCCTGCTGCTGGGCTTTGGAGACCCCGTCCATGGTAGAAGACACAGAGATCATTGGCTGAACCATCAGGTCTGTAAACACAGAGAGATGATTGGGTGAATCAGCATTTTAGGAAGAGAAACTTGATGATGCACATCCCCTCAGGGCATATCCAGAATGAATGCAGTCAGGATTGATCCTCCATACAGTTCTGTCTGAAGCTTCATTTCTCCTTCCTGTTGAAACTGCAGACCCACAGTCCAGATTTGCAAGCTGCAGCTCCTTCCTTCAGGGTCCAGTCAAAGTCCTCCACTGGTCTCCACTTTGTTCGTTTCACCTCCAGTGTACCTGCACAACGACTGGCTCCTGCCACCAACCTGACAGGCTCTGATCCGATCCTCCGATCACTTGTGAACACTGTGTAAATGTGAGTCACTTAAAAACATACAGTATATTAAAACTACTCCTGCTTTCTCTTGTAGTGTGAATACTTTTGATTAAGCATTTTCATTCATATAGACTGATGAAGACAAAGAGAAAACAAGTAATGCACACAAAAATGAAAATAACCACCATGTTTCAACCACTGATGGTCCTCCTCAGATAGAGGTGTAGGCCTGAACACACCTGTATTCAACAATAGCTGATGAAATGTGATATCATTATCTCCTAAAAAGCTTGATCGACCCATCTGATAGTCATAACTTTTCTCTAACTAAAACTGTCTTTGTAACATTGGCAGGGGCATTCCTAGCAGACCCCTTCAATTTCACCAAGAAACTACTTGTCAGAAGTGAAACGGTCACCTGGCATGCTTCAAAGAGACAGACTGGTGCCTCACAAACTACTGCAGTGATGGACAGAGGGAACAACACCTGGGAGACTGCAGGACTGCGATATCGCCACTAGATCCCAGATCCCACCATCTAGTTTAACACTATGGAGCAAATCTTGAGGGAGATCCAGGATGTCACTGGGGCTGCTAGAACAAGCTCAGCCCCAGGCCCTAGAGGAGCACCCTACAAGCTCTACAAGATGTGCCCCAGGCTCCTGCAATGACTGTGGAGGATCCTCAAAGTGGTCTGGAGAAGGTCTAAGGTAGTCTAGCAGTGGGGTGTGCTGTGTCTTTTGGTTCCAAAGATGGAGAACACAAGCAACATTTAACAGCTCAAGGCGATCCCAGACCTCAAGAGTGCACTTATAATGATAATGATAACTTTCAGTATTGTTGCTCGACAACTGATGGCGAAACTCAGAAGAATTCCTACATCAACACCTCAGTTCAGAAAGGAGACTTCTGAGGGCCCCAGATTGCATGAACATACAGGAGAGGTCACTCAGCTGATCAGAGAGGTGTAAGAAGGTCATGGAGACCCGTCTGCTATAAGACTGGACCTCGCCAATGACTATGGCTCTATACCACACAAGCTGGTGGAAACATGGACTTCCAGTACAGTTTTGAGCTGAGCTGACACAAGGGGAGTAGATGATCACTGTGTTATTGATATCTATCAATGTTTGAATGTGATGGACTCTTTGTTTACCTAAGCTGCTGGTGGTACTTTTACAGAGGTTGATGGTGAAGTTCTTGATGGCCAGGAGGGCTGAGTAGTCACTGAGCATGTACACGTGGTTTTCAACAGGATCTGAGGTGATGGCACTCAGCTGAGCCTTGTTTGCATCCCCTACACCTGAAAGAAAAAATACTATTAAAACTTTTTAAAAAAAAATGTTCTTGGTTGCAGGAATGCAGGAACACATATTTTTATTTTGTTTGACAATGGAAAATACAAAATATATGGTAGTTTTTCAAGTGCACATTCCAAATATCCCCCCTAAAATGTGAAAAGATATACAATACCAGTCAAATGTTTGGACACACCTTCCCATTCACTTGAATGAGAAAGTGTGACCAAACCTTTGAATGGTTCTGTAGAGGAATTGACAAATAAGATCAGCTTGAACCAAGATTTTGACTGTGCATAACATGTATAACATGTACATGAGATAGTTGGTAATAACGTGTTAAAGGTTAGAATACAACATCAAGTCAGTAATGGACCAGGTTCAATGTAACGTCAAATAAATTTTCATTCAGCATTTTCCTCACATCCTGTTTACTTGTACATTTGGTTTCCACAAGAAAAGTGGATTAAATTCAGTTGAACAAAAGTCAAAACTCAGATACTTTACAGATTAAGCAGCCTAGGAACTTGGAACATAGTAAAATGGCCACAATACCAATAGTGTAGATCTCAATGCCGGTGTCTCTCAGGTGCTGTGAGGGGAGGGTTACATCATCACTGGACTCTCCATCAGTAATCAGGATAACAATTTTGTGGGAGTCTGCACGCATTCCCACATCTTGTTGAAAGTTGTTATGGAGGATGTGGTTCAGAGCTCTTCCTGTATGACAGAAATAAAGAAGCTTTAAAAGGTGCAGAGTTGAAAAGCTGACTGTTACAAAGACTGTTAGGTGACTGACAGTTGGATCACTTCCACAACCTTGTTAAAAATATCTGGTTCTTTAATTACATTTATATTACAATTATATTATTATTGCAGTCAGAAAGTGTGCTGTTAAATCACCTGTTTTGGTTCCTCCTTTTTTCTGTTGCAGCTTGTTTATGGCCTCCAGCAGGGATTGTTTGGTCTGGTGGGTGTTCAGCTCCCATTCTGTTCCTGTGTACGAACTGTATTGAACCAGACCTGCAGAAAACACAGAAATGTGTAAAACTGACACACTGAACAAGCAATGTACTGACCATAACAATGATAATAATGAGTATGAGAATAATCATCTGCACAGATTACTCTTGCACAGATGGATTGCTTTATTACGATTTATTATTGTTATTTGCACTTTTTTGTTGTGTGCCACGTATGAGTGGGGTGCTCACTATTTAATTTGGACTTCCTCTTCCCAGTTTTCCCCTCAGTACCGGTAAGCCTCAGCGCTGGAGCAGGGTGTTAACACTTACGTTCTCTATTTTAACATATTGTGACAACTAAATAAATTTGTTCTCTGAGTTGTTGGTTTTCCTTTCAAATCTCTTACTCATAATATTGTACCGACCCTCGCCACACAATGTTATAATTCCTCCATTTGAAGGTAGCTCTATCACCGGAACAGTTAATTTTGAACATTTTGAGAATTCTGAGAGTCATTACAAAAGTTAAAATATGTCTGCATATTTTGGTCCTTTTATCCTCACATCAGCCAGAACCTTTAGTGCTCTTGTTATTGTGTTGCATTTTGCTGCTTTTTTGGTATTTGAATATTTTCACAATGTGCTGTAAAGATTTTAGTATTTTGAGTATTTTATACACAAGCAGTAGTAGTAATAGTACCAGGATCAGTAGTGTGAATAGTTGTAGTAAAAATATTACCAATTTGGACTTTGTCAGGACCGATGTTGAAGTTGTTGACTATTTGAGTTAGAAAGGACTGCATGGTTCTATAGTCTTCAGGGCTGATGCTCGTGGATCCGTCAACCAACAGCACAATGTCGGCCTTGGCTGTGGTTTCACACTGAGAACCTGGAGGAAAACAGAGGATTATGGGATACAATACACAAAAGACATCAAATATAGAAGCAAGACTAAGGCTTTGTCTGAAATCACTCACTATTTACTACAAAGTTCAAATTTATCTAATATGTAGAACCTCAAATGTTCCACAATGGAACAAAAAAGTAATGTTCATGTTGTGAACACTACTTCCTGCAAACAATCCCACAATACCATGCATTGCATTTTATAGACACCAAAATTAGCGGTGGTTGACTCCACAGCAGACAGTGATGATGTAAAAATGTGACAAAAAAATCTGTAATTTCTGCTCACTATTGAATAAAGTGTGAGTATTAGTGAGTAGTGAATGAGTGAACGAGGGAGGGATTTCAGACGCATCCTGAAAGTCTACAGTCATGCTAGCAGCACTGTGAGACTGTACACAGTGGTGTTTTGACCTAAATGCTAACATGCTGACATTTAGCAGGTATAATGTTTACCATGTTAACCATCTTAGTTCAGCATGTCAGCACACTAACATTTGACAATTAACACCAAACAAAAAGTACAGCTGTGTCATTAGTTTTGAGACTATTTGAACATGAACCAAACTTCATCCATCCATTCTCAGCTGCTTATCTAGGTGCTGGTCCTCCTGGGGGATCCAGAGGTGTTCCCAGGCCAGATGAGATATATATAATCCCTCCAGTGTGTTCTGCACTGAGGTCTCCTACCAGTTGGATGTGCCTGAACACCTCCAAAGGAGGCACTTATTCTCTCTTTCTCACTTTTTACCTGTTGATTGGTGTTTGCCTTCAGCCTGGAGTCCTGGAGAGAAAATCAGAAATTTCATATTTAGATTGGTGCAGAGCTGTGAAGTGAACAAACACAGAGCTGTTTCTGGATATCTGGAGGCTCTAGAAGAGACAGACAGCAAGCTAGACATCTTAAGAAAAGGTGTTTGTTCTGGTCTCAACCAGTGGATGAGATAATAAAGTTAGTTCTGTTTTTTTACACACAGAAAGAAACTAAAACCCAAAAAGCATCATTAAAAGACAGGTGAGAACTTGAACACAGGAGGAAGGTTCTAAAGAAGCTCCAATCTGCCTAAATACCAAGAAGACAATGTACTGGGTTGTTAGTCCAGGTTGGACTTTGTTGATTTCACTCATCAACATCCCAGCATACAAAGCACACCTGGCTATAGGAGCCATTTAGCTCAAACTTGAAGCCTTGTAGTTGGTCAGATGGAGGTCGCATCATGTTTACACCACTAACTAAGACCACTTCCTCTAAAGGGTCTCTGAGCAGTTAATTTGGTTTGAGGATGTTTGCTATGTTCAGATCTTCCCAAATGAATTGAACCAAGGAGGAAAACCAACCAGAGTTTCTTTCAACCAGACTGAACTACACAGAACTACGCAATTATATTTTTGAAACTTGAAAATCACATTTCTGCTCCTTTTCTTTAATAAAGAGCTTCTGTATCTCTGGGTGAAATTCCCAGAGCGGTGTTGTCAGGTTCTTGTATTTTGGGGTGCTTTTCTAAGAGTCCTGTTTACAAACAGTAAAACCAATACTCCAACCATATGTGTACTGAGTCTTGTTTGACATATATTTGGTATATAACAAGATAATGAATAATTAACAATTATATTTCTGATTTCGTGTAGACATAAATCTTCACATTGTGACTCACTTCTCTTTACAAACATAAATTATTAAAGAGTTACAGGAAGTGCCACAAATGTATATGTGAAACCTGGGCCTGTTTGGATGAACACAGAACTGATATCCTGGCAATTGAAGAAAGATACATGCACCTTTGAACAGAATCCATTTATTTTATCTGTACTTGTGAGCAGGTTTTCATTTGGGCCTTGCAGATCATTCAGATGATGAAAAATATCTGCCAGGTATGCCAGCTTTGCACACCACTCATCACTTGCAAGCAGCTTTGCGTAATCTGACTTCTCATTTTTCAGAAACACTTTAAGTTCCTATCACAGCTCGTACACTCTCGCAGGCACTTTGTTGCGCAACAACTATCTGCCCTCCGTATGAAACAGCAAAGCTTTATGCTCCGCTCCCATTTCTTCACACAAAGATGCAAATATGCGACTTTTCATAGGTTGTGACTTAACAAAGTTCACCATGCTCACAACATCATCCAATACAGGAACTAGGTCTGCTGGTAAAATCTTGGCTACGAGGGCCTTGCGGTGTAAAAAGCAGTGCGTAATGATCACATCTGGGTTTCACTCTGCTTAAAGCAGAGTGAAGGAGAGAAACCCAGATGTGATCATTACGCACTGCCTTTGGTGATCCCGTCCATGGCTGCAGCCCCATCCATGCAGACACTTGTGCAGTCTTCCTACTTAAGTCCTCCTTTTTAAAGGTATTCTGATGTGACCCGAAAAATTTCCTCTCCTGTTGTTTTTTCTGGCAATATTTTGCAGAATAAGAAGTTTTCTCTGATTGTGTCTCCATCCACAAAACGCACATTAGCCAGTAGTTGAGCATGTCCACTGATGTCAGTTGACTTGACAACCAAGTTGCAGTGCAAATTTCTCACTGACACGGATCTTTTCCAAAACCACACTTTCTATGTCTGCAGACATGTCATCAATACGTCTGGATTGTGTTATCTGAGAGAGGGACTTTGGCGATCTCTTTAGCCGCTTCAGGTCCGAGCATCTCATTCACAACGGCTTTGCAGACGGGAAGTATTAATGTCTCTGCAACAGTGTGGGATTTTTTGATTTAGCAACAAATTCAGCTATGTGGTAGCTAGCTTTAAGGGATCTCTCGGTTACCTTTGTGGTTTTTCTCATGAAAGTTGCCTGTTTCTCTGTGTGTTCACGCAGGCGAACAAAATAGTCCACAGGCTTGTTTTGAAGTGAAGGGTGTTTTGTTTGAAGATGGCGTTTAAGCTTACTTGGGACCATACTGCTGTTGGATAGCTTTTCACCACACATCAGGTAACTGTGTAGTTGTATCCCCAGTGAAAGTAATTATTGGTTTGTTATTAGAAGTTAAAGAGATAAAACTCATTACGGAAAGTATCAGAACTTTTACTGAACACACTTCACTACATTTTACTGACCATGTTGACTTTTACTGCAGTTTTCAAAGCTGCTGTTTGACTTGAACTCAGTATTTCTACATTACAGCAGAGTCTTACCTGAGCTCCACAGCATCAGCAACAGCATCAGCAGGTGATCCATGTCCAGGTAGACGTCTGTCTCCGTCTCTGTGTCGTCTCTCTCTGCTCGTCTGTTGGACTCATCGTGTCTTTTTATATTAATCAGATGTGTTGTTTCCTCTGTGGTTTCTGACAGGAAGCTGCTGGCAGAAACGGCCCGGAGCTGCTTCATCATGTGACTGACAGCTAAAGTAAATTAAGGACACCTCTCATTCATACACACTCCAGCCTGTTATTTGCACTGGGGATGGGGGGGCATCAATTTAGAAAGGTCGGACCAACGACCTTTCTAAAATGTTCACATGTGGTTTGGATCATCATGACAACACCAACCATGACAGCTCATTTGACTTGTTCCATGTTTTTATTGCTGCATTGTTCCATCAGATAGAAATAATCTATGTTTCTGCTGCTGCATCATTTTAGACACATTTTCACAAAATTCAGAAGACAGTTTGGGTATTTTTGAAAACTTTCAGATCTCATCTAGAGATTTAAGTCCTACAAGTTTAAACAAAGTCTGGCTGCACAGCATGAACTCGTACTGAGGACGATGATGAAGATGAAGAAAAGGCTGATATCTCAAAATCAGGCGAAATAATTCCAGTGAACTGATGCTTTAACTTGTGGTTTGTGGCCTCAGTTCTGAGGAACTGCTCATCACACATTCAGTCTTTAAATAGCACAGTTATCACAGTTTATGTTGCATCAGCACACAAGATTTCTGGGTATTGAATCTTCCTGAGCTGCGGTTTTGCAGGAACTAGTCTGTAGGTCAACTCTTTATAAATTTGTCCAGCTGCACTATTAACAACAAAGTGGCTGCTCCTAGCAGACACACACACACACACATATATATATATGCAATATATATATATATATATATATATATATTTTTTTTTTTTCATATATATATATATACACACACACACACATGTATATATGTGTGTGTGTTTGTGTGTGTGTGTATATATATGAAAAAAAAAATCTCCCTCTCACCCCCCTCCCCATGGGGGGTGGTGTGTCTTCCTCAATCTCGGGTCCTCTACCAGAGGCCTGGGAGTTTGAGGGTTCTGCGCAGTATCTTAGCTGTTCCTAGGACTGCACTCTTCTGGACAGAGACCTCAGATGTTGCACCTGGGATCTGCTGGAGCCACTCTCCCAGTTTGTGGGTTACAGCCCCCAGCGCTCCAATTACCACTGTTGCCTTTACTCCCCACATCTTCTCTAGCTCCTCTTTCAACCCTTGGTACTTCTCGATCTTTTTGTGTTCCTTCTTCCTGATGTTGCTGTCGCTTGGGATCGCTATGTCTATCACTACTGCCTTCATCTATTGTCGATCAACACGATGTCCGGTTGGTTAGCCATCACCAGTTTGTCAGTCTGGATCTGGAAGTCCCACAGGATCTTGGCTTGGTCATTCTCAACCACCTTAGGAGGTGTCTTCCATTGTGACCTCAGGACCTCCAACCCATACTCAGTGCAGATGTTTCTGTACACTATGCCAGCCACTTGGTTATGGCGTTCCATGTACGCTGTTCCTGCCTGCATCTTACACCCTGTTATTATGTGCTGAACTGTCTCAGGAGCATCTTTGCACAGCCTGCACCTGGGATCCTGCCTGGCGTGGTAGATCCCTGCCTCTATTGATCTTGTGCTGAGTGCCTGCTCTTGTGCTGCCATGATCAGTGCTTCTGTGCTGTCCCTCAGTCCAGCCTTTTCCAGCCACTGGTAGGATTTCTTGATATCAGCCACTTCTTCTATCTGTCGATGGTACATGCCGTGTAGGGGCTTGTCCTTCCATGATGGTTCCTCCTCATCCTCTGTATCATCAGGTTTCTGCTGCCTGAGGTATTCACTTAGCAGTTCGTCTTTGGGGGCCATCTTCTTGACGTATTCCTGGATGTTGGTTGTTTCATCCTGGACAGTGGCTCTGATGCTCACCAGTCCTCGGCCTCCCTCGTTCCGCTTAGTGTACAGTCTCAGGGTGCTGGACTTGGGATGGAACCCTCCATGCATTGTGAGGAGCTTCCTTGTCTTGATATCAATGGCCTCTACCTCCTCCTTTGGCCAGCTTACTACACCAGCGGGGTATCTGATGACTGGCAGGGCGTATGTGTTGATGGCCCGTATCTCCATTCAGCCGACTTCAGGACTTGCCGTACTCTGTGGATATATATATATATACTGGTGGTTGAATTTAATTGCAGAGATCTGTGAACTTGGCAAACTTGTTTTTTTGTTATCATTTTCAGCCATAACTGTAACATTTGAAGATATAAAGTAAAACATGGTGGTCCGACCTATCTGACGTCTCTGCTGGCTTTATTTTATGTCCTGTGTTGCTTTGTTAGTGTCTGTGGTTTCGTTTGCTTTTTGGAGGATTTGTGGAGTTTTGAGTTGTCTTTCTTTTATGTTTGGGAAAACAAATTTATTTACCAAGGTTCAAGGTTCAAATTAATTTTCTGAGCTTGTGAGAGGAAGTAACCAAATTTAACTTTGGTTGTCTAACTGATTCAGACCAGAGCAAACCAACTATAGGTTTGAAAACATGATTATTTTAGATGTCTAACTCTCTCTTCCAGAGTCTCCAGGTTTCCAAGTCAGAGAACAAACACTTTTGTCTGATTTGGTTTTTAGCTCCATTTTCTAGTTACTGAAAATTCATGTTATTTTCACACACAAATTATAACTGGAGCATATTTGGTAAAATAAATGTAAAAGTCAGATTCTGGTCCACATATGTTGTTTGTGGCTTTGTAGGTTAGTGGTAAACTGGTCACATGATTCCTGAGTGATATCTCAAAATGTGAAATAATTCCAGTGAACTGACATGGTTAGAGGCCTCAGTTCACACATCCAGTCTTAGAATAGCACAGTTATCACAGTTTATGTGGTGTCAGCACACAGGATTTCTGGGTATTGAATTCATTCTGAGCTGCAGTTTTGCAGGAACTGTATATGAACCAGTCTGTTGGTTATTTCCAAATAAATGTGTCTGTTGGTTAACTCTATGTTACATTATATTATATTATATTATAAAAATGATGTCTGATAGACGGTTGTTGGGAACGGGTAGGAATGTGTTTGGTTATTAGGGTTGGGGTTAGGGTTAGTAATACATAATTATCATAGATAATTATGAAAGTGGTGTCTGTAGGCGTGCTGGAATTTTTAAAGGGGGGTGATGGCATGGGGGACAAAGGAAAATGTGGTAAGGTCCTCCATGTTACATGCAGGCCCTCTCTTTGTGAACCCATGGTTGAAGCCCCAACACAGTGGTGTTAATACATGTAAAAAAATTGGTGAAGCACCAACTACTTCAATAGATATGCTACATACCTGGAAGTCTACGGTACTTGCTCTGGCTACTGATGAGTTTTTAACATGTTATGGGTTAAAAGAGAGAGAGAGAGTGAGTGTCACAAAGGTGAGAGAGTGGAGCAGGTGGACCCAAATGCAGAGATGGCAGCCAGGTAAGAGCCAATGAAATATTTACTGAAAATTCAAAAGTCACAGGAACATACTAGAAATGCAGGAGACACAGACACCGGAACACTATAGGAACATGGAATAAATGTAGAGCAAAAGCAGAAAACTCGACAAAGACTGAACTGAAAACTGGACTTGTAAAGTTTTTGAATAAGGCAAGATCAACACAAACCAAACGTTGAGACCAGAGAGACCTGTTTTTTGTTTATCTCTCAATCTTTTCTTTAGCTCCTCTTCCTCTTCTTTTATTATTTCACTTGAGGCTAGTTTGCTTTATTTGTCTTCTGGTGTTTTTAGGGTGGCTTTCTTGCTCTCCTTAGTTGGAGTGGATGGGACTGCCCTTGTCACTACTGGCTTAATGTGTGATAACGTGGGGTGTCATCTCCCCAGGTTGTTTACTGATGCCTCTGTTGAACCAAAGCCAACCTTCAATCATCACGTGCCCTCTGTCACATGACGTAGTTTAAGTCTCTGACTCTTCCTTTTGCTGTCATGTATTTTAATTTCATGAGGCCTTGTTTCAAATTTGCCCTGTAGTTTTCACCTTCTGTTTTGAACTGTCTGAAAACATGCACAAAATGCTTTCACTAACTGAGACCACGCCAAGAAAGTTAGATTTCAATAGTTTAACTGAAGTAATGAAAGAGCTGATGTGTTGATGGATGGGTTGGAGAACCTGATGAAGTGATTAGGGATGGAGGGATGAAGTGATGGGGGGAGGAAGGGAGTGAGGTGTGAGAGATGAAGAGTGTAGAATGGAGGGTCAAGGGTCGATGATGGACAAGACGACGACTACCACAGTGGGAAGCTAGGAGGAAACAGGGGTGAGAAGGTTGAGACTCTGGGTAGGGGTGCTGTCTCTCCAGTGTGTCGCCTGGATAGAGCCCCCTGTTCCTGTGTTAAAACAGAGGAGAGAGAGTGGTTGATGAAAAGAGAGGGGAGGGAGGGACTTGCAACTTAGATAAGGGGAGATGAACGGATGAGGTGTGCCTAAATACTCTGTTGTGCGGAAGTGGGATGTGTACTTGCCGTGGTCTCTGTTCCCGAACTTTGTTAATAATCTATAATATATAAACACAACTTTCTTGTTTGGCCTGTGCTTTCCCTGACGACGAAAGGGTTACAGCTGCTATATGCTCCTGGCATGTTGCCCAGAGTCTTACACAATCAATTTCAGTTATACACAGCAAAATGTTTTAACACAGCATACAGTGATCCAGAGGCAACAACACTTTTTGCAATATACCATTTGCAAACAATTCAGCACAGCAACCTCTAAATATACAACACAGCAACACTTTCAGATGTACATAACTTGAAACCCACTAGCAATCGGCAACATATCATAAATGTACAAATAGTTGGGGTAATAAAAGTTTCGAAGGGTTTATTATTGGGTCACATATCTTCATACTATTGGTTATTAATGATTAAAGCGTCTCTCGAAAATACACACAAGAGCTATCTCGTGAGTACACAACACACAAGTGGGGTTACAGAGAAAAGGCTCCTTGAGGAGCATTCACAGTTTGCTTATATACCTGGGCTTTCTCTTGATGTTTACAAACACATTCCACAGGTTAAGACATTATCTCAATTTATGGCCACCCTCAATCTACCTATATCCTTCCTGGCCTGTCCCTTAGCCCCTTTATGGCCTCCTCATAAATGTTTATCCTGATCCTTCACCCTAAACTTTAACTAGGGTTACTAACTAAACAAGTAACTGAATAAAAGAGAAACCTTCATCTTAACACATCGAAAGAAAGGAGACACACACTCAGTATAATCCTAATTTTTATAACACTCATGTTTAGTGGTTGTTGGTTGGTGTTGAGTCCAGACGAGGACAGTTCACATCCTGGAGTTAGTGTTAACCTGCTACAAGTTCAGTGGAAACTGGAGCAAAGTGCACTGGAGCATATTAAGATGTTAATGTGGACATACAGGATTTATAAAGCTGTAGAACGCAAACTATGTAAACTTTAGCTGAATAATTCTGGAATGATCTCTGTCCTACAGATAACTGATATCCCTGACGGTTTGGATAAGGCACCGACAGACGGCTGTCCTCTACCTCTGACCTAGGTATCAAACGTAGTTCCCAAAATCTACACACACGACCACCCTGGCCTTGCTTAGGGAACCAGAATTCAGTCTGCTAAACCTTAAGTTGTGCCTAAGTGAAAGACCATTGCACACAGTTGGTTGTCTGTTGGAACCCAAATTACCTCTGAGAACTACTCTGCCATTAACAAGCATCCATATTATATTGAGAGACAACCAAGGCGTCAGATCCCAGTTGTCCTCTGGATTAATAAGCCGAATTGTTTGAGTAACATTACATGTAACTACTCCATTCCTCACACGTGGAGGAGATAAATCAAAGTTGACTTGTCTCATCGGTTCCACAGCACACATGACGCACCCCTTTCTACACAGGAAGGTCTGCACCAGTATAAGTTGTTCCTTTAGCTGATTCGCCGTAGAGGTAACACCCCTGCCACCACTCTCCTGATTTTTTGTGATGTGTCCACAAGATTGGGCCGGTGAATTGAATTTGAGCAATCGCATCAGCTTGCAGGTCCCTGAGCATAAACGTTATCACGGTATGATTAACTGTGTGTAGGGAGTGGTTTCATTCCATCGTCAAATGTGGAAAATATCTCGAAAAATATGTCACAAATAGTTCTTAACATTAAGTGTATCTGTCCATTCTTGAAATTTAACAACTGTCAGACACATCTCCAAGGAGGAACACCCTGAGTGTGTGTGAAGCCTTGAGCCAAACCACAAGATTGCATGACAACCGTTGCTAGGTCTAAAGAGGAAGTTGTTACATTATCAAAATAGACAGTGAAGATTGAGAGTTTCTTATAACCTTTAGCTCACATATACAATAATACTGGAAACAATACCATTGTTTTTTTACTTTCTTCAGTACAAGTCCCTGGTCTATAATGGCTTGAGAATTTGAAGTATAGGCCCCATAATAACTAAAGTCATTTCTCATCATATTCCTAATTCCCCATATGAATTTGAATCAGCCTTTTTCCTGTTGAGTGATAAGTGTAGGAGGTGTAAGACTAGTGCTCGGGCAAAAGTTCTGCAAGAAATATGCATGAATTATACCATATGTGTAACCTACTTTTTCCTTTGAGCTAAGTGGCAAGCAGTGTCTCTAGTCTGGCCTACATTTCCTCCTCTATAGAGGAATAGCCATTGCATAATTACACATGCTGCCTGCTTGAAAACATTGTCTTACAAGATTAAGATCACCTGGAAGAAACCCATAGGATCAAACTTTTTCAGTTTTTACACTCAGTCTCTTCGTTACCTTTCTGAAAGTATCCAGATTACATTGAATTTGTTTTTTCTTCTCACTTACATAACATATAAACCTGGAAATCTTTTCAGCCAATGTCTATAAAAGAAGTTGGATTAGACCACTTCCTTTTTCCCCATGTGTTGTTGTATTTTTCTAGAACACATTTCTGCAAGTCATGCCAAATTTTCCAATTGTTTTCATAATTTCCATAAATAGCTTTCTAAGTGTCTGAACCTGGCATTGGTAATTCAGTATAACTAACCTTTACCAAAACATTGCCAGAATTTCAATTTCTCTCATATTTAACCCAAAGTAAATTTAGACCTCTAAAACTAATGCCAGTCAATCCCAAGTGAGGCATCTTTTCTTACCTTAAAGGAGCACCAGAGAACCTCAGAGACGAGCATGAGTCAGGAACTTTGGTTGGAGTGTATAAAATACAAACCAGTTTTATTTGGTTTCACAAAGTAAGTGATCTAAAACTACAAAAATAGTAAAATACAAAATTAAAGTGTCTTGAAGAGATCTCTGACAAAGAAAAAGCCTCCTCGTCCTCTTCTCCCAAGGAATTAAGGACACATGCACGGTTGTACACATCTCTAGGCTTTCCTTTTTATATCTCTTCAACATCTTCCTCCTTGTGTTACCACATATCGTTTGTCTTCAAGACATCTGACAATTTCATGCTGATGTTGCATGGCTTTACACAAAATAGTGAGTTTCATCATGTCATGTGGTACATAGAACTTTTGAACTTCTTCTTATCCATTTTTTTGAGATTGTTAGTGAAGGATGTCTGCAAGATGCATGAACACAGCTCCAGAATTGCCGCATAATTGCTGTTGGTTGCCTAAGTTTTATGATGTTTGTTTTTACTTGTATACTCATTCTCAAAGGTTCAGTTCTAGTTTAGTACACATTGTACAAGTTGTGCAAACTCTTCAGAAACTGGTGCAACACATGATGTTAATTTGTCCCCATCTTTAATTAATAAAATAGTTTAAAGTAGGCCTGAAAGTAGGCCTGAATAGATTTTGTCTCGGCCACCTACAGTGGAACTTTAAATGGGTCCATTCCTGACGATGTTAACAACATATTTCAACATTGATGGAACAACCAGCCGAAATAAAACTGAAAGCACTGTTCTGGCAGGACCAGTGGTATTGAATTGCTTGGCAGTGCTGCCCCGATTAATCTGTATCATGACTCAAAATACAGAAAGTAGAATCAAATCATTTTTGAATTTACGCTGACACTTGGTGAACCAGGTGGCTGATGCGTTGTGTTGTGTACAATCTACATTACATTACATTACATTTTTCATTTAGCAGACGCTTTTCTCCAAAGCGACGTACATATGAGTCTGACACATCACAAGCAAGGATCTAGTCAGGAAACAACAACACGAATAAGTGCCATAAAGCTTAAGTTTGGGCCCAATAGGACATAGATGCCAACAGGCAGTACAACAAGTTAACGATAAGAGTGCATAGAAGATTTTTTTTCTATTAAGTGCATAGGTAGCTCCTACAGTCCACCAAGTGCATAGGTGTTCACGGAAGAGCTAGGTCTTTAGTCTTTTCTTAAAGACTGAGAGGGACTCTGCAGACCGAACAGAGTTTGGCAACTCGTTCCACCAGCGGGGAACTACAGAGGAGAGTCTAGCTAGTGACTTAGAGCCCTTTTGTGGTGGTACTAGGTGCCTTTTGTTGGCTGAGCGTAGCGAGCGGGTGGGAGGGAGTGTAGACCTGAATGAGGGAGTTCAGGTAGGCAGGAGCCGTTTTAGTACAACTTACATCACTCGTTTAATAACTATTGCCAGTCTCATTAGACTTGGCTGACAAGTTGTCAATGTGAGATGCTATGCTTTGTGGAATATGATCAAATTACACAGGACTGAGAGTCTAACATTCTTATGTATGATTGATTAGTTTCTTTCTTGGGTTAATACAGCTGCTCTCACCATGACCATGGCCCTGCAGAAAGTGAAACACACTATAGAACTCAAAGAACAGCAGATCCAACACTTAAAGGAAAAGGGGGCTCTTCTCACAGATGAGTCTGTGTGGCTGAGTAGAGGACAGTAATACATATTGTATAATGACATAAGTTTTTTTTTATATTGAATTGGTTTTTAACATTACCTAAATCTATTTTACTTTTAAGAAATGTGCAATTTCTCTGATTTGGAAGATTTTCAGTAATTACTTACAAATAAAATGTTCATTGTGAAATTATTATTCTTTTTTAATGCTGACAAATAATGAAAAACAGACAATGGTTTCATACAGTTTCAACAGTGGTATCAAACTTTAAATTTACACTGCACTCCAAACATCCTCTTGGAGTCTGATACAAGGAGAGACTGACACCCTGAAGCCCACAGGAGAGCTTCAGATCCTGGGAAACCTTCATCAGTCACAGAGAAAATTTCTGCCCTGGGAATCATCCCCTCCCCCCTCCCCTCTGCTACGACCGGACAAAGAAAACAAAAAAAAACAAAACTGGGTGGGAGGTCAGTTTGATCCTGAAGATAAAAATCTAGAGCATCTAGTCCTCTCTCATGGGATATGTTATTTAAAGGCTTTCCACATCTAGGATAACAGTGTCCCCCAGGTAGATCTTTCATTTCTGAAATTTTATTAATAACATCAGTTGAAAACTTATATAGCTTAATGAAATGATCAACAAAATAAGACAAGGGCGCCAAAAGAAGAGAGTCATTACTGGCTGTACATTGTAACCACTGGGTCTAAATGAGGATTTCAACATGAGTGTCTTTCTATGAATAAATTATAATAAATATTATATATTCTATGTTATATGATGGCTGTATCTTGCATAGCACTGTCATTGTCATTTTTCACCATTTTTGGAGATTTTATAGACCAAAACTTTAATCATTTTAATGAGAAAATAATTGACAAATGAATCAATTTGTCAATTTGTCAAAAAATCATTTTTTTTTGTTAATTGCAGCCCTACTAACTGCTTTTCTAATGTTATTTCTAGAATCCTAAAACACTTCAACCATCTGGATGAGAAAATATTCTGTCAGCTTCACACTAAAAAGAATTTTTAACCTGTTTCCCAAGTTGTGACTGTTTCCTGTCCTGGTAGCTGGCAGGCTACCATTTTTGTTTTATTTTTTGTTTTTTGAGGTGCAACTTGGCAAACCTGTTAAAAATCTTATCATGCAGCTAACATTTGTCTTAAAGTCTGACTGAAGCCTGATTAGCTCATCGGCCTGGATTAGCTATTGTATTGTCCTTATTGTATTATTTTCTTGATCAATATATATTTTTTTTTTCATAAAATCCAGGTCAATTAAGTGTCAGAAAATGGTGAAAAATGTCAATCACTGTTTCCAAAAGCCCAAGGTAGCGCCCTCAAATGTCCCAACCAACAGTCCCCAACCCAAAGATATTAAGTTTACTGCCATAGCAAACAGAAATCAGAGACTCAATAGTTGGCGGTTGATTCAATAGTTGGAAACTAATCAGTTAATCAACTAATCTCTACTTCTGCACTCACTTCCTCATTTGACTTTCTTAAAAAAAGAGTTCCAGGGATTTACTGTCCATAGTCTAAAAAAGAATTAGCTATACCTACCATACTGGCTATAAGAAGTTGAAACCCATGTGATTTTAACAAATTTGGTAATTAGTTTGAGAGCACACAAAAAAATCTACAGCCTTACTGAAAATTTACCAGCATAGCAGCATGCACACTTTTGTAAACATTGTTTTTTCCATGACCATAATATCCAGCATTCTCTTCTTATGTGATTTTTTTCCAACTTTTCACCTGTGATCTGTCTAAAGACAAATGTTCAGTCAACTCCTGCTGTTATTACAGACACACAACTAATCCATTAACTCATTTCATTCTGTTGAGTTCTGACATTAAAGCCTGATGGTCTGGGACTTATGGGACATGGTGTTTGTTAAAGGCTGGTAAAAACTGAATAAATATTATTTAATCTTTCTTTTTTTAATTTACCATCTTAATCTGTTGGTTTCCTTCTGTCACACTAGTGTGGTTGAGTTGCAGCACCTGTTGTGGCTAAACAATGCAACTCTTAAGTGGCAGTCCCTGTTGCAGTTTCTGTCCACTCTTTGGGTGCTGTTTTTTTAACCAAAATTTTTGGTTTCAGTCATTTCATTTTCCGTCACATGCACTCAATCACTTATATTTAATTATTGTGCTATGAATTGTGGATGAGCACTGTGTACTAATATAAAAAATAAAATAAAGAGCTTAGTTAAGTTAAAAAAATAAATGTATTGCCTCCTTGCTAGTCAGTCATTACTAGCATCTAGTTAGCCAGTCACTCCACAGAGTGGGAACTAAGTTAGTAGCTTGTTAGCTACCTTCCAGTCAGCAATTAGCAGATTAGCTGATTATCCGTCAAGAATCCGCCTAACGTCCGACGCTAATGTTGCAGATCTTGCAGCTGGGATCTTTCTTGGCGTTGACAGTAGACAGGCTCATGAGCTGGTGCCCGCTGATCTGTGCTACCGTTCCCAAAGATAGATCCACTGGCTCCGTGTAGATCACCTCCAGTATGACATCCTGGGCGTGATGGAAAGACAGCAAACCGCCATCTTCCTCAGTGCAGGTTAGGAAGCAGTTGTTGGATCTGTCCAGGGCAGGTAACCTTCCTTTACAGAAGGTGTCTCCTTTGGAGCCATCAGGAGCCAGGACTACAACAACATAGTGATAGGATGTGTACATGCAGTAAAAATCCCCAAAGTAGATGTTGGTATTCCGGTTTAAGAGGATATCTGCTTGGATCTGTGCAAAAACAAACATACACAATGGATTGGATGTTAGTTTCCCAGGTGAATATGTGGAAAAGTATCTGTAGATTGTTTTATGACAGCAGAAATTACATTTTCTGCTTCTACTAGTGTAACACTAAATACATTAACATTAACAAAGAGGTCAGGATGAGAGCCACATGGAACAGATTCAGCATATTGGACAGGCCACTGACAACAGTGTGAACATTTCTGTGAAGCAGCAATACATTTCTGGTTTATTTAATGATTTCCATGTTGCACAGCTGCAAGATATGAACATCTGCCAAGGCTGCTTTGTGGTGGCATTATCTCATCATTTCTTTTTGACAGACCTGTATGGATATTTGAGTCGTGCTGTTTGAAATGCAGAGCAACTGATTGTCTTGGATTTGATCACATTACTGTTTTTTGATAATGTTACAGGTAAACACTATTTACAACAGCAGATCCTGTAATTCCAATATAGCTGGGTGGTAATTTATTAAAATATAATATCCACTGGGTTTATAAAAGCTCTGAAAGTTGTGTGAATGTATGTGCAAATTTTATTGTAGATTTTAAGTAAGTTGCCAGGTTTTATTTGCCCTTGCAAACTTTAGTCACTAGATGACAGCACTGAGTTTACTGTTCACCACCAAGTGCATTATGGACTCCTCTTTCTGTGTTTGTCCATACAACCTGGAGTGCACAGTGCTATGAATCTGGCTTATAAAAAGTAATAAGTAGTAATAAGTTAAAGTAATAAGTACTGTTCTTAAGTCTGTCAGTGTTTTAACTTTGATGAAGACATTCAGAATTTCCCATGTGCGGCCAGGTAACATGCATAAAGTCTCAACTATGCTATTATAGTTTGTAATGGTACAGGCTTTTATTACCCTCGCTGACAAGGGCAGATGAAAATTGATTAAATTTATGTGAAACTTAAGTATAGATGGGGTACATCTGATGTGCCTGAATTTATTTACACAGTAAAGATATTGAAGATTCACAGGTTTAAAGGTTCAGACTTTTATTATTATTATTATTATTATTATATACTTAACATCACAGTTAATAATGTCATTAGTTTCAGAGTATCAGTTAGTCTGAATAATGTTTTCAGGTATGCTGTACCTGGAAGCGGTAGGGTCCATATGGGGAGTCCTGGGGGGGTTTTCCTGTGTTGAACTCTGTGTTGCAGCTGAAAAAGATCCCTTCCAGTTTGCCGCTGATGGGTGACCCATGGCTGCCACTGTCGTCTTTAACCGCCGGCAGCATACGGCAGCACTGAGCATCTCTGGAACGATAAGAGGGGCTGTTCACAAGACACACACAGGGGTTAAAACACACCTGAACACATGCAAAGTGTGTGAATTCGCTGAAGATAGAGGACACACACACACCTGGCTTGCTGGAAATACTCCTTCTCTTGGTTCCGGTAGAAGACGGTGAACGGCAGCATCCTGCTGGCAATCGCCTCGGCTTTCTGCAGCAGCTGGTTCAGATGGACTGTGGAGTAATCTGGAGACACATGGACATCTAGACATTACATACCAAATAATTCAGACAGACACACCCCTGAATAGAGGGCAGAAAAACAGTTGAGGATTTAGATATTCAACTCTCTAACACAACATTCCCTCTTCACACTGTGGAGAGGGTAGTCTTCATTCAGAGGCTCTGTGGTAGTGCATGAAGAGTCCAGAGAACAAGGGGATGGGATCATGGACTGTGAGTATTTTGTTGGACCTGCTGTGCAGAACTCGATGATTTCGCTCCACTGAGAAACAGAATATTCCCCGTCTGGTTGTTTGGAGGCTGTTTGGACAGACACGGTGTACTCCGTCCGAGGACTCAGGAACCAATGGCCTCTCACCATCATCGGCAGGGGAACCGCCTTCGCGACAAGCTTAGTCGGCACATCCTGAAACATAGAGCAAAGACACCAGCAGCTGCAGAGTATTCTGAGTGTTTTCTCACCTGCCTGCAATTGGGTTTGAAGATTATTTAGTATTGAGTGAGAAAGCTGCAGTCGGCAGCCATTAAATGGGCTGCAATGTAATCCTTTGGGGCAATAGCACCCCATCAATGATGAGCTCAGGTTGTTATATTAAGTGCAGACACCATCAATAGCTGATAACAACAGAACAGAAAAGACGTCTGTATGAACTGGAACACATTTAGTTTAATCTTCTTTTTTTAATTTAATAACTCTATTTTCAACACATGCAGAGATGTGGTTGGTAATGCAGAGGACTGAAACAAGAATATTTCCACTACGCTATGAGAATGCTATCTTTATTTTCCCACAGAGGAACTGAATGAAACAGGTTGATTTTTTTCCCATAGACATTATGTCTTCCCAACCTTGTGTTTGAACTTGTTGCATTCCTTGTTCTCCTTCTTGTTTAGGTCGATGAAGTAGTGTGTGATCCTATCTCTGCCTCTGCTGTCCATGTCCCAGCTGATCTTGAATGAATCACAGGTGATGTTACTGATGTGGATCTGCTGGGGAACCGGCAGGTCATCCAGATCCCCGATGCCGCTGTCTGCAGACTCTGTACCTGGAAAACAAGAGTTGATTTGGAGCCTTTTAAAACCCATGAAAACTCACTTACATATTTAAACATACAAACACTCATTTACACCTGTACATGTTCCACTGTGGTAGCTGTAAAATCTGTATTTTGTGAGCTATTTATCCAATTGTGACACGAAGTCAGATACATGTTTTTGTACATTAAGCATCTTTACCCTCTTTCTCAAGTATTCAGATGTTGAAAATGTGAAGGATTGTGCTTTTTTTCTTAAAGAAGACTCCATGAAGCCTGAATGTATCATATGAAACACATTCATCACACTGTTTCTCATTTGAAATGTAGGACATCACTTTTACACAATGATGTAAAAACATGAATTACACATTGATTTTCACCTGTACAAATTTAACAGAAGTATTTTATGTTTTTGTATATCATGCCCCATGATGGAATTTATTTATTTCTTCTTTGAACAAAAAGAAGGAAGAAGATGATGAATATACAGCCTTGGTGCAGCCATGTGAAGCTTTCGAGCTTCATCTAATTGTTCAGATATTTTACTCTGAACTGTAAAAATCAGCCTCATGAAAACAGGACAAGTCAGAGGATCATCAACGTCAGCAGGATTAATCTTCTAGTTATTTCAGTCTGGATCAAAGTGATGGACAGGTGCTCAGTGTATCCCACAATTCATCACAGTCTAAAGCTCAACACCTGCTTAGATGTTGATGGTAATGTGACAATAAGCTGGTTTTAGGACTGACAATAATCTAAATGATTTGGGAAAAAAAGAACACAATATCTCTGGTCCTGCTGCATCAATTTTCATCATGTTTCCTTCAGTATTCAGAGAAATAAGTTCCTTGACAGAAACCATTAAAATAATATCATGTTATGTCTCTTTCATGTGCAATATTTTACTCTAATGTGATTATAATTATAATTCTATGTGGTACATTGTGTGGAAATAAAGTGTTTTAGCTTGATTGAGCCATGTGTTTGTGTGAAAATGGGAGCTCTGATTAAACTCAACACAGTGACAGGAAATACATCCTGAAAGCGGGAACTTGACGCCTCACTGATACTGCAAATGCAGGTGTTGGGAACCCTAAGAACCTTTTCAAATAAGATGTGAGTCCTTTAAACATGAGGTTACTAACTTGCTGAAAGATTTGCAGCTCTGTTGCATGTTGTGCTGCAGTAAAACGACTGCAGCACTTCAGAGATTAAGAGGAGCAAAAGTTCAACGTTGGAATATTGTTTGTATCCAGCCGCTGTGAGGGACGAAGCTGACTGATGATGTAAGAAGATTATGTCACAGGCTTTATTAACTCTGCTCATGTCAAACAGTGTTTGAGGAGGAGATAGTGCTGTTTTTTATCATCCTGAAAGCACAGTGATGGATTAACCCATTAACGGTCAGAGTACTTTGACCCTGAATCACATTCCACATCAGATCCATGTCACATACCATCAAACTAAAAGACTTGTTCCCACCGACTTATGTGGTGTAGTTTCTGACCTTTAGTAACATCAAGTCCTCCAAATGAAACAAGCTGATAAGTGGTGTGATCATGTGACTCCAGAACAACACTGAGTGTTTTCTAATCTGGTGCCTCTATCTTTCCAAAACTGTTATGCCTGAAATATACTTGCTTTTAACTACACATTCATGTACACATGATGGCTGCCTCACATTCAGCGTTGGTTGTGCACATCCTCAGAAATGAACGTGACGCATGCGTAAGATGCAATACACCTGACGTACAGGAAACATTTTCAGGATGATTTAAAGTGAAACAGCACTAAAGTATTCTCTCTTTCTCCCTGCTCTGAGTCAAACTTGTGTTTACTCTTCTCTGTTTCTTCTCTTGTATTCGTCTCCTTTCTCTCCTCTCCCTGTGTGTCTCTTCATCCCTCCCTCCTTGTATTCTGCTCTCTTCAGAGTTCGGGGTCAGTGGACAAAAGGGCTTCAGTCAGCAGAGACACAGAGACCTCGCAGGCTGAACAAGGAGCCTGTTGAGGAGGAGAAGGGACAGAGGACAGTCTCAGGCTGCCTTCAAACTGCAGCACAAACTGTCTTCATTCAGATATGTTTCTTGTTATGACTCACATCTGAAGTTTTTCTAGTCAGTGTGAGCTGGAACAGGAAACAAATGAAACAAATTAAAAATAACTACAACAGAAATTAAAGGTATTTTAATTGTTTTAATCTATATATACTAAACATAACGAACACAAAACCTTACTTACAGTACTACTTACAGTAGATCAATGAAAATTAAACAACAGAACAATCAAGCACATTGAGTTTGGTGCTGTAGACCAATTGAAAGCCATCTTGACCGAACTTCCCTCTGAGAGGATGCCAAGTCCAAAAATTGAGGAAGCCGCTGTGTCGCAACATGAACTTGTATTGAACATCCTGTCGTAGTAAAAACTGATCCACAACAAAGAGATTACATACATTTATGAGACAGGAGTCCATGATACTGACTTGTCTTTTGAATAAACTGAACATGGTTTTTGTTAAAATACACATTTTTCTGCAGAATGTCCAAATGTCTCTCTAAAGATACGCAATTTCGTCAGTTGAAACTTGAAGTGGTCTCAAACAGCAGCTCTACTGTTTTTGCAACTTCCTGCCATCTAACTAACTGACTACCGCCCAGCCCGCCTCCTGCATATATGAGTCAGCTCATATGGATGTCATTTGAGCTATTTCGCTTTCTTTATGATACATATAGTATAGGGCTGGGTGATATGGCCAAAATCTCATATCCCGATGACAATACCTATCCAGATATAGCACATTTTGCACATAAATTTGGTTAAATTACACAAATAAAGACAGTTGTTTTGCTGTAATTGTTTTAAAGTAATAATGAATACTTATACCTCTATCTGGCTGATGAAAATCTGTTACCTAACAGACAGCTGAGGCCAGAGATGTCTTTAAATAACATTTTTACTTATTTTACAACTTGACTCTGTCATTTTTAAGAAAATACTAATATTTCTTGGTGCCATTCACAACTACCAACTCCTCCACCTCCACATATTAAACACACCAGAGAGCTCTCCCGCTGACCGTCCTTCCTCCTCTTTCCTCCACCTCCTTTTCTTTCCATCCTGCCAGTGAAAGGAGGAGGTGAAGCGTCTATTCATCTACCATGGGAAGGTAATTAGCCTAAGTGATGTACCGTGACTCTAGAGATTCACCAGTCTGAAGCTGCTGCCAGATTCTGGACCACAGCGAAGAAGAAGAAGCAGGAAAACTGATGAACCTTTTCAGCTGTCCTGCACTGTGACTCACTGCATTTACATTCATTATTATTATTTATTTTAATAAGTAACACCAAGATGCATCGTTCCATCTGAATATGTATCCATCTACCATTTACTGACATTATAGGACTGAGAGAAGAATATTAATGTCAGCTGTAAATCACTGTGCGTGAGTGCTGTGTGTGAACATATGAACATATTGGACCCTATTTTAGCAATTTAAGGCACAGGGTCTGATGCACATAGCACAATTAGATTTAGGGTTTGTACAAATTCACTTTTGCTATTAATCTCCCATTCCCTTTATGAGCCAGGTGCACTTGCACTTTGGCGGATTGCTATTATGACGGTGAATTTGCCAAATAGTAAGAGGGAGCACTTCTCTACTCGTACGCAAAGGGAAAGCACACGATCCATAACGCACACAATGGCCCCTGCTGTCCCTAGACCCTCCCGTGGTCAGCCACAGACCACCAGTGTAACATCCTGTTCATTCATTTGCTGCAATTTTATCCTCGTTTGGTTTTTGAAAAGGTTTATTTTTTAAAATTACAGCTTTGGTTTCTTTAAAATCATTTTGTTCAGTCATGGAGTAACAGGTCAAATCAGTTTTAATTGCTGAACGTGTGGAAACCTGATCACTGTAATCTCAAAAATGTTAAAGAATATATATAAGAATATAGAAGCTGTGCAGATTTTTTTCCCTTCATTAGTTTAATAATTGTTTTCACCTCATTTATTTCCTCATGTGTTCCTCATGTCATCATGTATTGATGAAGCATGAAAGTCGATCTGTGTCTGATCCGTTGTTGTCCGTCTATTTCCGATATCGTCAAGTAATTAAACAATTTAATCTGTCATTACTGCAATCAGTTCATTCTGATAAATATTATGACTGACATGAGTAATTTTTAAAATTATATTAATATACACAATAATAATCTTTCACATTGTAACACTTTTATTTGATTTATTTATTTGACCTTTTGCATGTGTGTGCTGCTGTAGGTCCAGTGAAGGGGTAACAATGTTGTGCACCCGCCTATGTAGTTGCATATTACATAATGAGCCCTTAAAATAACAATGAAATATTGCACCATTGACTTTAGACCAGGTTTTTGTTGGTCAATAGTGCAATTGTTTTCTGCTTCCTCAAGATAGCAATGCGCCGACAATGTGCGTGACCACACCTTACTTTTAAACCAACACGCCCATGGGCGCACTGATGGGCACAAGTGCCATCGAAATCAACTGTTGTTAGTTAGAATAAGAAAGGATGTTTAACTCTACAGTGTTTAAAACTGTTTAAACTAATGTTATCTGTAGTTTTACCACTTTTCGGTTTCACATTCTCTGGTGTTTCAGTTCTGGTTCTGTCCAGAGTTCTTTGTTCTCTGTTGTTTTAGCTCTGGTGTGTCCAACATTCACAGGTGTTTTGACTGTGGTTTAAGTTAGTATTTTGTTGTGCATGAGTCCTGTTTTGGTTCTTCATAATGCCTGCAACGACCAACATATTTCCTAGGGATGAATTGGTATATTAATGTTTGTTAGTTTCTGATCTTTGTAAGTCTTTAAAGGAAATGTGCCTCTCATAGAGAATGAAAAACCTGAACCCTGTTCAGATCAGATTTTAAGACTCTACACCTCCTTTCTATGTTATATTATAATTTCTCTCCCAGCAGACACTGACTTTCTTTCTCTCTTTTCATTGCTCTCTTCTTTCAGTTTCATTTACAGTCACATTCAAATCACAATAACCAAACATCAACTGCATTCACTCAAAGGTGCAGTGTGTAGAATTTAATGGCATCTAACAGAACAGACTTGGCAGAAATGGAATATATTATAAATAAGTATGTTTCAATTAGTATATAATCACCTGAAAACAAGAACCGTGTTTTCATTACCATAGAATGAGCCTTTATATCTAGAGAGGGAGCGGGTCCTCTTCTATGGATCCGCCATATTACACCGCCATGTTTCTACAGTAGCCCAGAACGGACAAACCAAACGCTGGCTCTAGAGAGGGACTTTTGCATTTTTTGCAAGGTTCGTGGCCACCACAGGTTCTCCTACATGCTTGGAAGGGGAGAGCGAGGGGAGGTGTATTCAGTTGATTGTGTAGTGTCACCACTAGATGCCACTAAATCCTTCACACTGGTCCTTTAAAGTCACCAAACCCCACCTGATTTTCTCATGTCGTTACAGGTTTAATTACTAAATATTCTGCACTGCAGAATATTAACCCAAAGGTTATTATAATGCATATACATATTTTAAAGCATTAGTATATTATTTATTAACTGTTAATAAAGCCATTAATCATTAATCTGACTTCAGACTGTCTGCACTAAATGACTGAACCAATATCAGGTGTCTAAATTAAAACTGAAACTGATCATATGCACTCATGCAGGTATAGAAACATCCGCAACTTTTTAGAAATGAAGTGAGAGATCGAGCATGTTCATCAGACAGCAGGAGGGGTCGGGGAGGGTCCTGTGAACTATGACCCATCGCTTCCTCTTTATGAGAGAAACAAATGAAGCTGATGTGAAACGGCCAAACGCACGCTGCCTGAGCCTGACGCTAATCTCTGCTAATCTGCTGCAGAGTCTGTTAGCTGCTGCTCTGCTCAGAATAAAGCCTCAGATCATCCTCAGTCATCTGCGTTTGTTCAGCTGCTGGCATTATGAGCAATGAGGAAAATATCAAACCGACATTAAAAAACGAAAACGCAGATGTGATACTGAATATCCAGAGATGTTTTTAGGTCTTCTGAGGAAACCTGCTGACCTTCTTTAGAAAATTTAAAGTTAAAGCATCTGATGAATAAAAGTTTTATAGTGAAATGTAAAATATGATTAATGCATGTCAACAAACAAGCTATTAGTTTTTAATTTCTTACTGGCATGAAAAACACACACACTGTGACACTGAAGCCCACAGAGCTTCAGATCCCGGATCAACCAGTGAGTCCCCCCGCCTCTGCAACCACAAGACTATTGAATCATCTGCTGTTGTAACAAGTGTTATCTCATCTGAAGGAAAGTTTTAGTTTCCTCTACAGACTAATTGAGTTTTTGGAGGCCGGACGTCAGACAGCAGCTGTTTGTGTGAATCTCAGCGCAGCAGGATTCATCTGAACAACAGAACCAACAGAGCGGCTGGTTTCCTCCTCGCTCTGGTTCCCCTGAACGCCTCAGTCATCTCTACAGCAACATCCAACAACAGAAAAGTGACACACTGAGATGGAAAAAAAGACTCATTCCCAGGACCACACTTGTGGTATTTGCAAGCAGTCAACTCTCTCTTGTATGACGTATTACAAATAACTGCCACAGTCCTCGTTAAGAGTGCAGAGTGTGGAGGTTTATCAGAGCTCACAGGGACACTCTTTGTTATAAAGATATCCTGAGAATTGAGTCCAGGTGATTTGTTTGGACAAATAAGCAGAATCAACCAAAGAGTGTTAAAGTTATCAGATGAGTAAGAAAAAAAATCAGATGAGTAAGAAAAAAAGTGCGTTCAGGAGCTGAGAGGAGAAACAGAAGGCAGTGAACAGTTATGTTATCTAAAAGCATGTAGGTCGAATTTACATGAAAGAGATAAAACACAATATCAAGAAGTCCTCCAAATTAAACGATAGATCCGTTGTTTGATCATGTGACTCCAGAAAGATATATAGGAGCATTTTCTAATCTGGTGTCTCTATCAGCAGTAATCAGCAGGATGACATCATCTGTCTGTGTTTTATAAAACCGTCACACATCACTGTTAAATAATAATGCTTTTTTATGATGTGACAGCGCTGTGGTTCAGGTCTGGTCAGGTTAGGGGAAAGATGAGGGTCGGGTTTAAATGATCAGTTTTGTTAAGGTCAGAGGAACGTGTGTTGCGGGTTAAAACAACTACTTCCTTAAAGTTAGGCCACCTCTGTCGTCATGGCTACAATAATAACCACAGTGTTAAGATAAAGGGATGATCATAGTAACGATTTTTATAAAACTGTTGCAACTTGTGGTTGGAAACAGGAAGCGTTGGGTTAAAGCCTCCACCACCCTCCTCCTCTGAATGAGGAAATCTGTCCACATATTACAGCCATCAGTCGGTGATGTTACACTGTCAGCCGCAACACGACATGATGCTGCACAGAGACACTGAGCTGCTGTTTGCAGCTGCTGAAAGTTGGTTAAGTTCACAAAGAAAGGTTTATAAGCAGCAGAGTGTGCTTCCTTTTTTCTGGTGAAATAATATGATTAAATCTATTTAATTAATTGCTGTTTCTCCCAAAATCACACTAAAATTGATCATCAATCAAAGATAAGGCAGAAAGGGACAGAGCTTTTATTATAAAGTACCAGGTCACTATTACTGAAAAATAAAAATATAATCAGTTTGCTAAAATAATGCAGCAAATAACAGGAGCTATGATTGTTTTGTTATGAAAAAAACAATTTCATCAATTTATTTACTAGATTAATATAAATGTAAATAAATTCAAGAAAACACGATCAGCTCCAAATATGACCTATTAATGTTTCCTGTTTTTTTTTTTTTTTTTTACAGTCAGCTGGCAAACAAACTAATGACTTTTTTTTAATCATAAAGACCTTTTTTAAATGTGCATTTAGCTCAAAATTGTCTGGTTGAAAAGTTCAGATTGGGTTTTTATGTATAAAAATTTATTTATGGCTCCATCCAGACTGTTAATAGGTGAAATGATATTATAAATATATAGTGTGTGTAAGTGTAGAAATAAGAGCACACACTGACCTTCCCTGTCACACAGCTGCAGGCTCGGACTGTTCAGGCTGCTATGAGGAAGCTCCATCATGTTTACATCCACAAAGGAACAAACTCAAATCACAGTGTGACGGCAGCAAAACTAAACCTCAAAGAAAACAACAACAACAACAAGCTGAAGATCATCAGTTTAACAGCCAAACAGTCAAGTTCAGTCTGACCGCTCTCTCTCTCTCTCTCTCTCTCTCTCTCTCGCTCTCTCTTTCTGCTTCTGTGACATCACAAGGGGAGATGGGAGGAGGGAGAGACTTCAGATGTTTCGAGGTCACAATGACTGACATTAAACAAATCAACAATGTTAACAAAGTTCAGAGTTGGAGCTGCAACGATCAGTCGATCAACAGACTTTTTTATTGTTTATTGTACCCTCTCCTCTTCCTGCGATCCATGTTATAAGAAAATACATAAAATCAATGTTTTCACTTCCACTACATACAGTAAATCATATAGCTACAACATTCAACTATAAGATAAAATTACAAAGATATATAAACATCAAAACAGAATTTAAACGAGTTGACAAGCAAAACAAAAATAGCATCAGTTGATAAACATGCATATTTCAAAGAAATTATTAAAAAAAACACATTTTGACGGCATCGTCTGTGGATTAAAACATAATGTCAGGACGAGGAGGAGGGATTACAGGCAGGAGTGGAAAGTGAATTAAACTGGTGCTTATGTAAGAAGATTAACTAGAGCCCAGCTCAGGAAACACACACACATTTATGCTTCTATTCTTGTGAGGACCTGCATTGGTTACATCCCAATTTCTTTAATTGCATCCATGTTTCCCTTACTTACATCTCAGAGGTCGCTACTGAAGACAAGAGGAGAGGTTCAGGAGGAGAGGTGAGGAGGACAGAGGAAAGATGTCTCAGATAAACTGTCATCTGAAGTGATTGTGGGTCTGATCCAGCTATCAGTCGACTTTAATAGATCTGTGATGGCCTTTATGAGGACTGTATTGATTTTTGGGTCAAGTGAGGCGAGAGGAAAGATCAAATTGGGATGTATCCAAGGTCGAACGTTTGGTTTCAGAAGTGGAACAAAATGTGAATATTAGAGAATCAGATCAAAACTTGCCAACAGCCCAGAATACTGACCAATCAGCTCACTGGAAAAACAGAATCATCATCCCTGAAGGATCCTGACAAAGGTCCTGACTTTACAATAAAGTCATCAGTAATAAACAGCAATGAAGGTTGGTCTATATTTCATCTGTCCACTTTGGATTTTAAAACAGAGCTTCTGACAAACTGAGGGACCATTCACAATACTAAATACATATATTTTTTTATTTTTACACGGAAAATGCACATTAATAAACATCACTGTAAATGCACCAAAAAAGTCTAATTTTTAACTGTTGTATCTTGGCCAGATGTTAGATTATCTCTTAAAGGATAAGGCTGGTGACATTCCATATTCTTCTTGGCAGAGACAAACTAACAATGAACTGATCTACTAACAAGTATTGTGTGTGTATCAAAGCCTGATATATCTTATTAAAAACATGTCAGTGAGTCACACTGCTGCACTGGGTGACATGTTCCTTCATCATGAAGATTTTGGTCACATTAGTTTATTTAGAAACAGCTTCAAAGACCTATAACTAATAATGTTTTCAATCTCCAGGGAGTAGTTCTGTGTAAGGTAGATGCCACTGTACAGCTTGACTTTGTACTACATTATAAATTTCTCAAAGAATTTCAGGTGGCCGAAAGAGCAGAGTTCACCTGAAAGGATCATTCCATCTGTTGTCACTGGCCAGATGTTATATAGGAATATATAAAATCATATGTACACAACTTAATAATACACACCATACATACCAATATCATCCTTCCACATCAACATCCTTCAATCAAAACTATGTCACATCACAATACAGAGTAGTTAACAACAATACATAGTGAGTTAAGAATCATGCAAGGAAAGGATCACTAAAAGCAGGCCAGTCTAGACATATTGATTTATGATATGAACTTAAGTATTCTGTTATATGTTGATGATATTTTTCTTTGATAAATGTTTAATAGTTCATGGTGTAGTAAATAGAGACTGACCATTACCAGTGACAAAACACAGATTATACATTTTAGAAAGCAACGTGAACAACAGTGAGCGATATATTTAAGTTTGGATGTGTTGTGTGAGGTTAGGCAGCAGGACCCACACGCAGAGATCATGTGAAACAAAATGACCTTCATTGCAAGGCAAACCTTTTCAGCAACAGGCTTGAACACAAGGACATGGACAAAAACAAAACAAAATGAACCAACAAGGACAGAACTGAAAACCAGGGCTTAAATACACAGACAGAACTGACGAGGGAATGGGGAACAGGTGAGGGCGCAGGTGGATACACTTGGGGTAATCAGACAGACACATGAGAAAGGGCAAGTGACGTGAAACGAGGGGAATGACTTTTCAAAATAAAACAGGAAATGACGAGACAAGACATGGAGACAGGACGAAAAACCCAACTAAATCTTACCACGGCGTGACAGGATAGATGCCTTGAAAGTAAACTAATTATTATACATCTCAGTTTGGTTCTTAATGAAAATATTTGCACAGAGGTAATTAAAGTATTGGCTGAATCAACAGGAGGAGCGCTATAGACTCGCTGAGGAAAAAAATGAAATTGTGTCCTGACCTTAGTTTTTCAACCTGTTTTTTTATCTTGCTGGTGTTTATCGTCCTTTGTACAGTGACTCCAGGAATTATCTGTTTAAAAGATTCAATCAAAGACTCTTGATTTGTTTTGGTGTCTGATATGTTGAGTTGGCTTTTTAATGTGGAGATTTTTGTTTTCGAGAGATTTTAGACAGAGAACACTGCATCCATCAGAACAGGACACTTTGATGGAAACTCAGTGTTTTAGAAAATTCTCTACTTCAATCTGTCAAAGTTTCCATTGTGGTTTGTCATGTGGCCGTCCTGCTTATTATCTACTGTCTTGTAAGCCTATATGTGTATGTAATATATAAACAAATTAATCAATATAGCTGTTTGACAGCATGTATGTGGGGCGAGGCCAATTTAAATGGTGCCGAACAAAGACAAAACTGAATACATAGAAAGTCAGCAACAATAAACCAAACTGAACCTGGACTGCAGAGGGTTAAAGACAAAAAGCCTCAATTGAACAGATGGAAGAAGCTGCAGTGTTACAGATTGCATGTCTGTAAAGGGCTTTAGTCATGATGGTTAATGCTCTGGCTCCCTCTGCTGGCACAAAGATAAAAGTGCATGGTATATTTGCACTGATGATGGGAGGACATCCATTCAGAAAAGATTAGACCAACCTACCAGAAATTGATACTCACATATGTCCTGGGTCACCACGACAGCACACAACCAATCATGACAGCTCATTTGATGTATAACGATCAGAGCTATTGATACATTTATTCATGAACACTTATTTTAACACTCTAAAATTAAAAGTGTAATAAAAACAAAAACTTTAAAAATACAAATATACATAATTTAGCTGCTTCAACAAATATAGATACAAATACAAATACAAATACTGGGCTTTCTGCACTTCTCTAATGCCCTGCCATCTCCATATCTAGCTGTGTTGTTGCTACTTGGACATGGCATGTCTCCTGCTGAGCTTCTGATGGGATGAAGGTTACACACAATGCTTCCACTGCAGAGCAAAAGAAGTACAAAGAGGTGAAGCAGAAACAAAACCATCTGCAAAAGAGACAAAAAGCAAACTAAGGCAAGTCATTTAGAAGATTAAACATGACACAGTGAGACGAAAAAAAAGGGGGATGTAAGTGATAGGAGTTAATAATACACCTGACCACCAGAGGGCAGCAACGACTAGCGTTCCTACCTGTAAGCAACACTTGCCTTGCTTAAACAGTAGGATTCACTAGAAGAAAATGCCACACCGTGCTGGAGATGTAGATGTAAACCAAGTTTTGCAAGAGTAGTTAATAAATAATTCTATTTGATGAACCCAAGTTCATGAACCCAAGTCTGCGGTTAGTGGCTTCAGTTCTTAGAAGTGGCTCATCAGTTAGTAGAGAGATAAAAGAGGAAACAGTAACATACAATTAGCAGAGGAGAGCTGACGACAGAGACAGAGACAGATGGTCTACCTGGTCATGGATCACCTGCTGATGCTGTTGGTGTTGCTGTGGAGCTCAAGTAAGACTCTGCTTTAATGATGGATGCAAAAATTGGAAAGTAAGAAGTAACTGCAACCATGATGACTCAATTTATTTATAAATTGCTAAATCACAACAAAAAGTCATCTCAGGGCACTTTTACATGGAGCAGGTCTAGACCATACTCTTAAATGATTAATGATTAATGATAATGTCATGATTGATGTTATGGGGACTTGAAGTTTGTCCCCAGAAGGGAGGAATATGAGTGCACAGACACACACACACACACACACTGACAATGACTCAACCAACATGACATCTAAGCTTGTTTGTGGCTTTGCAGGTTAGTGGTAAACTGGTCACATGATTCCTGAGTGAGTTCAACATCTGTCTCACAGTGTTTGTTCAGTTCACAGCTCTGCAACAATATAAGTATTAATTTTCTGATTTTCTCTTCAGGACTCCAGGCTGAAGATAAACACCAACCAACAGGTAAAAAGAGAGAATATATCTCCCTAGGAGGGGGGATCAGAGGCATTACCTCCATCAGTGGTGGACAATGAATCCACTTTGGTTTATGAACAAATACCCATATAGTTTATTAACATCCATTTAGGTGGTAAATTCCCACCCAAAGGTTAAACAGTTATTACATTCATACAGTCAAAAAACATTTTTGTTCCACTCTTAACATTCTTCTGAATTTCTTTTAATGTGATGTTTCTTAAAGAAAGCTTCAGTTTTACAACCTTTGCCCGTGTGCAGTAGCTATGTCTTAATAAACCTCACCATTCAATAAACATAATTAATGTGATAATGAATAAATCACAATTGCAGAGGACAGTCTTGTCTTAATTATAATCTATTGATGAAGTGTTACAATTCAATTTTATTACATTTTTCACCATGTAACAACATTGCCATCTGCTGACTGTTATACAAGTCTTTTTACGGCATGTAAACTGCATCCAATTTTCAAATTTAACATCACTAAACTATTTACTTTTTTCATTTACTACAACTTTTAACTAAATTACAGTATATTTTGATAGTTAAATTAGACAAGGAGTCACACAGATTTTTTTATATTATGAAGTAAGAGTTATATTATATTTGAAGCCATCAATGTGAGATTTGTCTAAATTTTATGGGATAAGTATTAAACTTGAGGTTTAATGTATATTCATAAATAAACTTTGTTTTCTGAATAGTCTTATATTACATTAATATCTACAATTCTGACATGAAGGTGGGCGGTAGGGATGCTTTAAGTGTGATTATGCACTAAACCCTAAGATTAATTCTCTAAGAATAAAGATCACACAGTTTAATCCGTCATTGAAAAGTTATTTTTACTTTTAGAATTTTTAAAAAGAACCCTCACATTTTAACATGTAGTATTTTTTACTCTGTCCAGCAATCAGAGTAGATTTCTCAACACTCAACAATATCACAAAGACTGAACTCAATGTCAGCTCATATTACTCTGAAGAAGGTTTATTTAAAGGTTTTATTATTCTTTTATTATTCTCATATCATGTATTATTAAGACATTCATTGTGGTTTCCTTTGAGCATAGCAGACAAAGTTCAGTGTTTTGAAAAGAACTCACAATTAATTGGAGACTTTAAACATATATTTATTCTCCTCAAGGTTGGGAGTCTACAACTTAGATAGCAAGGCTTTATAAATGAAGACACAGGTATGCTGGTGCCCTCTAGATGCCAGAAACTCATTTATTCACATATTTTGGTTCTAATGAAACTCACTTTATTCTTTTACTGATTTTACTCTCTTGTTGCTTTTCAGAGACCATCAGGTTGGTGGGAGGAGCCAGTCGCTGTGCAGGTACCCTGGAGATGAAACAGGTAGAGTGGAGACCAGTGTATGGCTCTCACTGGGCCTTGAAGGAAGCAGCTGTGGCATGTAGAGAGCTGGACTGTGGCTCTGCTGTTTCAACGGGAAGCAGAAAGCAGCCCTATCGTAGATCTGTATGGAGGATCAGATCTGACTGTCTTCAGTTTGGCTCTGCACTGAGGGACTGTATATTCCCAGATTCCTCTTCTTCCACTGTGGAGCTCACCTGCTCAGGTAAGCTCATCAGTTACATAATAATAATAAATCAAACTTATATAGCACTTATCAGGCTACTCAAAGATACTTTACAAATGAAACAACAAAACAAAAAGAAATAATGTCCATGAATAAAGTGAATGTAGTCGAGCAGAGCAGGATAACACAGTTTGTTAGAGATTATAAGCAGTTTTAAAGAGGTGTGTTTTAAAGAATTTCTTGATAGTGGAGAGCGAGGAAGAGTTTCTGATGTTTTGAGAGAGTAAGTTACAGAGGGTGGGAGTGGCAATACAGAATGCCCTGTTCCCCCAGGTCTGGTGCTTAGTCTTGATGGAGGAGGGACAGGAGGTCTATGTCAGCAGAGCAAAGTAAAATAATACACGTCTGGTTGAAAATGCTGTTCATTAGTTAGATAACAAACCTGATTTCATTACTCACCGTAACTGAACCAGAGACAGTACAGAAAATATACAGCTCATTAAGAGTCATTTCCTGTATCTATGTCATGCAGGTTTCGCCAGTACCCTTTAGGAGACTAGTGGCAGGTCCTGAATCTCTTCACTCCAATGGGAGAAGTGAACATGAACACAGATTATGACCAATTCTTTTGCCCTATAGACACAAAAGTAAATACTGGACCCATTTTTCACAAACCATATATCTTCCAAACATTTCTGACACTAAATCTCCTAAGATGTATTATATTTCTGTTTGCAGAGATGTTTCATATTTGTTACAATATATAAATGTTAAATGAGATCAGTATTAAATATTAAATCCTCTCTCTCTCCAGGCTCTGTCAGGCTGGTGAATGGGAATAGTCTGTGTTCAGGCAGACTGGAGGTGAAGTCTGAGCAGTCGTGGTCCTCAGTGTGTGAAGCTGACTTTGACCAGCAGGATGCAGAGGTGGTCTGCAGGGAGCTTGGCTGTGGGGCTCCTTCAGTCCTCCAGGGGGCGCTCTATGGAGAAGTGGAGGCTCCAATGTGGACCAAAGAGTTCCAGTGTGGAGGCAATGAGTCTGCTCTCCTGGACTGTGGAAGATCAGACTCAGCTAGAAGCACCTGCTCACCTGGCAAAGCTGTTGGACTCACCTGCTCAGGTAGAAGAGGAGCTGCAGCTTTGATTTGGCTTCATTTCTGCTCTAATGAAACTCACTTTATTCTTTTACTGATGACTCTCTTGTTTCTGTTCAGAGCCTCTCAGGTTGGTGGGAGGAGCCAGTCGCTGTGCAGGTACACTGGAGGTGAAACAGGGAGAATGGAGACCAATGAGTGACTCTATCTGGAACCTGAGGGACTCTGACTGGACCCTGAAGAAAGCAGCTGTTGTTTGTAAAAATCTCGACTGTGGCTCTGCTATTTCAACAGGAAGTAAAGAGGAGCCCTCACGTAGATCTGTATGGTGGATTAGATCTGACTGTTTTCATTCTGGATCTGCACTGAGGGACTGTGCACTATCATCACCTTTTCCATCCTCCTCTGCTGTGGAGCTCACCTGCTCAGGTAAGTCCATCAGTGAAATCATCTATGACAGTAAAATTTTTCTTCCGCTATCACAGTGATGGTATATGGTCTCCAGGACGACAGCATCCTAAAGGGCTAAGTTAGCTTGTTCATGGAGGCTCATTGCTTCAAACTGAGACAATCTGGACCTTGATGCAAACTGGTGTGATTCACTCCGACACCCTGCGGTTCTCCTGAGCATGTCAGGCAGAAAAACACGCAGTTTTCAGGTAGAAATTAAAAGGTTTACAAAACTAAGATTGCAGGTACAATACCTTTTTCCCAATCACACCTTTTGACATGATACAATATCCCATAATCCCTGTGGGTGGTGGATCCACAGAGCAGATCCATGTTGCTCCTTCGGGCTGTGCTTGACAAGGTCCAATGGGCAAAGGCTTTGCCACCAGAGACTTGCCAGCTGAGCTCCAGCAGGAAGCCTCCTGAGATTTGTTTCATTTGTCATTTGTGTTTGTAAAGAAATGTATGAAATTTATTATTTGGTAAATTAAATCAGTGTTGATTTGTAATCTTCTCACTCTCCAGACTCTGTCAGGCTGGTGAATGGGAATAGTCTGTGTTCAGGCAGACTGGAGGTGAAGTCTGAGCAGTCGTGGTCCTCAGTGTGTGAAGCTGACTTTGACCAGCAGGATGCAGAGGTGGTCTGCAGGGAGCTTGGGTGTGGGGCTCCTTCAGTCCTCCAGGGGGCACTCTATGGAGAAGTGGAGGCTCCAATGTGGACCAAAGAATTCCAGTGTGGAGGACATGAGTCTGCTCTCCTGGACTGTGGAAGATCAGACTCAGCTAGAAGCACCTGCTCACCTGGCAAAGCTGTTGGACTCACCTGCTCAGGTAGAAGAGGAGCTGCAGCTTTGATTTGGCTTCATTTCTGCTCTAATGAAACTCACTTTATTCTTTTACTGATGACTCTCTTGTTTCTGTTCAGAGCCTGTCAGGTTGGTGGGAGGAGCCAGTCGCTGTGCAGGTACACTGGAGGTGAAACGAACAGAGTGGAGACCAGTGGAGGGCTCTGACTGGACCCGGAGGAATGCAGCTTCAGCTTGTAGAGAGCTGGACTGTGGTTCTGTTGTTTCAACGAGAAAGAGAAAAGAAGCCTCAGACAGATCTGTATGGTCCATCAGATCTGATTGTGTTCTGTCTGGATCTGCACTGAGGGACTGTGCATCATCATGGTGGATGTCTTCCTTTATTATTGAGCTCACTTGCTCAGGTAAGTCCATCAGTGACATCATCAATGACTAATATTTTCTTCCTCTGTCACAGTGATAGTTGGTGGTTTCCATTGAACTGAACTGTAAACTTACCAAGGACAATGGCATCCTAAAGGGTAGAGAAGTTAGCTTGTACCTAGAGTTTCATTGCTTTAAACTGAGACAATCTGCAGTTTTAATCAACCTGCTGTGGTTCACTCACACATCCTGCAGTTCTCCTGAGCAACTGCGTTGCATCTACCTCAAAAGAAACAACTACATTAGAAATTAAAACCAGTTAGTCTATCAGAGTCCACCTGATCTACAGCAGTTAACTTTTCCTCAAATAGTTCAACTCCCGGACTGCCCAACTCCTGGAGCAGACTGCTCTCTTCTGGCCAGCAATAGGAGGTGACTCTAGTACAACAGGAGAAAAAAAAACTGCCTTATGAACTTCCTTTTGGTGCAAAGGTGACCCTCTTGCTCTGTTTGAAGAACACAACAGCACTCAAAGATTCCAGCTCCTCTCCAGGAGTTTGTCTCCAGAGCCAGTGCTGTGTATAGAACAAAATCCAGTTGGTACCATTCCTCTTGATGCACCAGCTCCAGCTCCTTCCCTACCAGAGAGATAATGTTGCACAACTGAAGAACCAGTGTACAGGGCCAGGGGTGTGGAAACATTAACTTTGAATATGAGACAAAGTGTTATTTGAATAAAAGACTCATCACAACAGACTAAAGCTTCAGAGCAAATGCAATGTTTATTGTGAAAATTTAGAGTAAACATGTAGTTGGGTCTGCATAGATGAAAGTCAACCAACCAGCTAAGTGGAGTGACATAGAGAACTTACATGTGAAATAGTGATGTTCATGACAAAAATGCATGTGCAGCAGCAACAGTAATGTTAACTACAAGCTTTGGTTCAGCCCATTTAAGATAAAACAGAGACAAAAACATCAACTGCAGAATCTGGTGTTACTGGTGTGGTGGTCCTGTGTGTGTTTAATCTTCCAGATATCACCAGCAGCAGCACCAATTTGTACCACGAATCTCTACTCCAGAACTCGTCAGCTCTCAATAGCTATCTGTCAGCAAACCATAGCTGAATTCCCCGGACCAGACCCATATGTTCAACTTGAGCAAATATGTGAATAATGCAAATATTGTATTTCCGTGTCACAAATATCGCATATTCACATTATTACCATAGCATCATTCACTTTGCTCTGTGCAAATATATGCCAATTTATGTTTGTTTTGTTCTTTGCATTGACTGTGTGTGATCTCGTCACATGGAAAAAATCTGCTTTGCATTCTGTGTGATACACAGAAGGGGAGGAGGGAGGCATTTAGTTGGCTGCAATCTGCAGCCTCAACACTAGATGCTACTAAACGTACACTCTAGTCATCTGTTCTAGAGTGCATACAGATGAATATATTCGATGTTGAAGAGTATATTTTAGCTTGTTCTGTGAAGCCATCAGTGTGATGCCTGTAGTCTAGATCTCCTAGCTAGCAGCTTTATTGATGTTTACTATTATGTGATTGACTGAATAACCTAGCCAATTAAATTCAGTATAGTAGCTCCAAGGAGGCTGACTGGTCAGAATTTTAATTTCTTGCTTTTTTCCTTAGAAACTTCAGTCTACAAAACCATTTTATCAAACATTAGCATGCAGTAAACCTGTCAAAAGTCTGTGTGAGAGTTTTCTTGTCTCACAGTGTGAAAGTGACCTTGCAAACCTGCAACTGGATGCTCAGACTGAAAACACAATGTTTGCAGGTAGAAACTTCAAAGCTTAAACATCTAAGATTAAAGGTAAAAAAAAAAACCTCTGTTCTCAAGTACACTTTTTTACACAATATAATATTCCATAATTCCTGTGGATGGTGGGTCCACACATGTTGCTTCTTCAGTACCGGACCAGGCATCATGAGCCAAGGTCCCCTCCACCAGACATTCCTCAGTCAAGCTCCAGGAGGCAAACTGCTAAGATGTATATTTCTGTTTGGAATGACATGTATTATATTTGTTATAATATATAAGGTGGTAAATAAAGATCAGTATTTAATTGTAAAACCTCTCTCTCTCCAGACTCTGTCAGGCTGGTGAATGGGAATAGTCTGTGTTCAGGCAGACTGGAGGTGAAATTTAACCAGTCGTGGTCCTCAGTGTGTGAAGCTGACTTTGACCAGCAGGATGCAGAGGTGGTCTGCAGGGAGCTTGGCTGTGGGGCTCCTTCAGTCCTCCAGGGGGCGCTCTATGGAGAAGTGGAGGCTCCAATGTGGGCCAAAGAGTTCCAGTGTGGAGGCCATGAGTTTGGTCTCCTGGACTGTGGAAGATCAGACTCAGCTAGAAGCACCTGCTCACCTGGCAAAGCTGTTGGACTCACCTGCTCAGGTAGAAGAGGAGCTGCAGCTTTGATTTGGCTTCATTTCTGCTCTAATGAAACTCACTTTATTCTTTTACTGATGACTCTCTTGTTTCTGTTCAGAGCCTGTCAGGTTGGTGGGAGGAGCCAGTCGCTGTGCAGGTACACTGGAGGTGAAACAGGGAGAGTGGAGACCAGTGTTTGCCTCTGACTGGATCTGGAAGAATGCAGCTTCAGCTTGTAAAGATCTGGACTGCGGCTCTGCTGTTTCAACAGGAAGGAGAAATGTGACCTCAGACAGATCTGTATGGAGGATCAGATCTGACTGTGTTGACTCTGGATCTGCACTGAGTGACTGTGCAGTATCAGGTCCCGCTTCCTTCATCATGGAGCTCACCTGCTCAGGTAAGTCCATCAGTGCCATCATCTAGATCTCCTAGCTAGCAGCTTTATAGCTGTCAACTGCACATGATCACATTGATGACTCAACAGTCTAGCTAATTTGATTTGCTTTAGCAACTCCAATGGAGCTGATTTCCCAGAATTTGAATTCTTTGCTTTTCCCTTCTCGCAAACCTCAGTGAACAAAACTATTTTACCAAATATTACCACACAGTGAACCTATCAAAAGTTGCCTCACAGTGGATGAAAATGGTCCTACAAATCTGCAACTTGATGCTTCGTCACTCAACACAAATGTTGCAGGCATAAACCTGAAAAATTACAAAGAAATTAGATCAAAGGTATAAAACTCTGTTTTCAAGCACACCTTTTTACATGATTTAATATTCCATATTCATTGTAGGTAGAAGGTGCACAAAGCAGCTCTATGTTGCCTCTTCAGGCAGTGCCTGACCAGGCCCCATAGGCAGAGGCCCAGCCACCAGAGATTCCTCGGCCAGGCTCCATGTCATGAACCTCCTGAGATTTTTTTTATATTTTTTTATGTTTGTAATGAGATGTATTATATTTGTTATAGTACTGTATATAAGGTGGTAAATAAAGATCAGTCTTAAGAAGAAACCTTAAAGTTTATTAAACTAATATTACAGGTACAAAACCATGTTCTCAATCACACCTTTTTAGGTGATCTAATATTCCATAATGTGAAATCCTCTCTCTCCAGACTCTGTCAGGCTGGTGAATGGGAATAGTCTGTGTTCAGGCAGACTGGAGGTGAAGTCTGAGCAGTCGTGGTCCTCAATGTGTGAAGCTGACTTTGACCAGCAGGATGCAGAGGTGGTCTGCAGGGAGCTTGGCTGTGGGGCTCCTTCAGTCCTCCAGGGGGCGCTCTATGGAGAAGTGGAGGCTCCAATGTGGGCCAAAGAGTTCCAGTGTGGAGGCAATGAGTTTGGTCTCCTGGACTGTGGAAGATCAGACTCAGCTAGAAGCACCTGCTCACCTGGCAAAGCTGTTGGACTCACCTGCTCAGGTAGAAGAGGAGCTGCAGCTTTGATTTGGCTTCATTTCTGCTCTAATGAAACTCACTTTATTCTTTTACTGATGACTCTCTTGTTTCTGTTCAGAGCCTGTCAGGTTGGTGGGAGGAGCCAGTCGCTGTGAAGGTACACTGGAGGTGAAACTGGGAGAGTGGAGACCAGTGCAGGATGTATCCTGGACCCTGAAGAAAGCAGCTAGAGCTTGTAAAGATCTGGACTGTGGCTCTACTGTTTCAACAGGAAGCAGAGATGAAGCCTCACTCAGATCTACATGGTGGATCAGATCTGACTGTGTTCAGTCTGGATCTGTCCTTAGGGACTGTGCATCTTCAGGTTCGTCTTCCTCCATCGTGGACCTCACCTGCTCAGGTAAGTCCATCAGTGACATCATCTATGACAGTAATGTTTTCCTACCTCTGTCATAGTGATAGTTGGTGGTTTCCATTGGTCTGAACTGTAAACTTATCCAGGATGACGGCATCCTAAAGATGAAACATTTGATTTAACTGCATGTAAAGATGTTGATTGTTAACAATCAGTTGAATCATTTCAACCAATCAGGAGCTTTAAGGAGAGAATCAGCAGACTTTCATTCATTCTTTCAAACCAGCTGTAAACATGAGTTGTTTTTGTCCAACATCATCAGCATACAGAGGAGATCAGATGAACTTATTCTCTAAGAGCTCAATCAACAAGCTGCTTCACACTTCAGTGATTTTAGGAGATTTAACATCACTTAAGTCTGTTTGATGGGAGCTGTTGTACTCATGTGATCTAATGTGATGACTGAACAGCTCATCAGATCCGATTTTATCATCAGATTAGTCGTCCAGCTGGTGACTCTGTTGTTGGTCGTCAATGTTGTCTTTTTCATCCTCAAAGATGAACACGTTTGTTGTTTAGAGGACTGGTTGAAATGAAGCACTCAGCCTGTTTATATTGAACTGAAGAGAGGAGTGATGCAGTAACTAAGATCTGTGTTGTCATGTCTCTCCAGGCCAGCAGGGGGCAGAAATCAAACCCACAGGAGAACATTAAGCTGGGTTCTTATAACCTTGGTATTTCCAGAGCTGAAGGAGTCGGCTGAAGAGGAAGGAGCCCAGGGAGCAGAGTAGGACCTCCAAGGAGCCGCACAAACCCACTGAAGATGAAAATCATCTTTACTTTAATCTCTCCTCTCAGTCTCAGCCAGGTTTTTGCAAAAGGAATGATGTGCTTATAAGTCAATTTAACAGCTTCTGATTTTCATCCAGCACCAACGCTCATTGCCAAAACAGGAAGTAGTGAGACCTTTATTAAGACCACTAGAAGAAGAAAAGGGAAGAGATCTGATTGGACCATTTGTAACATAATTATCTGTATATTGGAATGTGCACCCGTAAAAGTGGAAAGAGGCTCAAAAATTTTTCTCCACTGCCTATATGCTACTTATTCAGTTGAAATATGTCTTTGCTCTTTTTCAAAATATTTGCTTTTGGAATTCAAGAAGCTGAACAAAAGTTAGAGTAAAATCAAATGTTTTATCTTTGTTTTGTTGTGTAAGAAAAAAATCTGATGTTTGACAAAATTTAAAGCATATGTGTTTTTGCTCAATGTTCATCCATGATTTATTGTATGTGACAGTTTCATGCCAATAAATCAGTTTGTAATGTATCAGTAACACTTTTACATTTTGATGGATTCATTTTGAAGGTTAGACCCCCAATAGAAATTCATATTTTCATGATATCCCAGTTAGTTTGGTGCACCTCTCCCTCTCTATGCTGAAAATCAAATTATACAATTACTATTTATTTGTGACAATAAATTAAAGACAAGAGTAACAAAAAGTCACACAAAACAATATTCACAAGAAGGCACTCATAAGGACACAATCTAGAAAAGATCTACAGCAAACACAAAGAAACAATTTAACTAGGCTGGAAATCAGAGATCAAATAAAATATGCAATGATCAAATCAGTGTGATCAGCTGCACCATCCAAACATGACAGGGAATGTCGTTTCCATGAAGGATGCTCTCTTGTATCCTCACTGAAGCCTCCTTGCTCCTCCAAACATTGAATGGTATACGGGCTGCACTTAAGAATCTCTTTTCTACTTTAAGAGACAAAGTACTTTACAATTTTTGTCTCTTTCACCTATTCACACACATGCATACTTTAACACCAATGGCAGCAGAGGTGCCATGCAGGGTCCTGGTCAACTTGGGGTTCAGTGTCTTGCTCAGAGTAGTTGTTTGAGCCGGGAAACAAACCGCCAACCATGCGATTAGAGTACGACCCATTCTGCCTCCTGAGTAATAAAGGAATTATGTTATGGAGTATTAGGGCAAGTGGACCCAAATGCAGGAGATGGTAGGGAGAGCAAGGCTGAAGAATAACTTCTTTATTTTAGCTTAGACAAAGAAAAACTAAACTGAACATAACTTCTAAATATAGAACAAACAGAGCAAAGGATCCAACAAAACTGAAAAGAAAATCGGGACAATTACATTTTTGTCATTGCCCAATATTAAAAAAGCAGGTTTTGGTTATTAGAAATAATAAATAATTATCAAAGAGTTTGACTCTGCCGGATTTCACAATTAGGTGTGAGTTGAGCAGAGCATGATGGGAAGATGAAGTTCATTGTTCTGTTGTCTGACTTGGCACCTTTCTTTGTTATCTAACATGGTGTATGAGGCCCAACAACCTGATGATAACATATAATATAGTTTGCCATTTCCAAATACTAATGATAAATGATTAATCAATAGGACAATTAATAGGGCAAATGTCCAGATGATGATGGAGGCCAAAATCCACAGTGTGTCCACACAGTCATTTAAAAGTTGATGTGAAGCTTCTATGTTGTTCATATTCACTTATGATTGAATTCTTCAAACAACAGTCAGGAAGACTGTTTTGTATGTGTGTACCTGTAGTTGAATTTCTCATTTTATCCTTCCATTCACATCTCACACATGTTCACTCATAATTTCCTTGCTATCGTCGTCTGGAGCTGTCATTTGAGCCACATCGGCTGTTCACATATATCCAGGACACAGCACCATTATCATCTTGCTGCTGTTTTTTTTTAAAATATCAGCCTTCCCATCACCACTTATTCTTTGTGCTATGTCTCTCCTGATTGAACTGAAGGTTTAAACAAAGTCTGGCTGCATAGCATGACCTCGTACTGAGGACATTGATGAAGAAAAGGTCAACATCTCAAAATCAGGTCAAATAAGTTCAATGAACTGACTCTGCGGTTAGTGGCTTCAGTTCTTAGAAGCTGTTCATCAGTTAGTTTGTTTCCTGGCTGATGAGGTGATAAAAGAGGAAACAGAACATGTTATTAACAGAGGAGAGCGGAGGAGTCCGTCAGACAGAGACAGAGACAGAGAAAGAGACAGAGACAGAGACAGATGGTCTACCTGGTCATGGATCACCTGCTGATAGTGTTGGTGTTGCTGTGGAGCTCAGGTAGGACTCTGCTTTAATAAAGGATGTGTGAAAGATTTAAAACTCCTTTGTACAAATACTGAATTGGAGTCAAAATCTTGCATCAAAACTTCACTGAAGGTAAACGTGAAAAGTAAAAAGTAGTGAAACAGCTTCAGTTCAGTCCTGATAGTTTCATATAATTTCTTTTAACATAATTTAATGTCTGATGTGTTTTAGTTGTAATAAGTTGAATTGTGATGACAAAAATGCATCCAGTCATCCAATTGTTTTAGTTTGTTTCTGGAAAATCTGATATATGGAGATACAAGGTTTTCAGCAGTGTTGAATGTAAAATCTGTAAAGTAAGAGGTAACTACAGCCGTCAGATACTGTGATGATGTAAAGATTTATGTTATGGGGAGAAAGGGAGAAGGGAGAAATACAAGTACTCGCAAACAAGCACACACACACACACACACAAATATCCCTATCTTACCAACAGAGAACTACTGGATATTTTGAAGAAAAAAAATAGAAAGTGTCTTTAAATAGCACAGTGGTTATGTGATGTCATCACACAGGATTTCTGGGTATTGAAGTCATTCATAGCTGCTGTGTTGTATTAACTCTATGTGAACCAGTCTGTTGCATTAAAACAATTCTGGTTTATTTTCATAGTTTTGTCCATTATTTCTATCAGTAATAACAACACTGTAGTTAAGAAGTTAATATCTGAAATCTGTGAACATGGTGACATCACTAAAAAGATCACACACAAATTATAACTAATATACTAATAAAGTCAGATTCTGGTCCACATATGTTGTTTGTGGCTTTGTAGGTTAGTGGTAAACTGGTCACATGATTCCTGAGTGAGTTCAATAATCTGTATGTTTCCACTGAGATGAGCTCTGAGCCTCACAGTGTTTGTCAGTTGAAAGCTCTGTGCCAATGTAAATATTAATTTTCGATTTTCTTTGCAGGACTCCAGGCTGAAGGTAAACACCAACCATCAAGTAAAAAAAGAGAGAATATATCTCATCTGGTCTGGGAACACCTCTGATCCTCCAGGAGGAGCTTGAAGATGTCACCTGCGCCTCCATCAGCAGTGGACAATGAATCCACTTTGGTTGATGAACAAATACCCTCAAAACTAATAACTAATAAAATATGCAAATTAGCATTGAAAGTGAAAATCTAGATTTTGGATTTTCACTAATCATTACATCTTTATGTCATGTCTTACTCTTGTTTCTATATTCGGTCTTTTTGTATTATTGTATCCCATAATCCTCTGTTTTCCTCCAGGTTCTCAGTGTGAAAGCAAAGGCAAGGCTGACATTGTGCTGTTGGTCTGTGAATCTTCGAGCATCAGCCCTGAAGACTATGGAAAGATTAAGTCCTTTCTAACTAAAATTGTCAGCAACTTCGACATCGGCCCTGACAAAGTCCAGATCGGTAATGTTTTTACCTCTAATACTAATAACACTACTGATCCTGGTACTATTACTACTACTGCTTGTGTATAAAGTACTCAAAAATGCTAAAATCTTTACACCACAATGTGAAAATATTCAAACATGGGTGCAGATCTTGTTTTTAAAATTTGCAAAAGAGCAGCAAGATGGGACATGATAACAAGAGTAGTCCAGGTTCTGGCTGATGTGAGGATAAAAGGACCAGACCAGTGGTTTTACATGTTTAAGCTAAATAACTGCTGTCTGCATACAGCCTCTATTACTGCCAGTTATTTCCCAAAACATGCAGACATATTTTAGCTTTTGTATTAACTTGTGGAATTCTGTAAATGTTGAAAATGAAAAGTTAAGGTGATAAACCTACCTTGAAATTAAGTTCTTCACCCATCAAAACACACATTTATAATTCATGGTAATTATGATTCAGCTTGCAAAACAATCTTTTATCCAGATTTCCATGGTGAAGATATGCTGTATATTCCTTCTGCTCCTTGTTGGATCAGTTGGCAGTACAGATTTTCTAACTGAACAAAATGTGAGGAACACCACATTTCTAACCAAAATCAATCTAGGTAGAAGGGATGCATAACATTGTCATGACAGCTCATCCACTTGCTCCAAGTCCTCTAACAATAGTGTGATTGTCCATGTCCTCTGGGACCAACACTTTACCTTCATACTCTGCTTTTATATGATACTAGAATAGATGCCAGGGAAAAAACTGGAAGCATTGCAATGTTGAACTGTATTAAAAACTCAGTTGAGCTCTGTGTGACAACACTTAGCTCACTTTATGCAGTGCACATGGCGACTGTAACGTTTTCACCACAGGTGTTAGGCTTGGGTGGTATCCAGGTATTATGGTATACAAATATATGAACACTCCTCTTTCTATTAAACTGATATAGAGACGCTGTATTGAGGTGAGTTATTGTAGTGCACAGAATGCGCCACCAGAGGTCAGTCTGGACTAATGGAAGAGACAGCTGAGAAAGATGGTGACTGTGAGTGGTGGGATAACATTACAGGATTTGTAAAATAGAAAAATCCCTCTGCCTTGTTTGATAGTACTTTGGGTTTAGTTCCTTATTTGCCACTTGATTTTATTCAACTACCAGTTTGCCACCACCACCAGCACATCATCTCCATTCAGCACATTGATGTGTTGGTATCCACCACTGAAGCAAATGTCACTGGGTCTTCTGGCAAGTGTCTATGGAAGAAGGGCAATCATTTCCTATCTATTCATCACTAATTAGTCAGCATTGTAGGCTAGAGAATGTCATACATGCTAATGACTTCTATTACCGGATTCTCAGCTTTTATGTTTATGGTACTGGGAATACCTTATTATGGTATGAAAAAGTAGATACCAAAGCCTAGTAGGTGTATATGCTCACTGCTGACTGTTCAGTACCATCAACCTTCATACTAGACTCTTCTCAAACTGCCTGGTCTCAGATGCTGCTGATATTGATACTAGCTCTTATACACACTCACTGCCCTTGACACTTCCTGTACATGCTGAACTGCTGCCCGTATGCCACAGAATACCAAAGAGACCAAAGAGACCTTCAGGCCTCACTGGATTGGTTCATATACCAGAGTCAGACAGTAAACTCAGGGGTTATTAGTCTGTTAGTTCTACTGCACTGAACTGCTGGAATGGTCCTTTAAGTCCTTTGGACCATCTATGCAAAGGCAAAATAGTACAGACATGAGTGTGCGTGGATGAGTGTTGGAGCAATGAGGATGACAATGAAATAAAAACAGTAATAATTGTAATAAACCAGTACACACTCACAAGTGAAAATTCTTCATCTCATACTCATTATTGCCATTGTTATTATTATCATTTAGGGTCAGTGTGTCAGTTTTAGACATTTCTGTGTGTTTTCTGCAGATATGCTTCAGCATGTCTCAGGGATGGAGTGGGAGCTGAACACCTACCAGACAAAACAAACCGCGCTGGAGGCCATAGACAACCTGCAGGAGAAAAGAGAACGCCTCATCTTAGGTAATTTAGAGCAGAGGCTCTGATTAGATCCAAAAGTATTTACTTTCTGCATTTAGGGGTGGAAAGTGAAGCTCTTAGTGATCTGAATTTTGTATTTAGTATTATTTATAGTATAGATATGGAAGCGTATTGCTGCCATACCAGAAGAGGAAAATCAATCAGTATCATGCTTAACGTAAAAGGCTTATTGTTATAGAAAGTTGTTTTCACATTGTTACTAGATATTTTCACATTATTACAACATACAAATTTCATGTCCTGGGTTAATGTAAGTGTGTAAACTTGACAGCACGGTAGACATTATAGCATGTCCAAAAGCAACTGTTTCCTTTTTATTTGTCTGCAACAGCACATGCTCAAAAGCAAAGGTCCATCAATCATTTCCTGTCCTACTACAACTTAGAGGGACACAGTATATCACATCTAGAAGCACATAGTAAAACATAGAGCAGTGTGTTACCTATATCCCTCCCTCAACTAGACATCCCCATTTCACAATATACAGAACCAATATAGACATGAAAAAACAGGGAGGTAATTCCTACTCAATCTGAGTATACAAGAACAAAAACACTAGCAATAATAATACACCTGTGCTACACACACACACACAAAACAAGGCTAAATACACATTGCATAACCATAAAGAAACACATGCAATTTGGCCTTTCACAGCATAGCCAGAACATAGAAAACTCAAAACAGGAAACAATCCTGAAGTTGTGAAGGGATTCCCATTACATCAGTGCAGCTTCACCACCAGAAGCCAGAAAAGCAACAGCATTGAAATATAAAATTTGCCATTGAAAACAAAACCTGTATTGAAAAAAGGAAGCATGTGCATTGAAACTCCATTCACCATGTGAGCAACCACCAGTCCTGTCCTCTCCCAAATGTTAGGTTCCAGATCCCCCTCTACGGCAGGCAAGCCAGCACCACCAGAGTAAAAAACATTCACTGGCACCCAGGCCTTACTCAGGGGGAATGGTCATGATATCAGTAAGGGACACATTTCAGCATTCAGGGACCAACTCCAAACCCTGAAACAGGTGCACAGTAATATCCCATAATGGTAACTCTGTCCTAAGTCCATCAGTGCATGACTGGAATAGTTGGAAAGTCCTGGCCAAGCAGAACACTGGGTGGATTTACTTAGCTTCTGGAAAGTGTGCTGCCAGCAAGTGGGGCTAAAGCAGAAGGGAATCAATATAGTTCTTTCTTAAAGGCAAATTTATGAAGTTAATGATAAAAGCTCTTGAGACCTGAATCCTCCTGAGAATATGGAGAATTCAATGCCTTCCACCACCCCCTAATGTAACATGTGGGCCAGTTACCATGAGCCAGACTAGCTTCAGAAATGGAATGCTGTAAGGAGCCCTCAGTCGCAGAAGCTGGTGTTTGGCCCACAACACCAGCTACCGACTTTTTCCTGGTGGTTGCTGTCATCGTCCTGCTGTTATGACAGGAAATGCACACCACACTTCCTAAGCTCCTCCTGATGTTGGGCACACCATACTTATCTGAGCCATCTGCTTCTTGTTGGCTTAGAGGGTGTATATCCCTAGGTTTGGGTGATTGCCATATACAGATAGCATCCTTGAAGTGGAAATTGCCCACGATTGGCGTGGCCCCAGTATCCATCATTGGATACTGGGTTCCATGATGGTCTGTCAGACCATGGCATGGTCTGACATGTCCACAGTTACAGCTACAGTGCCCTCCAGAGGTCGAGTTGAATCCTCAGTCGCTGCTGTTAGTGTTCCAGGTCCTCAGTCTCTGGAGGGAAGGGATCCACCAGAAATGTCTTTGTGCCTTTTAAAGTTTCTTTATTACTGTCATACAGGAGAGGTCATGCACTACATCTACAATATCAAGTTCAAACCCAAAGTCGGGATGCGTGCAGAGTCCCAAAAAATTGCTATCCTGATTACTGATGGAGAGTCCCAGGATAATGCATTCCTTGCCTCGAAGCGCCTGAGAGACAACGGCATTGAGATCTACACTATTGGTGAGTGACTTTCTCTCTGCAACTCTGAAACTACATTATTTGACTGTGCAAGAATGATGTGACCTTTAACCCACTAAAACTACACTTTTCCTTATTTCCAGACCTATATATAATATCACAATGCTGGATGTAAATGTTAAATGTGGCAGATGTGTCAAATAAGGAGGTTAACGTAATCCCTATGTGCAAAAAGCAAGGAGTGTTCTGACCACTAAGTTTGCAATGGGTTTTCTTTACTTTCAACCTCAGCTGACATCAGTTGGTCACAGATGTCTTTATAAAGACATTTGCTACATGCACAGCTCATGAGTTCACACTACATTATGCTAACATTATGGCATTTTTCCATTGTTTTATCTCACTGTGGATGTTTATGCATGTATCATTCATCACCGCATTTTTTCTAACTGATCCAGTGAACAAATAGCTCCAAATATCTCCATACGTTGTTGTTTTCACTGGTTTTTAGCACCTCTAACAAAGCTCTGATACTTTGGTCAGGAACATGTTTTACTTCCTGTAAATTCTTAACAATAAAAGTCTCCTGTCATTTAGTAATTTAAAAGCAGTAAGTAAAAAAGTAAGTAATGATTCTAAAGATATTTGTATGACTGCATTTATTGTTTATATCAGTTAATGCCTTACATTATTAAAGTTTTTTAAAAGTGGTATGAAAAATGAATTAAACTAATTGGCTGCCTACAAGGATGAAAGTCAAGCTAAAAATGTGGCATACTTTGGTACTGGTACAAAGTGCAAATGATTTCTATTTAATTCTGTTTAATGGGATTAAAAGTTAACAACCATCAGCATGCTCTGTCATTTAAGGTTTCATTCAAGGAGGAGCAAGCAACAGGAAACCACCATTTTATTACTTTGCCAATCAAGTTGTTTTCTTTTTTTAAGGCACAATTTTAACGTTACATTTTTCTCTCAGGTGTAAAGGACGCAGATGAGGCTCGGCTGAAGGACATCGCCTCAGATCCTGATGATATTCACATGTACAGTGTCAGTGACTCCTCTTTACTTGTGGACATCGTTGACAAACTCACCATCCACCTCTGTAGGAGTGTCAACAGCTTAGGTAGGTAAAGAGTCTATCATCATGAAACAGTAATACATGTTAGCTCCACAATGATCAGCACATACACACACACAATCAGTGTCAATAAATCACAATCAGAAAATTCTTCAATAGGGGTAAAGTCCAATGTGTTTATATACTCTTTCTAAACCAAGCCAGGAAGAACATTTTAATGCATGTTCACATACATGTTAATACTCCCCAGATCCACAGAAGGGCAGAGATCCATTTATCTTTTGACAGTTTATTAACATCCATTCAGGTAGTACATTCCCATCCAAAAGAAATCTGATTGAGCTTCTTTCAAAAGGAAAACCTGGTAATATCCAACCTGTTGTTCTGTTACATTACACTATTAATAAGTTTACACAGACAAAAACTTTTTTTTCCACTCTTAACTTTCTTATGATTCTTACATAAGTCACGTTTCTTAGAGAAAACTTTTACTTTGAAACCTTTTACGCAAGTGCAATAGCCATGTCATTATAAGAGCTCACTTTTCAAAGAAATTGCTAATTTCAAGAAACAATAAATAATAATTAATGTGATAATGAATAAATTCTCCTCCTCACATTTTCACAGGACAGTCCTATACTTTTCTTTAATTTCCAGGAGACAGGAAGACACACTTGTTTTCCTGTTGCAAGTACAAACCTTTCTTTAATTCTAGAGAGATGGGATGAGAGTCTCACTCCAGATCCTACACAAACTGACCACCTGGCCTAAGTAAAATACAATGATCAATAACCTAATAATTTGATTCTCTACCTAACTAACTATCAGTCTTTGGTGGTAGCTATGGAGGAAACAAAGACTATAAACTAAATATAAACACTATAAAATCTAATTGTAAACTAAAATCAGAACAAAATAAACATATTTAGGGGAATTTTGTAAAGGCTTTGGTAAGTTACTAATATAATTTTGGACAAATTAAACAAGATTTACAAAAGTGCATACTCAAAATAACAGGAAGAGTTGAGATTATTAAAACCAATATTCTGCCAAGATTTATAAGAAATGGAAATTTAACAAATGGGTAAGAACTGGAACATGTATATATCTGCTAAAATGAATAAAATCACAATATAATAATGGTCAGGATAAAAGTTACAAACCAAAGGATATTCAAAACTATCTTATTTTTCGAGAGAGGGTTATATGGACATGGAATTTAAACCAACTAAAGGTTTGATATGGTATTATCAGTTAGTTAGTTACAGATAAAGGAAACAAAACTTTTGGGAATTTAACAAAACTGTACAATCTACCAAAATCCCATTTTTATGAATACTTACAAATGAGAAGTTACTTTCTAAAAGAAATAGGACTAAATAAAACAGTGAAGGAGATACACCCTTTAATCACTTAAATATAATTTTCATACTCATCAAACCATTCATTGACCCCATACGACATTCAGGCCTGTGCCAGTTTTCCCTTTTTTGTCACTCATCTGTATATATACAGATTCAGATGCCGACCCCAGTGAAAATCATACCTCAATGCATACTCAAAGCATATTATGCATATATTCAGGCCACTTCCTCCCCCCACCCTTCCCTTGGTGGCGTCATTGACTGACAGACACACAACATAAAACAGTCATAAATATTATTAAAAGCAGCAGCTAGAAAACTTTTAAATCCCTCCCATTTTCTAGTAGTAAAAAAAACTGGAAACCAGTCTTTCCAGGTTCAGAGCTTGTATGAGGGATGTTTAAAACCAACCTGCTCTTTGATCTGGTGTCAAGGTTATCAGTTCTGAGCTCAACTAAAGATGTTAAATAACTCAAAACTTAGCAAGGCTTTATAAATGAAGACAGAGGTCTGCCTTCATCTTCTAGATGCCAACGACTCTCTTATTACTGTTCTAATGAAACTCACTTTATTCTTTTACCGATGACTCTCTTGTTTCTGTTCAGAGCTTGTCAGGTTGGTGGGAGGAGCCAGTCGCTGTGCAGGTACACTGGAAGTGAAACGAGCACTATGGAAACCAGTGAGTTATTCTGACTGGTCCCTGAAGGAAGCAGCTGTAGCTTGTAGAGAGCTGGACTGTGGCTCTGTTATTTCAACAGGAAGCAGAAAGGAGCCCTCAGATAGATCTGTATGGAAGATCAGATCTGAATGTGTTCAGTCCGGATCTACTCTGAGGGAATGTGTATCATTAAGTTCCTCTTCCTCCATTGTGGAGCTCACCTGCTCAGGTAAGTCCATCAGTGACAGTCTATAACAGTAATATTTTCCTTCCTCTGTCACAGTGATAGTTGGTGGTTTCCATTGGACTGAACTTATCCATGACAACAGCATCCTAAAGAGTAGAGAAGTTAGCTTGTTCCTGGAGGCTCATTGCAGGTGTGATGGATCTTTTGAAATGTAACATAGATGGTTACTGACGGTTACTCTGTTCCTACATGAACCAAACATGTTCATGTAATAACTCAAAGATGTGCATATAATCCATGGTGGGCACTCAGATCATGTAGTGACGTGGCTTGTTTAAGTGGTTTTGCCATACCTAGCTGTCCAAGGTGGCAGACCCACTTGCACATGTGTGAGTCACATCCCTGGTTTACTCAGATCCTATACTGACAGAGCATCTTTGTCTGAGCCAAAGTCACAACTGACGATGTCTCACAATGCTATATGATAAAGATCAAATGCAAGTTTCACAGTATTTTACTGTGTAATGTCCACACCTGAATTGACTTCAATGTAACAATCAGAATACATTATTGTGAAATATTAAGTCTTGTGAAATCCTGGAAATAATTTTCAGTGTACTATAAAAACATAAATAAATGTTTGAAATTGCATTCAAAAAATTATAAATGTATGTCTACATACATTAAAATACATATGTGCAAAACCAATATTTCTGCCACATATTCACACTTAAAGTTCTCCATATATGTGGAAAATAAATAATAGAATCTAGTATACACACATATTTCACCTTATGTGAGAGACATCAAATACTTTTTCTATATGTTTGCACATATGACTTCAAATATATGTGAAACAATTATCTCAATCTAAAATGTGTCCATATATGTAAATAATATCTCCCATTTAATGTATGGTATGTTTAAATTTATGGAAATATATTAGATTTTTGTATAGGTCTGGATTCTCATATTTGAATTTGCAGGTAGAAACCTAAAAGTCTGTGGTACTAAAATTAGATACACCACCCTGTTCTTAAGCACACCTTCTTACATGATATAATATTCCATAACCCCTGTGGATGGTGGGACCACAGAGAGGCTCCATGTTGCTTATTTGGGCTGTGCCTGACCAGACTCCATGGGCAAAGGCCTGGCCTCCTAAAATGTGTTATATTCTGTTTACAAAAAGATGTTTTATATGTGTTATATTATGTAGGATGGTAAATAAAGATGAGTATGAAATATTAAATCCTTTATCTCTTCAGACTCTGTCAGGTTGGTGAATGGGAGAAGTCTGTGTTCAGGCAGACTGGAGGTGAAGTCTAAGCGGTCGTGGTCCTCAGTGTGTGAAGCTGACTTTGACCAGCAGGATGCAGAGGTGGTCTGCAGGGAGCTTGGCTGTGGGGCTCCTTCAGTCTTCCAGGGGGCGCTCTATGGAGAAGTGGAGGCTCCGATATGGGCCAAAGGGTTCCAGTGTGGAGGCCATGAGTCTGCTCTCCTGGACTGTGGAAGATCAGACTCAGCTAGAAGCACCTGCTCACCTGGCAAAGCTGTTGGACTCACCTGCTCAGGTAGAAGAGGAGCTGCAGCTTTGATTTGGCTTCATTTCTCTTCTAATGAAACTCACTTTATTCTTTTACTGATGACTCTCTTGTTTCTGTTCAGAGCCTGTCAGGTTGGTGGGAGGAGCCAGTCGCTGTGTAGGTAGACTGGAGGTGAAACAGGGAGAGTGGAGACCAGTGACCGACTCAAAAGAGTTTATGAGTGACTCTGGCTGGACTTTGAAGAAAGCAGCAGCAGCCTGCAGAGAGCTGGACTGTGGCCCTGTTGTTTCAACAGGAAGAAGAAATGAACCATCAGAAAAACCTATATGGTCCATCAGATCTAAGTGTGTTAAGTCTGGATCTGCACTGAGGGAATGTATTTCATCAGGTTCCTCTTCGGCCACTGTAGAGCTCACCTGCTCAGGTAAGTCCATCACTGACATCATCATGGTTAATTTGCCATTAAATCCCAGACCATCCAATTCCTGGAGTAGACTTCACTCTTCTGACCAGTAACAGGAGGTAACTCCAGTACAACAGGAGAAAAAGATGCTTTACAAACTTTCTTTCAGTGCAAAGGCACAATCAACAGTAAAAGCCATCCTTTCGGTGACACATAGTCACAAGGACCAACACAGCAGTGCTCAGTGGAGGACCTTTGAGTATCCCCACACTCGTCCCACAATTGTTCTCCTGAGTAACTCCAGAAAAGAAGAGATTCCAGCTCTGCTCCAGGAGTTTGGTTCCAGAGCCAGTACTCTGTGTAGTTTAATCCAGTTGATATCGATCCTCCTGCTCCACCAGCTCCAGTTCCTTCCCCACCAGAGAGATGATGACACACAACCCTACAACCAGTTTATGGTGTCAGAGGTGTGGATATGCTGACTTTGAATATGAGGCAAAGTGCTATTTTAATAGAAGACTTACCACAACAGTCCAAAATAAGCTTAAGAGGAAACGACATGCTTATTGTCAAGATATTAATGGTATTTGATATTTGATGGGTAAATATGTAGATGGGTCTGAATAAATGGAAGTGAACCTGAGTAAAGTGAAGCAACACAAAGAACCAGCAAGTATAATAGTAACTTTAATGACAAAACTGTACACCAAAGTGCAGAAATATTAACTATTAACTTAATATTAACTATAAGCTTTGATTCAGCCCATGTAAGTTCAAGCTGAGAAAAAACACCAGGTGCCACTTCATACCAGTCTGTGACTAGTAGAAATGACTTACCTCAGCTTAAAAATCACTTCCATGAAGAAGTCTACTTCGAAACCTCAGGGTCCTAATGAGGGGCTACAGTGGAGTCTTGGGCTAATGTTAGCTAGCTAGCAGAGTATGAGGCAGAAACACATCAAGATCACTAATACAGAATAAATATGAGCATGATACAAATTTGTAGTGTTTGGACCACAACCTCACAAAACTATCTTTGTAAAAGTGAATATGTCTGTAGGTTATGCTACATTAAGGGAGCTACATGTGAAGATAACTTCTCTCACATCACAATGGTGAGATAAAGCTAACATAATGTTGACATTTTTGAATTGCTAATGTGATCTTGATTCTCTTCACCTTTGATGTCATCTGTTCTGGGATTCATACAGATTAATACATTTGATATTGAAGAGGTTATTTAGCTGGTTCTGTGAGGCCATCAATGGTAAGTCTATAGTCTACATCTCCTAGCTAGCAGCTTTATAGCTGTCAACTGTCACATTACTGACTGAACAGCCTAACCAATTAAATTTACTGTAGTGGCTCCAAGTAAGATGATTGGGCACAATTCTTAAATTCTCCTTCTAGCAAACCTCAGAGTAGAAAACCATTTTGCCAAACATTGGCACGCAGTAAACCTGTCAAAGTCTGTGTGTGAGTTTTCTTACCTCACAGTGTCTGAAAGTGAGATTGCAAGCCTGCAACAGGATGCTCAGACTCTAAACACAAAGTTTGCAGGCAGAAACCTGAACATTTTCAAAACTACAATGATTTCAGGTACACAAATTTTTCTCAAACACACCATTTTACATGATATAATATTCCATAATTTCTGTGGTTAGTGGGTCCACAGAGAGCGGCTCCATGTTCCTTCTTCAGGCTGTGCCTGAACAAACCCCATGGGCCAAGGCCCGGTCACCAGAGCCTCCCTGGTTGGGCTCTAGGAGGAGACCCCCTGAGATGTATTATATTTATTATAGTATATAAGGTGGTTAATAAAGATCAGTATTTAATTGTAAATATTTTCTCTCTCCAGACTCTGTCAGGCTGGTGGGTTGGAATAGTCTGTGTTCAGGCAGACTGGAGGTGAGGTCTGAGCAGTCGTGGTCCTCAGTGTGTGAAACTGACTTTGACCAGCAGGATGCAGAGGTGGTCTGCAGGGAGCTTGGCTGTGGGGCTCCTTCAGTCTTCTACGGGGCGCTCTATGGAGAAGTGGAGGCTCCAATGTGGGCCAAAGAGTTCCACTGTGGAGGCAATGAGTCTGCTCTCCTGGACTGTGGAAGATCAGACTCAGCTAGAAGCACCTGCTCACCTGGCAAAGCTGTTGGACTCACCTGCTCAGGTAGAAGAGGAGCTGCAGCTTTGATTTGGATTCATTTATCTTCTAATGAAACTCACTTTATTCTTTTACTGATGACTCTCTTCTTTCTGTTAAGTGCCTCAGAGTGTCAGGTTGGTGGGAGGAGCCAGCCGCTGTGCAGGTACACTGGAGGTGAAACTGGGAGAGTGGAGACCAGTGTATTACTCTGACTGGACCATGAAGGAAGCAGCTCCAGTGTGCATAGATCTGGATTGTGGCTCTGCTGTTTCAACAAGAAGCAGAGACGAACCCGCAGACAGATCTGTATGGTGGATCAGATCTGAGTGTGTTCAGTCTGGATCTGAACTGATAGAATGTGCATCATCAGCTTCCTCTTCCTCCATCTTGGAGATCACCTGCTCAGGTAAGTCCATCAGTGACATCATCTATGACAGTAGTATTTTCCTTCCTCTGTCACAGTGATAGTTGGTGGTTTCCATTGGACTGAACTGTAAACTTATCCAGGATGACGGCATCCTAAAGGGTAGAGAAGTTAGCTTGTTCCTGGAGGCTCATTGCTTCAAACTCAGACAATCTGCAGCTTTAAGCAACCTGCTGTGGTTCACTCACACACCCCACAGTTCTCCTGAGCAGCTCAGTCACATCTACCTTATAAAAACAATGACTTTCCAAATTAAAACAGTCAGTGTGTAAGAGAGTCTGCTATTTGTAGTTCACCTGGTCAATAGAGGTGGAATCATCCACATCTCCATTTCCCCCATGGTCATTTTGCCATCAAACGGATTAAATCCCAGACCATCAAACTCGTGCAGCAGAATGCTCTTGTCTGGCCAGAAACAAGAGATAACTTCAATACAAAAGGAGAAAAAATGCTTTATGAACTTCATTTTGATGTAAAGGTACAAACAAAATCAAAGTCACTCCTCCTGCTATAACTAGTCACAAGGAGGTGACCCTCTTGCTCTGTAGAGCTGTCAAAGTCTGTGTGTGAGTTTTCTTACCTCACAGTATGTGAAAGTGACATTGCAAACCTTCAATTGGATGTTCATACTCTAAACACAAAGTTTACAGACAGAAACCTTAAAGTTTATGAAACTAATATTACAGGTACAAAACCATGTTCTCAATCACACCTTTTTAGGTGATCTAATATTCCATAATGTGAAATCCTCTCTCTCCAGACTCTGTCAGGCTGGTGAAGGGACCTAGTCTGTGTTCAGGCAGACTGGAGGTGAATACTGACCAGTTAAACCAGTCGTGGTCCTCAGTGTGTGAAGCTGACTTTGACCAGCAGGATGCAGAGGTGGTCTGCAGGGAGCTTGGCTGTGGGGCTCCTTCATTCCTCCAGGGGGCGCTCTATGGAGGAGTGGAGGCTCCAATGTGGACCAAAGAGTTCCACTGTGGAGGCAATGAGTCTGCTCTCCTGGACTGTGGAAGATCAGACTCAGCTAGAAGCACCTGCTCACCTGGCAAAGCTGTTGGACTCACCTGCTCAGGTAGAAGAGGAGCTGCAGCTTTGATTTGGCTTCATTTCTCTTCTAATGAAACTCACTTTATTCTTTTACTGATGACTCTCTTGTTTCTGTTCAGAGCCTGTCAGGTTGGTGGGAGGAGCCAGTCGCTGTGCAGGTACACTGGAGGTGAAACGAGGAGAGTGGAGACCAGTGGAAATATCCTGGACCCTGAGGGAAGCATCTTTAGTTTGTAGAGACCTGGGTTGTGGCTCTGCTCTTTCAATGGCACAGAGGTCTGACCCCTCAGGAGAGAGATCTATATGGTCCATCCCATCTCAGTGTGTTCTGTCTGACTCTACACTGAGGGACTGTGTATCGTTATTGCCTTCAGTGTACTCAGTCTTCGTCGAGCTCATCTGTTCAGGTAAGTCTATCAGTGACATCATCTGTGACAGTAATATTTTCCTTCCTACATCACAGTGATAGTCAATGGTTTCTGTCATGGGTGAGTGGAGCAGGTGGACCCAAATACAGAGATGACAGGCAGGCAGGGTACGATGCAGTGATGTTTAATGAGGATGCAAGAGTAACAGGAACATAACAGATACAGGGGAACACAGACACTAGAAAAGGAACAGGAACACTAACCAGAAACATGGAGTAACAGAACAAAAGCAGGAAAAAAATCAGCGGACTCGACAAGGACTGAACTGAAAACAGGACTAAATACACAGGAGCTGATTGCAAATGAAAGGCAGGTGAGGGAAACGGGACGCAGGTTAGACACATGAAATAAACACAGGAAGTAAAGTGAACAGACACAGGGATATATTTCAAAATAAAAGAGGTACTAAAGTAAAACAGATGACACAAAAACACACCAGGGAAACCAGTCAACAGATAGGGGCAGATAATACACAAGACTGAGACATGAGGGCAGGAAGTGACAGATAACAAAAAACACAACAAGGTCAAAAGGAACAGAAACACAAGGGGTCCAAAACAAACAGGAAAAGTCTCAGTGGGATGTGACAGGTTTTCATTGGACTGAACTGTAAACTTCCTAGTGAGGGGCTGCAGTGGCTATCATTAGCTGATAAGCAGAGTGTCAAGCAGAAACTCATTAAGATCGCTCATACAGAATAAATATGAGCATGATACAAGTCAAATATGTAGTGTTTGGACCACAACCTCAGAAAAATATCTTTGTACAAGTCAATATGCCTTCGGATACACAACATTAAAGGTGCAGTGTACAGAATTTATGAGCATTTAGTTTCATTGACTCAGTAGAAATGGAATGTAATATTCACAAGTATGTTTTCATTAGTGTATAACCACCTGTAAAACGAAAAATAACTTTCTAAATGCTTGTTTCTTAATGGAGTTTGATCAGAGCTATGCTTTGTAAACATTAGCTGCTCCGTGAACACTTAAATAACATAATCTAAAGGCATAAATACCGCTGTGACATGATCGTACACATAGATATCAACATACTGATAAACTTTAGAATATATAAACTCACTAGCATTTAAGATGTTGATGACAGCAGCTGAAGGGTTTGTGTGATGATTTTAGCTCCGACTAAATTAGGTTACAGGTGAGAATGAAGGTTAATCCGTTTTCAGTCCCAACAGTTTAAAAAATAACCTCTTCCACCATGAACAGTTCTGAAGAGCACATCAGTAGGCCGCATTCACACCAAATCCAGTGGTGCAGTGAAAACACTAGTCATCACATTCATTTGAACAGGTGTAGTGTGGCTGGCATGCCTTGAGGCTGCTGCAGCGCTGCATCAGACTGCGGCCGGAAAGTTGAGCCGGAGTCTACTTTTAGAAAACCACAACTCGACAGGGGCCAATTACGTAGGTTAGCGATTAGACCTGAAGACAGAAGATAAAAAGACAAAAGACTGGTAGAGGAAATTTGTTTATTTGCCATGTAGCAATGTAGCATTTCAGCATTCTGCTTTGAACCGAAGATGATTGATTGATAATACTTTATTACGAAGATGATGGAGGAGAGACTCATAGCTGCTGTGAGGAATTTCCCTGAATATGAGTTCTTCTTCTTTTTCTTCATCGATTCCCTTGTTTTATGGCAGTTGGTAAACCACTTTCATGCATATTACTGCCACCTTCTGGACTGGGAGGATTAACAGTTTACAACGTGAAGTCACACAAACGCCCACATAAGCCACACACCCATAAATCTGCACTGATCCGCACCTCTTGATTTGGTGTGAATGCAGCCTTAGAAGGGCAGGAGGAGGGATATTCAGGTAGTTGCAATCTCCAACGTCAACACTAGATGCCACTAAATCCAAAACTGGTGAGCTACAAATTAAATGAATTAGTATTAAGCACAGTAATTAGCTAAAGCTAATGCCATGTTTACAAAACTCAGATTACAGGTATAAAATAGTCTAGACCGAAGGGGACGCCCTTGCCAGGCTACACGAGGCAACTTCCTGAGACTTTTTTTAAATTTATGTTTGTTAAGAGATATATTATGTTTGTTATAGTACATAAAGTGGTCAATCAGTATTAAATTTTATATTTTCTCTCTCTCTCTTCAGACTCTATCAGGCTGGTGGATGGGAGAAGTACGTGTTCAGGCACTCTGGAGGTGAAGTCTGAGCAGTCGTGGTCCTCAGTGTGTGAAGCTGACTTTGACCAGCAGGATGCAGAGGTGGTCTGCAGGGAGCTTGGCTGTGGGGCTCCTTTAGTCTTCCAGGGGGCGCTCTATGGAGAAGTGGAGGCTCCAATGTGGACCAAAGAGTTCCAGTGTGGAGGCCATGAGTCTGCTCTCCTGGACTGTAGAAGATCAGACTCAGCTAGAAGCACCTGCTCACCTGGCAAAGCTGTTGGACTCACCTGCTCAGGTAGAAGAGGAGCTGCAGCTTTGATTTGGCTTCATTTCTCTTCTAATGAAACTCACTTTATTCTTTTACTGATGACTCTCTTGTTTCTGTTCAGAGCCTGTCAGGTTGGTGGGAGGAGCCAGTCGCTGTGAAGGTAAACTGGAGATGAAACGAGGAGAGTGGAGACCAGTACAGCACTCTGATTGGACCCTGATAGAAGCAACTGCAGCATGTAGAGATCTTGACTGCGGCTCTGCTGTTTCAATAAAAAGAGCATATGAGCCCATAGACAGACCTACATGGTCGATTTTTACTGCCTGTGCTCAGTCTGGATCTAAACTGAGGAACTATGCATTATCAGGTTCTTATGCCTCCATGGTGGGGCTCGCCTGCTCAGGTAAGCCCATCAGTGACATCATCTATGGCAGTAATATTTTCCTTCCTCTGTCACAGTGATAGTTGGTGGTTTCCATTGGACTGAACTGTAAACTTATCCAGAATGATGGCAACGTAAAGGGTAGAGAAGCTAGCTTGTTCCTGGAGGCTCATTGCAGCACTTTTCTGGCCAGCAACACAAGCTAAATCCAGTAAAACAGGACAAAAAGCTGCTTTATAAACTTCCTTTGGTTGCAAAGACACAAACAACATCCAGAGCATCTGACCACAATCCATCACTGGACCACAATCTCACAAATCGCTCCTTGTTTAAGTGACTATGTCTGTAGATTACACCACATTAAGGGACCTACAAATCAGGTAGCTTATAGCATAAAAGTGAGATAAAGCTAACACCATGTTTTTGAATTGCCAATACAATCTCAATCCTGTCCACCTTTGATGCAATTTGATTAATTTCAGTTTTAATTATACCACCCAAATCATAACAGAAGTTATATCAGGGCAGTTTTCACATAAAGCAGATCTAGACTATGCACTTTGATTTACAGAGATCCAACAATAAAATAACAATAAGAACAAAACATTATAAGAAATGGAAATGGCTGTTTTTCAGGTTCGGTGTGAAAGACTAAGAGTAAGACCTTCAAATGAGTTATAATTAAGTTTAAGTCTAGGATTGATTATTAGGCTTGAGTTGAAAATGGCTGCAACTCCACCAAGTTGTTCCAAATATAAGATGCGCTTTTCCCCTGGAAATACATCTGTAAAAAGTGAGGACATCTTATATTCAGGGTCTAAACTTTTAAATGTCAATATACATTCACATCAACAGATGGTGTTAAAAATGTGTAACACTAATTAGATTAGCCAAAGTCTGAAAGATGGACAGACACAGTGATCGTCTTGAACAAAGTAATAAGACACTAACATAACAAGATTGTCATCAACTCGACTGCTTCAGTGATTCTCCTCTGCTACAATGAGCTCCATGAGTGTGTGGAGGAACAGCTCCGCCTGCAGTGAAATGGAAGAGGAGATAAAATCAGCGTGACCATAACTAACAGTAAAACACAATACAGAGCCTCATACTGCTCTGAAATTAGAAACATGAAGAAGTGGTTGGTGGTGAACCGTGGACTCCTGCTTAGGGCTATGCTTCCTGCGGACAATCACGCAGCCACCCTGGATTCCCGGTGGCTTAGATGATATCAGAGGAGTTAGGTTAGCTATGTTAGGTTGCTTCACGCCAGCTACTGGGAGCATGCTAAGTAGAGTAGATAATGATAGGTTGTCCATGGTGCAGAGCCATGCTTCCAATTCATTGAGCCTCTTCTCCAACACTAAACACTAACCATATGACACACTGAGCAGGAGAGTGAGAGGGAGCAAGAGACGCCATCACTAACTGCTAAGCCAAATTAGCTGCTAAGATAACTGTAGAGATTAGCGCAAAAAGTTGCTTCTTTGGTTTGTGCCTGACAAAGGCCCCAGCCACCTGAAACTCCCCGGTCAGAGGACTTCCTGAGATGTATTAAATTTCTATTTATAGTGAACTTATTATGTTTGTTATATTATTATGTTAAATTCTAAATCCTCTCTCTCTCCAGAGTCTGTCAGGCTGGTGAATGGGACTAGTCTGTGTTCAGGCAGACTGGAGGTGAAGTCTGAGCAGTCGTGGTCCTCAGTGTGTGAAGCTGACTTTGACCAGCAGGATGCAGAGGTGGTCTGCAGGGAGATTGGCTGTGGGGCTCCTTCAGTTTTCCAGGGAGCGCTCTATGGAGAAGTGGAGGCTCCAATGTGGGCCAAAGAGTTCCAGTGTGGAGGCCATGAGTCTGCTCTCCTGGACTGTGGAAGATCAGACTCAGCTAGAAGCACCTGCTCACCTGGCAAAGCTGTTGGACTCACCTGCTCAGGTAGAAGAGGAGCTGCAGCTTTGATTTGGCTTCATTTCTCTTCTAATGAAACTCACTTTATTCTTTTACTGATGACTCTCTTGTTTCTGTTCAGAGCCTGTCAGGTTGGTGGGAGGAGCCAGTCGCTGTGAAGGTACACTGGAGATGAAATGGGGAGATTGGAATCCAGTGACTGACCATGGATGGACCCTGAAGGAAGCAGCTGTTATTTGTAGATATTTGGGCTGTGGCTCTGCTGTTTCAACTGTAAAAAGAGAGGAGCGCATTTCCAGATCTGCATGGAGGATCAAGCCTGGATGTGTTTGTCCTGGATCTGAACTGAGGAAATGTTTATCTTCTGTTTCCTCTTCCTACATGGTGGAGGTCACCTGCTCAGGTAAGTTCATCAGTGACATCATCTATGACAGTAATATCATCCTTCCTCTGTCACAGTGATAGTCGGTGGTTTCCATTGGACTGAACTGTAAACTTATCCAGGATGATCTGTGTTGTCATGTCTCTCCAGGCCAGTAGGGGGCAGAAGTCAGGTCCACAGGAGAACATTGAGCTGGATTATTATAACCTCGGTGTTTCCAGAGCTGAAGGAGAGCCGGCTGAAGAGGAAGGAGCCCAGGGAGCAGAATAGGACCTCCAAGGAGCCACACAAACCCACTGAAGAAGAAAATCATCTTTGGTTTCATGTCTCCTCTCAGTCTCAGCCAGGTTTTTGTTGCCCAGTACGGCAAGGAATGACGTCCATAAAGTCAATAAATCATTTAAAAATCCAGTTTGATGAGTTTATATCTTTTTTCTTCACTGCCTTTTAGATACTATATACTACTTATTCAGCAGAAATTTGTTGTTTTTTCAAAATATTTGCTTACTGAGTTTAAAAAAATCTTTATACAAGAAAAAGTTATCAAGTGAAATCAAATCATTTTCTTTGTTTTGCTGTTTTTAGGCAAATTCTGCTGAATGTTGACTCAATTTTTGCAATAATAAGTCGGTTTCTAATGTAACAACAACAACAGAACATCCTGGGAGAGCCGCTGCAGAGCTACTTCTAACACCACATACAGTATATACACACACTAGGGGCCTGAATATAAGTATGTTATTCGGAATAGTTGGGTTTTGTTTTTACATCGATTAGTTTCATACAAATATTTTTTTAATATTTGTTTTCAGGAAGAAAAAACATTATGTGAAATCCCAGCACACAGGTTGGTTACATCACTGTCTCAGTGTCTCTCCTCTGCTCTACTGTGACGTCTATCAGCAGGTCTCAACAAGGGGAGTCACATCCACCTGCTACATGATGCACATTTCCTTATTTGGACATCACTCTCAGAGTTGGGGGTGTTCCCGAGAGATAAAGATGACATACTGACACATGTGAAGTGCTCTCAAGAGGCTCTCCATGACCTGTTGTTCCCCTTCTCCTTTCCACAAAGTTAGGTTGTGAAAAAAATAGGCAATAAATGAAAAGTTCAAAGCAAGAATCACCCTAGAAGTTCTTCTCTGTCTCTGTGTTATGGGTGTATGAATAGGTAGAAGTCTGTCTGCAATGAGTCAATAAGTAAAGTTTTAGCTCAGTAGTCAGTACAGTCATCTATGATCTGGAAGAATCCAGTTCAGGACCCAGTGTCGGTAGTTAATAACATAGTTTATTCATGAACACTTATTGTAACACTTTAATTTTCTAAAATTAAAAGCGTAATAGAGATAATGTAGTGAGGTAACTCACCAGGTTTTACAGCCACTGTCAGAAAACAAATCTGAGATTTTGAGAGAAAAAAGTCAGAATTTTTCTAGAAAAGTAATATTTGGAGGAAGAAAGTAAAATGTGATGCAATACTTGTTGGTTTATTGGATTGCATGTGTATTTTTTTATTACCTGGCAGTAAGGTGAAAGGCTACAGTTACGACTTTATTATCATATTGCAAATTTTTCCCACCAAATTATGATTTAATTCTTGTAATATTACAACTTTTTGCAGGTACCAGTTTCATTTGAAAAAACCAATGAAGGCACAACTCTGTCTCCTACAAATGACATTTATGTTCATTTATATTTTTGAAGGGAAATGTAATCGCTGCCTCGATTGTGTTCAGATGTTTCTGTCGCAGGTCAAATGTCAGGTGGATGATGGACATACAAAGTTCAGGACTTCAGGTTCACATTTTGAGTGGTGTCTTTAAGGTTGAAGAGAAGATGATAATTTAGATAAAATGATAATAAAGTAAACTTGTTCTGTTTGTGCTTCAAGTTAATGTTGACTTTCAATATTTAAGCAGGATGAACATATTTGCAGATCATAAATAATAAAAGTGTATTAACATCATGAAAGTAATCTCAGCATTGGCATTGTGACAGCAAACTAATAAAATAAATAACTGTTGCATCATGGGAAATGTAGGATCGAGTGTTTTGGGAGTTTGACCCATAATAGGATGTCTCCACCTCTGCTGCTCAGACGTTCACTCTCTTTATGAAACTCTCTTTTGAGTTTGGGGGAGTGAAATACTAAATTGCTAATTTTCACAAAAATTTGAGGGATGATAACTTATAACCTTCAGTGTAAGACACTTGTATGATTATATATCTGTAATCACACACTCACAGTAGCTGTGGTGGCACATGACGATGCAGGTGGAGTCTCTCACTTGAACACATCTGTATCATGTTTACTCCAAAGAGAAGTTATTTTATTTTGTTAGGCACATCCAGGCTGCCGTATAGTCTAAATAATCACTCTATGAATTCATATTAGACCATCCCAGTTACCATAGATACTTCTTATTTTATTTTATGCAAATTTGATGCTTGACAAAATGTATCCTAAGAGGTTAGGGTTAGATTGATTGATTCTGATTGATTCTGATTGATTCTTTTCAGGCTTGATTGAAATCTATATTTCACCAATCAAACATAAACATGAGCAATTGGATGTTTTAAATGTGGATTTAATTTTTAGATCAAAATTTGATTCAATAAAACTGAGCAAATTTGAGTGAAAATGAAAAATTGGATTAAAAAAAACCAAACATATTTAATTACGGAAGAAGAACCCGAAAACCCTAATAAAATAAAATAAAATAAAATAAAATAAAATAAAATAAAATAAAATAAAATAAAATAAAAAGAGGATTTTAATATGCATAAATTCAGATGTACGTTTTTAATTTTCATATTTCAATAAAATACTGTAAATTAAAATTTCAACATTAAATATTCCGGGAAAAAAGTCTCTGCTCACCTGAATGTGTGACAGGAAATGAGAAAAACATTAGATTTATTCAATATTTGTATTTATAAATATTTATGAATATTCTACCAGTTATATTTATTCCATATGTATATTATTTTTTTCAGCAATGAAAAAAATATATTTTTATATTTTTCGGTAATGGTAAAATATTAATATAATTAAGAATTCACTTTCCTATAAACTTATTTTTTTTGGCTCTTGTAGGCTTCCATACAGCCATTCCATGAATAAATTCTCAAATAATAAATACTTACTTTATTGAGAAATTAAAGCCATCAAAGAGCTAAATTAACGAACAGCCCGCCACTTAACTCAGTGATGACGTCACGCTTCATCATCACCATCATCATCCCTGCCGCTGCCGCGCCCGGGCCGCGCGGTGACGTCAGAGGCGGTGTCCTGCGGGGAGTCTTTTAGAAGGCTCCGGTCGGTCGGTCGGTGACAGTCTGTGTCTGTCTGCGGATCGTTAACATGAGGAGCGCGAGGACGCTGCGGCAGCTCGTGCTGACTGTCTCCAAACGGAGTCTTCATCATCATCATCATCATGAGCGGTCGGTGGGGATCATAGGAGCGCCTTTCTCCAAGGGACAGGTGAGGACACGCGGGCACGTGAGCACCGTGAGCTGCGGTCCGGCTGTAAATCTGCTTCTTGTGTCGTTGCGCAGCCCAGAGGCGGCGTGGAGAGAGGACCGGATCTGATCAGAGCTGCGGGACTGCGGGACAAACTGCAGGCACAAGGTGACCTGAAAACTGTCAATAACAAAACTCTGATTATTAAAGAAATAAAATAATACAGTCAATGATTCTTTACTGATTAATAAGAACAGAGGTGGAAGAAGAAGTATTCAGATGCTTTATTTCAGTACAAGTATTAATACAGTAAAGTAAATATACTCCATTACTAGAAGTCCTGCATGAAAATCCTTCTCCAGTAAAAGTACATATCCAGGGGTTCCCAACCTAGGGGTCGGGCCCCTCCAAAGGGTCAGCAGATAAATCTGAGGGGTCATGAGATGATTAATGGAGGAAAGTTCAGATACAGGACATGAGTAAATGTACTTAGTTACTTTCCACCAGCAGTAATTAGAACAGTTTTAATTTGATTAATTTACTAAAATCTCATGTTGACTAACTGCCAGAATCCAAATGTGTGAAACTGAGTTTCTTAAAGCTGCACTAAATGATAAAAGGTTTTTTTTTGGTCTCTCACTCCTGCTGGAAGTTGTTTGTGCTGTATTGTTTAATCTGAGCTGATGTAAATGTAAGCATTTCACTTTTTAAAGGAGACATATTCTGCTTTTTGTGATTTTCTGAGATTTATATTTTGTTCTGTCAAATTTGAGGCATGTTCAAACTTAACATTTAACATTTTTTAACGTGATGATTTCAGATTTGAAAACTTAACAAAATAAAATACAAGATTTAATTGAAAATATCAGATTTGTATGTTCACGTTGTTTCATAAACTGATAAAACAGTCGATCAGCAGAACAGAGCAGCAGGTTGAACTCAACTTTATTAGTTACTGTCACAGTGACAACAGACAGACGGACTGTTCAGTGTTCAACTGGGAGACGATTTAAATCTGCAGAGACTTAGCAGGATAAGACCTGTGTGTGTGTGTGTGTGTGTGTGTGTGTGTGTGTGTGTGTGTGATCTGAGTCATAATACACACTACACACTCAGTCTTATTAATGGAACACAGGAGAAGAGATTGAAGAGGCGTCTGACCTTCATCCTCCACACACACACACACACACACACACATACACACACAGAGTAATAGATGTATGTGTGTTTATGGACCTGACCAAAGAAAACACTCCTGAAAGCATCATTCTGGTGAAATCTCATGTTTGACATGAACTGATCTACTAACAAGTATTGTGTGTGTATCAAAGCCTGATATATGTTATTCCTCTGTTATTGTCTAAAAACTATTAAAAACACGTCAGCTCCTTCATCATGAAGAGTTCGGCTCCAAAGACTAATAGCAGCATGATGTTCTCAGTCTCCAGAGAGTAGTTCTGTGTAAGGCAGGCGCTACCGAGCATGTGCAGGAACCGGGTTCTGTTCACAGCTTCATATCAAAACCTGTGTTTTTATTTTATTTTTTATTTTCAGTTTGCACATAAAAGAACCTGAGTGGAAACACTGGCATCAGAGGAACGGTTTCAGATGTTGCAAGTGAAGCTGCTGAGTTGACGTGTTTTCATGGACACTAGATAACATCTGAAACAATCTGTCGTATTGTGCCGAGCGCGACCAGGAGACGTCTCCTCTGCACATTGTGCTACACAGTAACTGACGTTTCATAAGTGACTCATTTCACCATGAACCTGTTTACTTTGTGTTGCAAAATGGACAGATTTCCACACAGAGCAGCGGCTGCAGTGGCATCAGACAGAAAACCAAACAGAGGCAACGGTCTCCTTACTGTCGATGTTCACACAGAGAGCATCATGGGAAAATTAACCTGTAACATAGATTATATTTCCTCAACGTTCCTGTTGTCTGGAAATAAAGAATGAAGGATCTGCTGAGTGGCAGACAGCTTTTTAAATGATTTGTCATTTCTCTGTGTGTCTCTGCAGGATGTGCAGTGAAGGATTATGGGAACCTCACATTTGAAGAGGTGGCCTCCGATGAGCCGATCGGGCGGGTGAAGGGTGCGCGGGCGGTGGGCAGCGCCAACCAGAAGCTGTCAGCGGCGGTGCAGGCTGTGAAGAAGGACGGACACACCTCAGTGATGCTGGGAGGAGATCACAGGTGTGACTGCATGATGATCCAATAAAAGTATTATGAGCTTGATGTTCTTAAAGTATCGCCTTCACTTGAAGAGTTTACCAACGTTTATATAAACTGTCACGGCTCTTGTCAATCAGATGTATTTGTCTTTTTAATATTAAAAATAATATATGACATCATTAGATTATTGATACTGAAGCATCAGTGTTAGAGCAGCATGTTACTGTTGTAGCTGCTGGAGGTGGAGCTAGTTTACACTACTTTATATACAGTTAGCTAGTTTAGTCCACTGGTTCCCAACCTAGGGGTCGGGGCCCTCCAAAAGGTCAGCAGATGAATCTGAGGGGCCGTGAGATGATTAATGGGAGAGGAAAGAAGAAAAAACAAAGTTCTGATACAAAGTTCTAGTCCAAGATTTCACATTGATCCTCCAATTACAGATTTGACAGTAGAAGGCTGACATTATGATGATCCACAATAACACAATGACAAAATCACTCTGCTCATTTTAGGGAAAAGCTCATTGATGAGGACATAGTTGGACAGTAAATTACATTTTATCTGCATAATTTATTCTTTATTGACATTTGGTGACTGCAGTTTGTCAGAGATCAGCTGTGCTTCTCTGGCCTCAGCTCTGAAGTCCAACCCCTCCCATCTGAGAGAGCTGGATCTGAGTGGAAACAAGCTGCAGGATTCAGGAGTGAAGCTGCTGTGTGCATGTTACTGTTGTAGCTGCTGGAGGTGGAGCTAGCTTACACTACTTTATATACAGTTAGCTAGTTTAGTCCACTGGTTCCCAACCTAGGGGTCGGGGCCCTCCAAAGGGTCAGCAGATGAATCTGAGGGGTCATGAGATGATTAATGGGAGAGGAAAGAAGAAGAAACATGTGAGAAGTTTAGAGGGAAAAATCACTATTTGGTGGAGCTGTTAACAACTCATAGACATGTGAAATGTGACCCCGACTACACACTGCTTTTTGTAAGACGTCAAAAGACAAAAAGGTTGGAAACCACTGGTTTCATCTTTAACAATGTGTTGTATTTTAAAAGCTTGTTATATTATCCATTGTGTCAAGTCTTCATGTGAAAAGTAACTAAAGCTGTCAAATAAATGTAGTGGAGTAGAAAGTACAATATTTCCCTCTGAAATGTAGAAAGTAGCATCACATGGAAATAAAAAAAGTAAAGTACAAGAACCTCAAAACTATACTTAAATACAGAACTTGAGTAAATGTACTTAGTTACTTTTCACCACTGAAGATTTTGACTTTGACTTCATAAAAAGTCTCAGTACTTCCTCTTCCGATTGTTCAGACGTCTTGATTTCTGTGTTTCTTCTTCAGTCTGGCGATCGGCTCGATTCACGGTCACTCGGCGGCGGTCGGGGAACTGAGCATCGTTTGGGTCGACGCCCACGCCGACATCAACACGCCACTGACGTCGTCCACCGGGAACATCCACGGACAGCCCATGTCCTTCCTGCTCCATGAGCTGCACTACAAGGTCGGTTCAGTCAAACGGCCGCTCTGTTCAGATTCACACCTGATTTCTTTGTTTTTAAAGTTTTATTAACAGACAAAGCTCAGATATCACAGCATGAAAACAATTCATAATTACAATAAAGGCTAAATTTAACATCATAAATGTATTTTTTGTCAAAAAAGATACAATAAATTAATGAATAAGATTTATGCTTCAAACAAATTTATTTTTACTGTCAATTGATTTCAATGTATCTTAATGATGAGATGATTCAAACGTAAAGACCTTTAAGTTTGAGGTAGATTTGGAACAATTGGATTTATTTATTTATGAAATTAGGTGAACAGTAAAAAAATCCTCTCTTTTGGGAATTACAAGAATTACAATCAAAGAAAGCAATAATGTCCATATTTGGTTGAAAGTTTAGATTTTGGCAGAATGTGGGAAAACACTGGAAGCAAACTGTATTCTGTTTCTGTCCGTGTCCTTAAAATGCCGCCAGATTCCCGTCCTGCCAAACTTCTCGTGGATCAAACCGTGCGTGTCGGCCAAAGATCTCGTCTACATCGGTCTGAGAGACGTGGACCCAGAGGAGCAGTACGTATCTGAGTTTATCTGAAGAAGAGCCACACTTCAGACCCAGTTCATCAGGATTTGTAAAACAGCAGACAATAGAAATAATATCATATAAATAGTTTTGAACGTACAGGCCAAAGAGCTTCAAAAACTTTCATCAGTATCAGATCTTCCAGTTTTAATTTCAGATAACCACTCAATGATTGTTTGGTTTATTTTATCTTCACAGTTACATCCTGAAGCTTCTGGGTGTGAAGGTGTTTTCCATGTCAGAGGTGGATCGGCTCGGTGTGGCCCGAGTCATGGAGGAGACATGTGACTACCTGTCTGCCAAGTAAGCTCCGCCTCCGGACGAGCACCAACGCTTTAGATACTTCACATTTATTATATTGTAACTCACAACACCAGAGCAGCTGCAGATGTTTGAGGTTGTCTAACCTGATGATCATTAATCTTCTTCTGGACATAGGAAGCTAAACATCAACTGTAATGGATGATCTATTTCAGGTCAGTTTCTATAGAAATGAACAGAAACCAGCGGCTGGCTGGAAGGAAGGAAAGCAATTTGTTTTGTGGCATAAATATGCAAAACCATTGGTGTGATTTGAGGTGAAAAGTTCAGGCTTGATCTTGGAAACAATCATTGACAAAACAGTTTGAGAAGGTCCATTTAGCAGCTGTTCTGGAGCTTTCAATCGTATCACAATTTTCATCAGCAAAAGTTGATTCTTGAAATATGAAAAAATTAAATTTCTGCAATTTCATGACAACTGGAAACAAATTTATGAACAAAAGCTCCACAACAGCTACTAAATGGCTCTTGTGTTGAGATTGTTTTGTTCAATATTAACAGAGTGAAGAAGCCGATTCACCTGAGCTACGACATCGATGCTATCGACCCCTCTGTTACCCCGGCGACCGGGACACCTGTAGTGGGAGGGCTCACCTACAGAGAAGGAGTGTACATCACTGAACACCTGTGCCAGACAGGTACGACACAAAACAACAGACTGACCAGAGAAGATCAGATGATGTGATGATCATCTGGTCTGTGTAAAGTGATCTAACGGTTACTGCCCGTCCCGCAGGTCTTCTGTCGGCGGTGGACCTGGTGGAGGTGAACCCTCTGAGGGGTCAGAATGACGAGGAGGTCCAGTCCACGGTGAGGACGGCGGTCGACGTGTTGCTCGGTTGTTTCGGACGCCTCCGTGAAGGAAACCACCCGGCTGACTACCGCTTGCCTGAGCCGTGACGTGCCCGACGCCGGCCTTCCGGCTGCACTGACGAACACCTGAATGCCTCTCTGATCACCGACAGGAGCTTAACGGACGATCAGATTTTAATTTAAAGAACTTTAAGAACATGATTATGATCACCAGTTTGAATTATTTCAACTTTGTCTCTGAGAAATCACGTCTTGTTTACTAAAAATACTACAATACCCATGAACCTCAGGTCAGTAACTTCCACATTTGAACTTTAATACCCAGAAATCCCGTCAGGTGAGGTCAGTGAACTGCACACGTCTGTTTACCAAACTGTCGAGTCTGTGACGCTTTAAACCAAAGAAACAAAAGACTGAATGTCTGCTGCTGCTCGCGACTCAGTTTGGAGCTTCATTTTAAAGAAAAACAGCAGAAACATCAGTGACTTCCTGTCTGGGTGCGTTTGATTCGTGGCTATTTGTGGAAAACCAGAGCTGCAAATCAAACGCACCCGTCTAGAGTTTGACAGACAGGTGGGGAATGTATATTTAGCAGCTGAAAATACATAAATGCATGACTGAAGTTGAAGAGTGGAAGATACAAGATAAATACATCACACCACAGGGTCCATTTAGTCACTTTACTGGAGCTTTCTATCATATCACAGTTTAACCAGATTAAACCATTGATGATCAGATTTCCTTTTAAAATCAATTTTAAAGAGCCTGCATGTCAAATGTAATTTATAAACTTCACTGTTTTGACACAATGAAATAAAGACAAAGCAGAACATTTCTTCTGGTTTACTGTGATGATTATTGAATCATTTCCTGCGGGTGGAGTTAATCACTGTTACTTCGGTTTTACAGGTGACAGTCGAGAGAACATGTTAACACGTTACATTTATTGTTTAATCTGAACAAAGACTGAATATTTATGTTTATGTTCTCACCACCGGTTTGAGTTATTTAAACTTTGTCACGTCGCTGTGAGAAAACTGATTATAAATCCACTGATAATTTAGAGCTTTGCGTCGAGATTCAAACAGAAATTTGGGACTAAAAATTTCACAATGTGACAAACTGATGTATAAAGATAGATGGAATAAAAATAGATAAAACAGTAGATACCACATTATGGTGTATAAATCTATGGTAAACAAACAAACAAACAGTCAACTGGTCGCTGTTATCAACACGTGCAAACAAACAGGAACAGTAAAGCTTCAGTACCATCGGCTGGTAATACAGGGACCTCTACTGGTATATGGTCCACTAGGATCCGACGACTACAACAGCATGTGTGTAAATGTGTTTCCATGGTTACATAGAACTGGATACAGGATTTGAAGAAAAGTTGACATAGTGGCCAAACTGTGTAATTACACCACATGATCGCCCAAAAAGTATTTTTCTCCACAGACTCATTGAGAAAGAGATGTCTGTGAATCAGCAGATATTTTTATTTGAGCATCACAACCTGCGAAATGACTCGTCTCACTATCAGAATTAGATCCATTCGGTCCGATCACATTTCAAAAGTCTAGAAGAGCCGCATGATTGAACTGTTTTATCCCCGTTCAATTTAGCTGGAGGGCTAAACAGGAAGTAGCCGACTCAGCCAGTGAAACTCACCAGTGCGCTCTACAGCTGCACAACACAGGAGATCCGGGTACTTTCAAACCTGGATGTTGGTTTGTTTTTTGCCTCCAACACTGCACCCAGTCCTCTTCATACATCCATGGTTTCCACCTGCACAGGTTTAGATCCACACGTTCAGTGTTAGTGAACATCTGTGGAGTTAAACAGCTGATAAAATCTCACATTTCTCTGTTGTGTTACAGAAAAACTCACAAACTTCTTTCTGTTTCTCACTGACGTCTGCTTCAACAGTTACAGTAGTTACAATCACCTGCAGCAGCTCAGAGGACAAACGACAAACCAATGAATCTTTACTTTAGTTTAACGGCTTTTGGTTTTAAGGTGTCGAGGCTGAATTCAGCAGGTTCAGATTAATGTGGGACAATGACGTCATTTCTATCGTATTTGACTGTTTTCTTCACTGTTTTTAGATCTTATTGGCAACTTTTAAGGCTTTTCTTGCCGTCATCAGATCAGGACAGAGACGCATAAAGCTGCAGACTGATGTCGGCTCCGTGTTGTTGTGCAGAGATCCGTTTCTCCTCATTCAGGACTCAGGACATGTTTTTGAATGAATGAGGATAAACACATACATGTACAATAACACAGACTTTTCATTTTGTGTCCTTTTGTTCATTTTTATCTCTGATCTGAGTTATTCTTCCTGTCAGGTTTATAAAGCTCGCATGGACCCGTTTTATAAAGATGACCTCGATCAGCTGTTTTCATCTTGCTGCCTGCTCGGGGAGGAGAAGAAATGCAGCGTCACTGTTTGTGTTGCAGCACCGACAGCAGATCAGCTGTCATCACACACACACACACACACGCTCTGCTGCTATTTATAGCGTCCATATAAATAATAAACCACACAGACATGAAAACCATCAGCGGCGGTGATTTAAACAGCAGAAATGTGATCAGTGATTAATAACGACGTGTTTCTTTGAAAGGCAGGTTCAGCAGAAAAATAAAATAATCAATAATAAGTTTATAAATCAATCAGAGCTGCTGGTTAACAACTTAATACATTTTTTGTTTTGTTGTTGTTGTTGTTTGCTTGTTTGCAGGTGGATTATTATATATTAATATTCTTTCTCACCGTTTGACCTCCAGCTGTGTCTGTTGTCATAAACATCAGCTCACATCTCTACTTCTGCTCCCTGGTTGGACACATCAGTGATTTCTATTATAATTCTTAAAAAACTGAAAAGCTTTTCATGATTTAATGTGAGTTGCAGCATTAATTATCACTGATGTGTCTGTAAAATCAGCTCCATGTTTTTTTCAGTCAATCAGCCTCAAAGCTCAAGTTCACGTGACGACTGACCCCGAACCCCCCGGGAGGTCGAGCCGCGTCCGTCGTCACGGCGACGCTGTGAGTTTGGACCGTTTGAATAAAAGAAATATGAGGAGCAGGACAGAAGGGAGGTGGACATGATGTGCTGCCTTTAAATGTCAGTTTGTTTATCTGTTCGTCCCTGCGGGGAGGGAACGACCTCAGGGCTGAAATAGCCTGAACACACACACACACACACACACACAGAGTGTATTGGTGGACTGGAGGGGCGTCGGCAGTCAGGATGGGAGGGAGGGAGGATCACGACAGTAGTTGGAGCGTCACCCCTGCGACCTCTGATCTGAGGTCAATGAGCAGTGTAACATTTAAGAGGCCGAACCAGCTGCTTCCTGTGAGCAGCAGCAACACTGTGAGTGTGAAGGACGACGGACGTGTTTCAGCTTCGTCATAAAACACGACATTTAAATAAAGTACGTTAGGTATGAAAAAAGACGCCTCATTGGCTGATATGTGTCTGGATGTACATGATTTTATATTTTCATACCTCACATAATCTGTTTATTCTACAAGTGCTGCTGGAGTTCTTCTTTCTTCTCTCTGCACCTTGAAGTTGAGCCAGAGACTCTTTTTCCAAAACACAAAGATGTTGAATTTACTAAAATTTAAGAAGCTGAAACATCCAAAGTTTTGTCTTTTTTGCTCATTGATCATCTCTTATTATGATCGACTCATTGATTAGTCAGATTTTTGCAGCTCTACATAAAACGTTTGTTTATTTAAAAGGACAAAGTGCAGCTTCATTCACATCTGTAGTCTGTTCAAACAGAGTAAAACAAACAAAGAGCTACAACATTTAAACTTCATACATTCAGCGTCTTCAGGATTTTATTCTTTAGTTTTATGTTTCTCATGTTTGTCTTTTAACATTTTGGGACTTTGTTTTATGTCTGTAATCTATAAATAAAAAAAGGAAAAAAAAAAATCACATTTTATTAAAAAGTTCAGTGTAAATACATCAGAGGAGCGTTCTAGACAGAAATCCTGTCGCCGTGACGACAAACTCCTCACTAAAATCAGTAGAAAACATCATCTGTGTCATGAACGTCTGAACTAAATTTTGTTCTGATCCATCAAATAGAAGCTGAGATATAATCACGACGACGACCTGCTGGTGGCGCTGAAGGAGTCAGGAACGTTTCACAGCAGTCGATCAGATAAAATACAGTGTAAAGATTGTGGACGCTGCAGCGGTCGTCATGGTAACAATGGAGTGTTTAAAACCACCGACAGACTTCAACACATCAGATCAGCTGATACATCGACGGATACGCACGCGTGTGTGTTTGTGTGTTTAAATTATAATGTTGTGACATTAAAATGTAAATAATATAATAAGTGTCTGTGTCAGAACTGTGCTACAGATGTAAAAGACTCTCACACACACACACACACACACACACACACACACTCTTCAGATCACATGTGTAGCCTGCAGGGAGGCCGACGGCTGGAGAAGAAAAGGAGGAAGACATCTAGGATGAAAGAGGAAGACGTCTAGGATGAAGGGAGGAAGACATCTAGGATGACGGAGGAAGACGTCTAGGATGAAGGAGGAAGAGGAGGGTCAGTCGGACTCCTGGAGGCCACAGCGCCTCCTGAACTCCTGCCCTCGTTCATGGATCCACTTGTTAGATACTGCAGAGACACACAGGAGTTAACGAGTCATTAATTAACGGGTCAGGTTGTTAATTATCTGGTTAGTAGCAGTTATTAGTCCCGCTTCTGTTCGAGGACTCACCCCACTTGTTGCCGACTAGAACGGGACAGGCGGCGTGCCGGGTGCGGTAGTCTCCCTCTCCGCTGGGGAACAGGTTGTACCAGAACACCGCCGTCCCCTGGAGACACACAGCGGCGACGCAACACTCAAACTCTCAGCTTCTTCAAATAAAACATCAGCTTTCAAACATCTGAATGTCGGATTAAACCTGCTTCATGGGAACATTTCTCTGTAAATAATAAACAATAATACAACTTATTACTTAGATTTGTTTTATAATTTTAAAAATTATATGCATTTTTATTAGTTTTTATGCCTTGTGGTTGTTTTCTGGTGATTAATTCGATTGACACATCCGTACAAACAGCCACTTCCTGTTTACAGACAGGTGTACTGCACCTTTTTGGGCCAGACAGACGCTCCTACGTCGGTGAAGACTGTGGCGCCGCCTGCCTGCACGTCGCTCATCTGCAGCAGGAAGGACACAGTTTAACCCTCAAGAGTCCAGCTCAGCTAACGACACAACAACACTAATTACTGCTGATTACTGACGTAAAGCAGCCAGGTGGCGATTCTGTTTCCTGTCCCCAACTCCTCGAACGCGTCGGGTTCGTCTTTCTGCAAAAACAACAACGACAACAGCAGAGGGAAGGTTACAATAAACAGGAAGTACTTAACATTTAACTGCTGATGATGTCAGTGAGTTACATGATGTGGCCAAAAGTATGTGGACACTGTTTGGTCTTAATGTTCTTTAATGAAATGATTCATGACAGTTTAAAGCTGGACTGTAAATAAACGTCTCTTACACACTAAACGTGAGCTTAATGAGTTTGTTTCTATTAAAAAACGTTGATGTCTTTATTTTGTTCATGTACAAACACGTTTCTACCAATAATCATGTTTATTATGTTTAACATTATGTGAAGACAAAAATAAAAACAACTATTGCAGGTTTTATTTACCCGTCCAAAATCAAAGTGTGGCTCGTACTGTCCTCCCACGCCGTAGTTCGCCACCTGCACACACACACACACACACACACACACACACACGACGTTAATCACAAACAAACAAACAAACAACCTGCTTAGAAACATTGATGTCGAGGAACAAACGAGGAAACGAAGCGTCTCCGAGTTCGTCACCTGCAGGTCTTCAGCCGTGGTGACGTCCAGGCCGGTGATGTCCTCGATCCTCTGGTTGATCTGATCCACCACCGGGTGTTCATACGCTCCGAGCCAGGCGCTGTGAGGAAGAGGAGGAGGAGGAGGAAGAGGAGGAGGAGGAGACGGTTTCACTGAGTGTCTGAACATCTACAAACACGTTTTAATGCTGAATAGTGAAGTCAGTGAAGAGCAGAGCAGGACGAGCAGCGAGCGAGGAGCAGAGAGAGAGATGCAGGCTGACGGTAAGAACTCATTATTATCATTATATTATTATCATTATTATTATCATTATTATTATTATTATTATTTTCTTTATTATCAACAGCAGCTTCCTAAAATGAAAACAACTCATCTTAACAAGAAGTCAGAGTGAGGCTACATGTTCTGCTGCTGTTTATTATTCTTCCTGCTCTGAATAGATTTCAGTCATAAATCTATTACTTTAATCTCTCTTTCTGAACATTTATCATCACTTTTAGACATTTAACCATCTATTTTTACCTTTTATCTTCAAGTTTTAACTGATAATGAAACACAAAGTCAAACACTGACAGAGAGACGCTGTCAGTTTACTCTCTTATACTTTAATGAGATGTAACATTAAAAAGAACAAAAATAAAAGTTATCAATAAAAAGGAGGTCAGCAGTGTGACGCTGCGTCCAGCTCTTACCTCTTGGAGACTCTGTAATGCGCCGTGGTCAGTTTGCCTGTCTGAGGGTCATGCACCGTGGCACGTCTGAGCTAGACCACCAATCACATCACATTACAGAGAGAGAGAGAGAGAGAGAGAGACAGAGAGACAGAGAGACAGAGAGAGAGAGAGAGAGAGAGACAGAGAGAGAGAGACAGAGAGAGAGAGAGACAGAGAGAGAGAGACAGAGAGAGAGAGAGAGAGAGAGAGACAGAGAGAGACAGAGAGAGAGAGAGAGAGGGAGAGAGAGAGAGACAGAGAGAGAGAGACACAGAGAGAGACAGAGAGAGAGGGAGAGAGAGAGGGAGAGAGAGAGAGAGACAGAGAGAGAGGGAGAGAGAGAGAGAGAGAGAGAGAGACAGAGAGGGAGAGAGAGAGAGACAGAGAGAGAGAGACACAGAGAGAGACAGAGAGAGAGGGAGAGAGAGAGAGAGACAGAGAGAGAGGGAGAGAGAGAGACAGAGAGAGAGAGAGAGAGAGAGAGAGAGAGAGAGAGAGAGAGAGAGAGCATGTCAGCAGCTGACACAGAGACGCTGCAGTCACAGAAGCAGCAGGAGCTTCAGAGGTCTGGAGGTTCAGAGTCTGGATCCTCCTGCTGCCTCCACGACGGACTAAAGAAGAAGAAGAAGAAGAAGAAGACAAGGAGTCTTTGACTTCCTCTTCCTCCCTCACACTGAAGCTGCTTTATTCCCGACAGGAGCAGAAATGTTTGATGAATCAGGCTGCTGATAGATTCATCAATAAAGCTTCATAATGACACATATGATTAATAAAAAGCTGTTTTCTTTCTCTAATAAAAGTCAGTGAGTGTCTGCAGCTGCAATAATCATTTAACTCCTTATTTCATTACATTACTAAAAATGTTTCGCTGCTTCTAATAAAAACTAGAAGATCAATTTTGAATCCTTGAACATTAAATCTGCATTAAACTCATTTGAATGAACATTATAGGAAAGTATATAGAATACAGAACAGGAAATATTTACTTCTCTGTTTCTTTCAGAGAGTGAGATGAGAAGAGGATGTGGTTAGCTTAGCTTAGCATAAAGACTGGAAGCGGGGGGAAACTGCTAGCGTGGCCTCACATTAAAGAGCCAGCACATCTGATCATCACTAATTCAACATGTGGCGTCTCGTTTCTTTCATCTGCACACAAACTGAAATGTAAAAACTAAAGTGACGTGCTGGAACTACTTTCCTGATAAACAACAGTGTTACATGTCAAAGATAAAGTTATGATCTAAATGAGTTCCAGTTTTATCAGCTGCTGTTCTCATAAAGATTCCTGAAGACAGAAATTAAACTTCTACAGTCTCGTGTGTTTCTGGTCGACGGTTCGGGATGCAGCGTGTTAATCGGTGAGCTTTAGCAGAGCCGGCAGATTCAGAGAAAACAGAGCAAACATGATGCTTTTTTAAAACAAAAGTGTTCAACTGATTCTTTAAAATGGTGAGAAAAATCATAAAATGTTTTAAAAAGTTATTACAAAAAATATTCCTTCATCTGCCACAAAAACTCATCACTGTGTTACTGAAATCTGCCGACTGACATGTAGAGAAACAATAAAACTGCTGCTGTTCATGTTTCTGCTCTGATCAGGACGGCAGCCGGAGGAGAAGGAGGAGGAGGAGGAGGAGGAGGAGGAGGAGGAGGAGGGGGAGGAGGAGGGGAGGAGGGGAGGGGATGCAGACGGGGGAGCAGGAGGGTGAGGCGGCCGTCTCCCTGCTCTCACAGCTCTTACCTCTTGCTGATGCGGTAGTGGGCCGTCTCCAGCACACCGGTTACGGGGTTGGAGATGGTGGCTCGACGCAGCTGTGGAGCCAATCGGCCGACAGTTACAGGGAGACACACACGACTCCCCGACACACACACACACACACACACACGCACGCACACGGACACACACACACACGCACATCACATGATCGTTTGTGCCTCTCAGGTCACGTCCTGCTGATCGAGTTTGATGGTTTCAGCTTCTCAAATGTGAAGATTTGTTGTTTTATTTTGTTAATTTCTGACTTTTCAATTCAGTATTTTAAACATTTTATAAACTTAGAAATGAATCTCTAGTTTTTCCGCCTTAAAAACAAATAAGTAAAAGTTGTGAATACAGTAAAAAATGTAACTTTAGATTCATCGGAAACAAAAAGGAAACAATACTGAGCTGATAAATTTAACAAAATAAAGTTCAGAAATGTATTTTGTTGGGTTCATTTTATCCTGAAGCTTTATTACATTTATTAGATTTTTAAACGCTTAGTGAAAAAATAAACACTCTAACTGTTAATGTATTTAATAATGTTTGTGTATATTTTACATGGATGTGAGTAAAAGCTGCTGCAGGAGCTCAAACAGGCTGAACATGAGAGGCACAAACTGACCTGCGTTTAACCGTCGCTTCTGTGTTCGCCTTAAAGGACGAGTTCACAGTTTATCACGTGTGTGTGTCAAACCAGCAGTGAGGCGTGTTTGTAGTTTAGTTTTTTATCGGCTGCTGCTGTGAATAAAATAAACTGCTTCTCCGGTCGGTGCCGTTAAACCGTCGCAGAAGAAGAGACGACGTTTCTGTTGGTTTCATGTGTTGATGTGAGGAAGGTTAAAGTCTCCTCATCATCGTCGTCGCTCCAACATTTGTTTTGTGTCCAAATTGTAAAATAAATTCAAACTGCTGGATGGAAACTGTTTTTTTCTTAATTAAATGTGAATAAAAACGTTTTAACTCGTTTTGTTTCGTGCGAGCGGAGCGGAGCGCCGCGGCGTACGGCGGACTCACCCTGGGTTTGGCGAGCTCTTTGACCTTCTCCATCTCCCTGTCCGTCACGATGTCATGGTAACGGACGATGCGGGGGCGGTCCCACTCGTCCTCCTGCCGCACCGGGCCGATCACGAACCTCGGGTGGCGGTTGTTGTCGTAGTAACGGCAGAAGAGGCGGCTCTGCCTGCGAGGAGTCTGACAAGAGAGAGATGAGGATGACTCTGACGTGTGTGTGTGTGTGTGTGTGTGTGCGTGTGTGTTTCCTCTCACCATCCTGATTCCTTCTCCTCGACACAGACGTTCGTACTTCTTCCTCTCCGGCAGGTAGTCGTCAGGTTGGCCTCGGCTCTCCCTCCTCGCTCTCCCGCCGGCGTCCTCGCTCTCCTCCGTCTTCTTCTGCTTCTCCAGCTGGTACTCAAAGTACTTCAGGTTCCCGTTGGCTCGCTGGTGGGCGGGGTCTGACCACAGGAAGTAAAAACAGAGCGACACGTTCGTTTGTTTCTCTTAAACTTAAATTTAGCAGCTGCAGGTTCAGACGTGTTTGATCTTACTATTATTTATAATTTAAAAGGTACTGAGAGCATTTTTTTCTAATAATAAGACAGTGAAATGGTCGTTTTTAACAGTTATTTACATGTTTATGTTTTATTCTGATTATTTAAATGTATCTTAATTTCTCTGTGAAGCACTTTGGTCATTTCTTTTTGTTTTTAAATGTTCTCTATAAATTAATTTGACTTATAGCTGCAGCGTTAAGAGGATTAAATCGATCAGCTGCCGAATATTCTGATTGATTGATCATTTTGAGTCATTTTTTAAGAAGAAAGAAGTCCAATTTCTCTGATTCCAGTTTGTTAAATGTGAATATTTTCTGGTCTCTTCAGTCTAGGAAACACTGATCAACATTTTGCACCATTTTATGGACAAAACAACCGATCGATTCATGGAGAAAATAATCAAAATATGAACTGATGATGAAAATAATCGTTAATTTAACTGGACAGTGATCCAGTGATCTGATTGGTCAGCGTCTGTCCGGTACCCACCGAGCTCCAGCAGCCTCCTGGTGAAGTCCAGCGCTCTCTGCAGCTCCCCCTGCTGGTAGACGGAGTAGCTCAGGTAATCCAGGACGGTGACGGCGTCCACGCTGGCCGACGCCTCGCCCTCGTCCAGCTGCTTCAGGGCCTGACTCATCCACAGCTCCGTGTGGTAGTAGTCGGCCTCCGAGTACGCCACCTTCCCGAGGTCGTAGCAGTCGTCCACCATCATGGCGCTGTGGAGCGAGGAGGCCGAGGACGTGCCTGAGCAGACGAGGGAGGGGGAGAAAACCCACCAGAACATTTTCAATTTAGTTTTAACTGAACAACAAAGAAAACAAGTGATGTTTATTGATGTTTATTGATGTTTATTGACGTTTAATGATGTTTATTGACGTTTAATGATGTTTCTAATGATGTTTATTGATGTTTATTGATATTTCCTGATGTTTCTACTGATGTTTACTGATGTTTATTGATGTTTATTGATGTTTACTGATGTTACCGGGCAGCTGTCCGCTGGAGATGACGCTGGTGTCCAGCTGGTACGTGTCCTGCAGCCTCATCAGCGCTTTGGCAGCTCCGGTCTGGTCTTCGTCGTCGGGGAAGTGCTGCCTCTGGACGGTGAGGTTGGAGATGAACACTGAAACACCACAGAAGAAGAAGAACGCACCGCTCAGACTGTTATTAGTGTGTGTGTGTTTTAATGTGTGTGATCAGTCAGCATGATTCTTCACATCCATCTGACTCGTGAATACACGCGTGCTTTTACTTTGGTAACATGTTGAATTCAGTACTTCAGTGTTTCTACTGTGACTAAAAGATCTGAGTTCTGACTCTTCTGTGTGTGTGTGTGTGTGTGTGTCTGTGTGTGTGTGTGTGTGTGTGTGTGTGTACCGTCAGACATGTCGGTCAGCACCAGGCTCTCCAGCTCTCCCCACTCTGTGTTGAGTCTCTTCATCAGTTTGAAGGCGTTCACCGGGTGACCCAGGAAACCCTCCGGGTCCTGAGTGGCGGCCGCCGAGAGGACGTCCAGTCTGTCAGCCCACCTGGAGAGAGACACACACACACACACACACACACACACACACACACACACACACACACACACACACACACACACACACACACACACACACTTTTTTATGAGCCTTCAAACCTGCGGACCTGATACTGAAACTGTAGCAGCTCCTTCATGTTTTCAGTGTGATAAAAGTTTCTGTTCTCAGATCAGATCGTGTTTCGGCTCTTTTGTTCAAAATCGGTCTGAAACGTAGACGACACACTTTACTTTCCCCTGAAGGAACCAAACCTCACCGTAACCATGGAAACACTACTGGGACTTTTGCATAGTTGATTCATCATTTCAGTCATTTTTCAAGCAAACAAAATAAATATTTTCTATCTGAATCAGTTAATTATTAACTAATTATCATCACTGAGATATTTCCTTCATTTACACAGTAATAATAAACACTAACGAGTCAGAATGAAGAAACAAAACGTCGGCATTGATCCCGACGTTTGGGGAGATTTTATTATTATTTTTATATTTATATTGTTTTACCGGCGTCGTACTTTTTGATCTGCTCCAGTTTACGCTCCTCTGCTACGATGTAGTCCTTCAGGGAGGAGACCAGGTCCTTCTCTGTGAACAGCAGGTCAGTCATGTGACCTGGAGACAGACACACACACACACACACACACACACACACAGATCAGTTCTCAGTTAGTCAAAGAGACAAGACAGAGAGATTATTTTCTTATTTGACCTTTGACCTCTGGGTGTATGTATACAAAGTTTTTTTCAGGACATGTTTTCTAAAGGGTTACTCAGACATGTCATCATGCTGTATGGGAGAAATATTACACAGACTCCAGCAGACTAAATCTATAAATATAAATGTTGCAATATTTTGTCTTTATGTCCAGAAGTTTTCATTAAGTTCACATCTTCATATCCTGATCCATCTAGACGTCTGATGAGAACGGAGCTGCTTTTTTCAGGTGAATTAACCCTTTAACGTCGACTGAGCAGAGAAGAAAACGATTTACTGACCGATGGAGGTGAAGAAGTCATTGTGAGCCGAGGAGGAAGTGAAGAGGATCAACAACCACCAGCAGGCAGCCATCCAGCCTGCAGACACACACACACACACACACACACACACACACACACACACACAGATCAGATCCACATCCAGGACACGTTCAGACCCGCCGGGGTCACATCAACAGCTGACGTCTGTTCTGATGGACGTGAAATACTAGAGAAATAAAAACGAACACATCCACAGCCTGTGTGTGTGTGTGTCTTGTTTTCTCCTCTCTGTTGCATTAAAAGCAGCGGTGGCCCTCTGGGACCTGCAGGATGGAGCCAGAGCTTTGGCACCGCGCTCACAGCTGCTGCATTCATGGTTTTCTGTGTCGGTTAAAAGTCTGAATACTGAAGAGGAATCTGATGTCCAGTCGATTACATAAAGAAAGAAATACTTGTAACGGTCAGTAAAAGTGATGAAACTGACATTTGGACATTTCTGACTCATGTTGTGAAATCAACGGTTCCACTAAAGATGCAAAGTCACTGCAGGACTCAGGATGTTTTAACTTTAACATTATTTCTAATAATAATTTGCCCTTTTTAGTCCTTTTAGTTGTGGATGAGAGTGTGTTTGTAAAGGTCGCAGTGAATCCGTCTCCACTGTCTCCACTGAGCTTTTCCATCTCTGATCACCTGAAGGCGGTTTTAAGGATCACTGACATGAAAGGGAAGTCAACATTAAACCCGGAAACACTCAGAGACGTGAGCTGACGTGACCTGCTCAGGAATGTCTGAAAGCTTAAAGACACCACACACAAAACCCTTTTATAAAGACTTTATAATAAAACATTTAAATAATATAATATAAGAATACTCCACTAAAGTCTGAGTCAGGATGATTTCCTGCTGGATGCGACTTTATATGATTAGTTTAAACTCCACAGATCATCAGATGAGGAAAGTTATTCCAGTTATTTCACACATGGATGTTTTTCATACTAATAATTACTGTATGTAACAAACTAACATCTGTTTAATGCAAACATGACATAAAGACTGTTTACATCTGACTGCCGGCTTATAAAAAGGAAAAAGCAGCTTTATAGAAGCAGTAAAATGTCCTTTATTATAAATGAAATGCAGCTACTGAGGTCGCATATGAATTAATGGATGAATTAATTAATGTTTTCATTCACTAATCATATAAAGTGACAGTTTATAGACGGTTAATGGTGAAAAACAGGAAGTCAGTCCGCATTCATTCATGCAGGAAATCACCATGACTCAGGCTTTTAATGAAGCATTATTTAATTAGTTCTTATTAATAAGTGTAAAGATAAAAGACGTCATATTATGAAGCTGTAAATGAGAAGCAAACGTTTTAAATGAAGCCTGCAGCAGGAAATGTCCTGATAAACTCACTTATTTTCAGCCAGTTTCGGCTTAATTTCATGCACTTTTAAAGCAAACCGAGCGATGACAGATCTGTTTACCGTGTTTAATCCCGAGCTCAGCCGTCAAAACAGGAAATCACGCGTCGGTTTTCAAACCGAGTCCAAAAATTCACCCAGAAAAAATCCCCCCAAAAAACACACACACCGTCTCCAGCTGCTGCAGAAAGTCGAGCTAGCATTGAGAAATAAACACAACTTCTTCTTCTTCTGCTTAAATTTGCGACAGACTGGAAGCAGCGGAGGAGGGCTGCTGTCCTCCACAGGTCAGCAGGACTACTACAGCCTCACAGGTCCAGAGAGGGAGAACATGCATCTATTACAGAGCTCTTATAACACATGAACATGGATGGAGAATATTAAATACAGTTTCTGTTGTTTCACATTTCTTCTTCTTCTTCTTCTTCAGAGAATTCACCTCCTCCACAAACTCATCTGTCTTTCACTGAGAGTCTCCTGAGTTTGTCTCTTATCTGCCTGTTTCACAGCCTCACAGTAAAAGACAGAAACAGTTTGTTTAAAACAAACATCTGTCTGTTTAAAAACATCATCAGAGTGAAACAAAGGGATCTGAATTCCTTTCTGCAGCCATTGAATCCTCCAGAAAGCTGCGAGTGTTTCTTCTTCTGCTCCCTCCGCAGCTCCACCACTGTTGTCATTTTTGTTTTTATCTGATCTGTTATTGTGTTTATCAGGTTTATCAATATTATTTATAGATTTTATTCCTCCTCCTTCCTGCTCCTGCTGCTCCTTTTCTTCCAGCCAGCTCATTTCTATCCTCACCTAGACGTGCAGGAATCCACATTCTTATATTGTTTAAATGATGTCCAGCGTCTGACTGTGTGTGTTTAACGGCTGTCAGTTCACTGCTGGGATCAGAACCTGAACCATCGACTGGTTTGACTGGTTTGACTTCTCCTGTCCAGTTCAGAGCAGCTGACGGTTCACCAGTAAGTGACTTAACATGATAAACATGATCTTTACTCTGTTATCAGATGTTTTAGATGCACTTGTATATATATTTATGTATATCTGACGTCATTATTTCCTTTTTGCTTCGTTAACAGGTTTAAATTGACTCTTCTTCTTCTGTGGTGGGACACAGATTCCTGTTGATCTGATTCTTTATTGTCCAACTAAAACTCTTCTTCTGTCACGTTGAGTAGGTTTACTCGACTAATGTACCATTTAGAGGTTCTTCCAGTGAATATTTCCATTTTATATCTCATTACTTTCTACTTCTAGCACATTTCACAGGGAAATTATTCTGTTTTTATTTGTATTTTATACTTAAATGACAGCAAGATCACAACTTCACAAACAAAACATGTGTTCATGCTTTTATTTTATTTGTAATATTTCATTCAGTTGTCTGAGTTTTCCAGACTTCTGTCTATCAGTCACATCAGAGAGGTGAATATCATTATTATTTTAAAAGTTATTAAAAGCAGCATCTGTCACAGTTAGTGTGTAGTGCTCTGTAGTAGCCACATGATGTCACAGACTTCAGCTCCATCAATAATAAACAAACTGCCAGTAAGAAAAGATGATTCCCCAGTTTGGAGGAAGAACATGAGCTCAACCTGAAACACACAGAAACCTGACAGGATGTGAAGGAGTCTGAGGAGAAGCATGTAGCTGCTCCTCCTCATCCTCCTCTCTCCTCCTCCTCCTGCTGCTCCCGTTTTTATGAATGAGATGTAACCACACACACACACACACACACACATGCACACACACACGCACACACACACACACACACACACAGAGTGATGTCAGCAACAAGCCCCTCCCCCACCGATGCGGGAAAAACCTCACGATGAGAAAGAGAGAGAGAGCCATCCTCATGTTCCCCTAATGTCTCTCTCCCATCACCCCCCTCTCTCCTCCTCCTCCTCCACCTCCTCCTCTCCTCCTCCTCCTCAGAGCCAGAGGATGAGTAATCCAACAAGGAGGGAGGAGGGGGGGGCAGTGTGCATCATCATCATCATCATCGCAGAGTGTGCAGGACGAGAGGAAACCCTCCTGCTCTCCTTTCACTCAGTCACACAGGAGCGGGCTAATTCCTGGGCTAAAACCATGAGAAGGGGGAATTAATATTTCTGGAAAAGCACAGATACAACACACTGGAGCTGGCTAATTCCTGGATTGCAGAGGGATTAAGAAAAAGAACTGACTAATCTTTGGAATAGCTGGGAAAGAAGGAGGCATCATGGCTGGTGTCAGTGGATGGTGCCAGGCTAATTCTTGAACAGGAGACTGCTTGACTCTCCGTTTGGATTGTGAGACCAGACTACTCCCTGAAACATCCATCCTATGTCTTCCTAACAAACCAGCTGTTTCCTCCACATGGGGTGTTTCAGAGGCTGGGACCTGGCTAATATCTGGCATCCTTGATCCATAACAGCAGCTTATTGCTTCAGTAACTGGACGGTCTTCTGTAACCTCCTCCTGGGACCTGGTTAATCTCTGGATCAGCCTGTCTGGCATGTTCTGCTTCTGCCTGCAGAGTTCCCTGCTGAAGCTCCAGGCGCTGGAGGTGGACGGGGGTCCTTCGCTGGGTCCGTCCCCAGAGGAGAGCCCCCCTGCCCTGGGCAGTAAGGAACAGAAGAGCCCATGCAGCCCGGCCGAGCTGGGAGGGAGGGAGGGGAAGACGCTGGCTCTCTGCCACAGCATCCCTGCTGATGAGAACAGCCCGCCAGGTAGATACACCTGTCTGTCTGTCTGTACCTGTCTGTGTGTCACTGCTGGTTAAATCCAATCCTCACCTGACGTGTGCGTTAACATGTACAGTAAACCTCCAATACCATTGGCTGCAGGCGCTGTGGTCACATGCTGGTCATGTAAATGCTTTTCTGTGGTTACGCAGAGGTGTGTATCAAATGACTTGATACCTGAACACGTTTGAGACTGTCGACACAACCGGTTGTAACGTCCGTCGCCCAAAAACGAGCTGTAGTGAGTTTGAGTGACAGCTGCCATCTCGTGTTCGTAGTAACTGTGAGGCGGAGCTTTAACCCAGCTGTTCGTTTCCTGTTTCCAACTTCAAGTCAGGACAGTTTTTTAAAACCTTAAATGTCCCCTAACCCAAACCACGCGGTGATTATTGTATCCACGATGACGAAGGTGGCCTAACGTTAAGGAAGTAGTAACTTTAACCCACATCACATGTTTCTCTGACCTTAACAAAGTCATCATTTTACCCAAACCATCATCTTTCCCTCAACCTGCCCAGACCTGAAACACAGCGCCGTCACATCGTTATTGTTTAACAGTGATGTGTGACGGTTTTTGGAAACACAGACAGAAACATTCTTTATTTTCAGCCTCTGAATTTCATAGATCTGCTGTTTGCTGCACATTTTGAGTGTTGTTGACGTCACCTGACGGCATTTTATAGCCTAAACATTGAAATCAATTAATCAAACAAATATTCAGCAGAGAATTCAATGCTGAAAATAATCACTCAACTCTATTAAAGCCTCATGTTTCATTCTATTATATCATTTAGTGCCAAGTGATCAATCAATCATGTGAGCCGGACTGTGATGATACAAACTGTTGTACTTCATAGTTCCAACTCTGAAGGAACTTTACTGTATTTCAGTATTTGCAATAATATAATTAAAACAGAGGAGTCGTGTTATGTGAGACGCCGCTGCTGGTTCACCTTCTTTATTCAGATTCCAACAGTTTGCAGTTCGAGCTCTCATTAACCCAGTAACCACAGTACATGTATGTGCTGTGGGCCGTATGGCATCAGTGTGTCTGTAGAGTCTGTTTACTGTGCACAGCACGCCACTCGCCTCGCCGTGTGTGCGTGTTGGCACGCCACCTTGTTGTTTCCCTCAGCGTGTTGCTATTTATAGCACGAGTGCAGAAGTGAAACAAGTCAGACACACTGAGTTACACTCGGCTGATTCTCCGCTGATGCATCCTCAGATTTAATATTTCTTCTTTCAGGTCTCATGTTGGATTTTACGTCTTCTCAGAGCTTCCACCAAAAAACTGATTTTTAATAATGCTGCAATGTTTTAATTTGTCAAATAATGAACTTTTATCAGTCCATTAGCAGGTTCTGGGAGTCTCTTAATATGTTGGAGTAGTCACTGAGGATGTTCTGGGTGTGTTTCTGGTGGCTGTAGTGGTTCTTTAGGTAGCGTTAGAAGTTACTGTAAAGGTTATACTGATAATTTAAGTGGTTCACTGGTTTTAGTGGACCTGTAGGTGGTTCTGGTGGACATTGGGAAAGTTCTATTGGTCCTTTAGAAGGTTATGGGGCTCTATTGAGATGTTGTAGTGGTCAATGATTGTGTTTTAGTGGTATTTTAGGGGATTCTAGTGCTCTTTGAGGAGGATCTAAATGTCCTTTTGATGGTTCTAGCAGTCATTGAGTTGTTTTATAGTGACACTTTAGGAGAATCTAGAAGGTTCTTGGAGTCTGTTAAGATGTTTAAATGTTCCCTGAGAAAGTTATAGGGGACATTCTGGTGGTTCTAGTGGTCCCTAATGAGGTTCAAGGATGTTCTAGGAGACTTCTAGTGGCCATTCAGGAAATTTTAGGGATCCCAGTTGAACACCTTTGGGAGATTTTAAAAAAATTATCATCAAATCCCCAAATGAGAGAAGATGTTTTGGAGGAATGGTTGTTACAGAGACCAACATTAATATTTAAAGCAGAGGTGTATTTAAAGACGTCAAGAGAAGTACAGGTGGAGAGGAAGATAAAAAGATTGATGGAGTAAAGAGAACAAGAAGTGTTTGTGTGTTTCAGTTTCATCACTTTGCGTGATTCATTGACAGTTTTGAGCTTCGCTGCTTTCTGTCCTCGCTGACTCACAAACTCTGAGCTGTTTGTGAGAACAGAAAAACAAACTGACGTCTGCTGTTGAAGACTCAGTTTCAACGCAGAGATTCATGATAATTACACTTTAAAAACACTTTCTCTGTTTGCATTACATGATCAAGAATCAGATTAATTCAAAAGTTCTCATCAAAAGGTCTAACTTACTTGTTGTTTCCAAAACTTTCAACCACATCTCATGACCTCCGTCAGTTGTAATTGAACAGTGGTTAAGACGTCCCACCATACATGACCACCTCTTATCATGTGACCCAAAAGTCCAAACTCCATGACAACTGAGATACTCCATCTGCCGAGGAAGGCCATGACATGTGGTTGAAAGCATCGGAAAATCCCAGATCAGCTGTTTGTCAAACTACAGTTAATGTTCAAACATGTCTGTGACTTCATGTTGTAATGTTTCCATCCACTTATCATTTTCTACTTTAATTATAATAATTATATTTATTTCATTTAATGGAAACATAACTTGTGTTTGCAGAGCTGCTGACAGTGCTGACCAGACCTCCACAGTCTCCCAGACACCAGCCTTTAACCGCCATCCACCCCGGCCAGCAGCCCCTGACCCCCGACGGACCGCTGCCCCCCAGCCCTCACCACTCCCCCTACTCCCCCCAGAGGAGCAGCCCCGGCGGGGAGGGCGGAGGAGAGGGAGGAGGAGCGGGAGGAGAGGGGGCACTCCTCCAGCTGCTGGCGGGCGGTCCCAGCCCCCTGCCTTCCCCCCGCTGCTCCAGCCTCAGCCGCAGCCTGAGGTTCAACTCCGACCCCGACGCCGCGCCATCACCGCCATGCAGCCAGCAGTACATACTGTGAGTCCACCTGCCTGTTAACAAGTCCTGTTGGGCCTGACTTGGGACCAGATCAAGGACTTGTTGGCCTTCACTTATGATGAAACTTAAGACTTGACTTGACTTAATACTTGTTGGTCTTGACTGTATGAGCTTATCTTAGGGCTTGATAGTCTTAAGGTGGAACTAGACTTGGGACTAGTTGGTCATTAACAGTGTTGCCAGATGGGAAATGTTAAAATATCCCACCAGAGGCTTAAAATGATCGTGTTTTGAGGAAAATGATCATATGTGAGTCATAACCAAGAGAACAAACAGGAATAAATGTGTGATTTCAGAAAACACAGTCCCACTTTGCAGATGCACAGCTACATATACGACTCAAAAAACATTTCTAAATGACTTAATGTAAAATATCTTATCAAAGGAGGCATATCGGAGAAAAAAAACATGCATGTAAGAAGCTGTTTAGACAGCCAGATGTTTAGTTGTTGCTCTGGACATCTCGGCTATCGTCCCGCAGCACAGGAAAGCAGCAGTTTAACAGCAGTGTGGGACATAACATGTGCAGGTTGTCCTGCACTAATAGTGATCGTACATTATGGAGCCTTTATTATTGATTATTATTACTGATCGTACATCGTGCAGTGGGCAGTATTTATCGTGTAAATATGATCATTATTGTACATCTGGCAACACTGGTCGTTAATTGGGAGCTTGACTCTGGACAGTTTTCAGATGACTGACATCAGATTTTCTTGTCACCATGGCAACAATGAACTCCTGTCTCGTGTCTTGTCCGCAGCCTCAAGATCTGACTGTGTGACACTTACTTGTGTTTTGTGTTCCTGCAGCAGTTTGTTGTGAATGTGAGTCAGACTGGAGAGAGAACACGCCGTTCACATGAAGTAAATCTCCGTATAATAAAATAATAATTTAATAATCAGTGAAACGCGGTGATCGCCCTGTTTGGTCAGTTCTGGTGTTTGGACGGTGGGAAGTCCAACAAAGTAAATCAGCTCCAGAAACATCCTGCTTCATTATTTCAGGGTAAAAATTAAAGTACCTTTAAAAACACTTTGTTAAATCCTGTCAGAGTGCAGCGCTGAAGATGAAACCGTCTCAGTTTGACCTCTATCTGTCTGCTGCATTAATACATCTTATATAATCCATCCTTCATCATCTTGTCTTCTGTTTTCTGGCCCACAGCCTGAAGCTGATGGTTAAAATGTGTTTGTGACCCAGTTTATTGTCTTCCTGCTTCCTCTCCACTGTCTTTAATGTTTACTGAAGGAAAGAAATCATACACTTCCTGTCTTTTTATTTATCTAATGTTTGTTTTATGTTTTTTTTTTAAAGTAGAACTCTGTATTCAATATTTCTCTTCAGGTCAAACATTCTTGCATGCTTCTGATATTCTTCTTTACAGGAACACTGTGACATTTCAGCAGCGTTTCTTTTTTCTTTCTACCAAGTAAAAAGCTGTTTTGAAGCTGAAATACAAAGATGTGATTAATGTGTTTGAAATGTCAGAGTGTCCTTACGTCACATGACTTTTTCTCTCTCAGTTATAAAAGTTTAATGTTGAACACGGAGTGAGTCTGAACGCTGTGAGTCTGTCTTCCTGTCTGCGTCCAGGTCTCGGGGTCGGGACAGGACGGAGGGATCAGAGGACGAGTGTCCGTCCTCCGTCTCATTCCTCACCAGACAGATTCAGACCCTGAAGAAGAAAGTCCGCAGGTTTGAGGATCAGTTCGAGCAGGACATGAACTACAAGGTAAAAATCAGCTGTGAGCAGAACTTCAGTCCAAAGATAAAACCTTAATATTTGATGTTTCAACCATCAGCAACAGCATCTGCTCTGATTGACTGGTTCATTTAACTTTTCTTCAGTTGGTTATCGTGTGCAGATGATGTTGATGCTCTCATGTTGTGTTTGTCTCTTTGTGTTTCAGCCGTCGCACAACGATAAATACTCGAACCCAGAGATGGTCAGAGTGATGAATGAACTGGCCAAAGCTCGCAAACAGCTCAAAGGTAAAAAATAAATAAAATAAAAGCATCACACTGATGTTACTGTCAGCACAGAACTATGACTTTCACCTGTTAAACCTTCAGCAGAGGAAATGTAGATCAACAAAATACCAACAGTTCTGGATCCTTTAAAGAAAATCAATAATATCTACCAGACTCTGATTTCTCCTTTTTTTCCTTTGTTTTCCGTTCAGTTTATTGTCACATCTCTGTAATCGCTGTTGTGAGGAAGTTAAAAGACGTTGAACAGGATTTTGCAGCCTTGGTAGACGTTTGCAGGTTTACGTTGTGTCTCCTCTGCAGAGCTCAGACTCAGACAGTCGCTGTTTGAGTCGAAGGAGGCGGACGGTTCGGAGAACTCAGAGATCTGCAGGTAACAGCGACACGTCCACTACAGACCAGTCACAATACATCACACCATATTACATCCAGAAGAAGAAGAAAGATCCTTATTCATCAAAGTCAGGTCAAAGGAGGATGAGAGAAAGTTTTACACCAAAACTGTTTGCATTTCATTCATCATGAAAACATTTTGAAACCTGCATGTTTATATCCATGTTTGCTTCTTCGCAGTCTTCTTCTTCTTGTTTTTGATCGATAAAACTTTCTTAGACACAAACAGACATATTTTTCACTGTTTTCAGTTTTTTATTCAAAACTGAAAACAGATTTTGTGATGAAAGCAGCACAAACAAGTAGTTTGTATAGAAATGTGAGAATGAAACATGATGATATGAATCAATCTTTCAACAATTTGTGATTTATTCATTCAAACATTTCTGAGGTTATTTTATTCTCTCTTCTTCCACTGAGTTTTATAAGTCACATGTTTGTACACGTCAGTCAGTGTGAATGTTCCCTGCAGGTTGACCTCCGGCCAGCAGGCGGCGTCGGAGCACAAACCTTCGCTGGAGGAGACGGTGGAGTCTCTGTTCAGACGCCTGAGAGAGAAGAGACAAGCTCTGGGTCTGCCTGACAACATGAAGGTCGGTGTGTGTGGAAGTGACACAGCCGCTGCTCTGTAGTCATGGCAACCGGTGATGTAAAACCTGTTTAAGAGAAACTGCTTTTATAAGGATGAGACCAAGTAAGACATGAACAGAAAGAACAATAACACTTATTGTTCTTTACAAAACAAACAAAAAACAGGTCAAAATGATTGAAATCCCACAATCTGTAAAACTAGAGCTACAACGATTAACCAATTAACTTATTAGCTGATTAGCTGATTGAAACAAAATTAATCTGCAACTATTTTGAAAATCAATTCATTGTTTTGTTTCATGTTTAAAGAAAAAAAGGACATAAAGACAAAACAATAAAGACATATATACTCTTTCATCATATTATGTTTCTAATGAAAATGATGCAGAAGCTGCAACAAGTTCAGCATATTACATGATTTAGAATACAAAAATAACACAAAAGCACCATCCTTTGCTAAAAGAAATATAATTTAAGTGTAAAGTAAATCATACAAATAGTAACTGATGTTTTTTAAAGTCTAATTCTTCACATTGTTGATCAGGGTAACACAAGAGAAAACTGGAGAATTCCCCTCAAAAAACAACAAATACTGATCTTTCATAACTTCCTCATAAAACCACAGAATCCTGGAAAATAATAAATTTGATCATCAATAACTTTGAGGTCAAATAAACATGTTATACAGCAGCTTTAAATCTTCCATCCAAAACAAAATCTTTTCATTTTTTTATCCGTTTTATTCCAACTTTTTATTAATTTGCTGTCTCTCATCAGTTCTCTGAGTGCACATGGCGCCCTCTGCTGGTCATTCAACAAAACAGCATCATTATTACATCATCACTGAGGCTGTGTGTGTGTGTGTGTGTGTGTGTGTGTGTGTGTGTGCAGGAGATGACTCAGGCTCAGATGGTGTTGGAGAAGATCACTCTACAGAAATGTTTGCTCTACTTTGAGAGTCTACACGGCCGACCGGTGAGTCTGTGAATGAATACGCAGCAGCGCCACCTAGTGACCAGAGAACAGGAAAAGACTGAATTTAATGCTAAATAAGTGCTGGAGGAAATATTCAGATAAACAAGTTAAGGGGAATCTGATCAAAATACATATTTATGCTGCTGGTTGTGTTAAGAAAAGTATATAACAGTATCCGATTTTTTAAACTCTACAATATTAATCCGGTTCATTCTGGCTTTAGATGGTGAAATGTATTATTATTATGATTATTATCTTTAGTTCTCACACACTGTCATATAGAAAAGGACTTACTACAATATATAAAACATAGCAGGGTCCTTAAATCAGTGTAAGAATGTTAGTGAATAAGAATTAAATATTTACTTACACATAAACATCCAGATTTAAACACCTTAGTGGTTTTATTATAGTTTTTATCATTATCACAGCGATAAACTGTCAACACGTGTGGTTGCCAGGCTGTTGCTAACTGTTTAAGTGATGTTCAGGGTGCTTTTTTTTAGTTCTTAACAGACAGCTGAGATGTTGCCATGGTAACTCCACAGTTAATTGACTGTCTCTTTTGCTTCTGTCTGTCTGTTTGTCTCTCAGGGCACCAAACAGGAGAAGAACCTGGTGAAGCCGCTGTACGACAGATACCAGCTGATCAAACGCTTACTGTGTGCCAGCCCGACTATCACCACCATAGTGAGACACACACACACACACACACACACACACACACGCGTCCCATGTTAGGTGCTTGTTGTACTTTGTTGCCCTGGGTTTTGTCTCACAGGCCAAATAGAGGTCGCTTAAGCCTCTGATTGGTGGAGCCTGATAGAAAGACAATAATATGAATCTTTAAATTTCAATAATATTCAACAAATAATAGGACATTTAAAGAAAGGCTCACAGTAATATAAATATCTATAAACCAAATTTAAGTACTTCAAGCTCTGAGGGATAAACCTCATGTTTTATAAAACAACCTTTCCTTTAGCGCCACCGTCTGGACAACATTTTATCTGCACTGAGGTTGTTTCTCACATCTCATGGCTGATTCTGTCCTGCAGGAGGAAGAAGACGGTTCCGATGAAGACCCGATGAACTCGATGACAGTCGACGATCGTCCCGTCGCGCCTCCACGCAGAGTGACCCGGCCCGCCGGCGGCGAGGAGGACAGCGACCGGGACAGCGACCCCGCCTTCGTGTCCCCGCTGGACGAGGTGAAGGCCGTCCGTCAACAGCCCGCTCTCACCACGGCCAACCTGCACGAAGCGTCCAGGTGTCTCTCCGTCTTTGACCTCAATCACCACTGTGCTGGAGAAAAAGTTGCTTTGTTTTAACCTCAACGTCTCCGCTGTCCTCCAACAAACCAGGTCTCAGCTGCTGGAGTGTCTGCGGGAGACGAGAGCGGAGAAGAAGACGCGGCGTAAAGCTCTGAGAGAGTTTGAGGACGAGTTTTTCCGTCAGACTGGAAGGTGAGACAGAAAACGAGAAGACATAATACTGAAAAAAAATTATGTTCAGAGAAGAGAGTAATTTTTGAGAATAATGATGCATTTTTTTCAAGGAAAGAGTTGTAATATTTTATGAATAGATAATTCATTTAACGAGTAAAGACAAGTAGTCATAACAGAAAAGTCTTTATCTTTAATCTTTATCAGATTTTTGGAGTTCACATTTGTGTACAGTCAACAACATCACTCAATGAAAAATGTGAAATATCTCATCATAGTTATAAAGTGACATCACAGTTTTTCTGAACCTCTAGTTTGTTGACATGTTCTTATTTCCTGACAGAATCTGCCAGAAAGAGGATCGAACTCCCATGAAGGAGGAATACCAGGAATACAAACAGCTCAAGGCCAAACTCCGCCTGCTGGAAGTCCTCCTCAGCAAACAGGAAGTCACCAAAACCATGTGAGAGGAAGCAGATTCCTCCAAAAAATCTCCTCCGGCCTGTTTTTAATGTTTCTGTGAACACTGGCCTCCTCAGAGAAACTGTCTCCGCCTCTGAAGTGAACATTTGTAGAAAACTGTGAAACACTCCTGCAGAGTTTTATGAATCTTAAAAAAAAAAGACCAGACTCTCCTCTGAACCGTCTGTAACCAGCGTCCTGCAGTGTGTATTTATCTTCCTGCATCTTGAATTATTTTTTTCTACAATTGCATTTATTATGCAAGTCTGGAGGGACGATGATGTTTTCAAGGGTTAAACTCCAGAGTTAAATCTGAACATGTTTTCTTTCCACTCTTGGACACGTGTTCGATTCAGCAGACTAACACACGTTTTTCTATGGGACTCGGTGTGTGTGTGTGTGTGTGTGTGTGATACTGAAAGCACTTTAATCTGTCGCTGTGGTCGTGGAGGACAAAGATGAGAGCTTTAACGGCTCCCTGCATGTTTGGACTCAAAGGTAAAACTAGCTGAACTTTAACTCTACAAACAGACCAAAAAACTGCAGCGTGGTGTCTGAGGATTGAGAATGAAACATACGGTGGCCCCTAAGGACAAAACACTGGACGTAAGAGAGAGAGTGTTTCAGACCTGTGTAGTTCAGTCTGGTTTAAAGGGATTCTGGTTGGTTTTGGTTGGACAGATCACAGAAACCCTTTACAGGAAGTGGTCTCAGGCTGTTTGTGGTGGGAACGTGATCAAGTTTTAGTCGCAGAATGAAACAAGTTCTTACCGGGACTAATAACCAAGACACATCTGACCAATGAGAGGAGAGAACGTTCTCATCTGGCTTTAGTGATGCTTTTTAGTTTTCTTGGGTTTTTCTCTGTGTGAAAACAGACTGAACAGAGAGGAAAATACACCAAGTTTACCAAGAGGAAACACGAGAAACACGCAAGAGGAATGCAACAAAACAACTAAAACACATACAAAAGAGAAACACAGACCTTAAAGTGAACATAGTCTTCACATCTCCAGCTTTATATTTATATTCTGGGGCTCTACTGGAATATCTTTGCATGATTTCCAGTTAAAAACTCCTTATTTATCTTCTACTGGTCCTTTATGCAGCCCCACTGTCTGAAGCCCTGAATTTCGACTTTCAGGCAGCATTTCTACATATGTTCACCTCAAGCTTTGGATCTCTGACCACGTTTGGCCACAAAAAGCAGAAAAAACACCTGCAAAAAGACTCGATAAAAAACAGGAAGTGCTCCTGACCACTAGGTGGAGTGATGCACTCTGTGACTCTTGCAGTGCCACAGGAAGCTCGTTGTAGAAAGGAGGGGGGGGGGCATTTATTTGTTGCATCTCTCTTTGTTTGCTCGAGTTTGTGGAATTTTTCTTAACATCTGAATACTTTTGAATGCGTTTTGTCCTTAGAGGCCACCGTAGAAACGCGTGTATAAAGTGGAAATGTTTGGTGCAGAAATGCAACATGCAAATTATTAATATACTGTATGTGAAGATGCTCTTTAAAAGAAAAACACGGACTAATGTGCAAACATACATTAGTATTTATATTACAGCACTTTATGTTAAAAAGGGAATTTATTTTTATCCAAAGTCTAATTAAATTATGCAATATGATGATCAGTTGATTCCTGCTGTAATGACGTGTGAACAGACGGAGATATTTGCATGTTTGCTGAAGACAGCTGAATGTCAGAGTTGTAGAGAAGGGCTTTAAACATGAAGACGACACAAAGAAAACAAAATGATACGTGAACACATTTAAGTGTTTTCAGTATTCTGCAGTGAGTAAAGTCTTACTGTGAGAAGTAAACAGGAGAAACTACCGCTGCGTGTTTGTAGAATCAGAACAGATTCGATACTGACGTGAGGAGTTTCTATTTGGAGCTTAGATCTTCTGTTTTACAGAAACTGGATGATGAATGAATGAATGAATGATGAAAAATGAATATAAGTCATTTTGAAGATTAAAGATCTGAGTTTTCGGATCGTCTAACAGTCGGGGTCAGCTGCGTCTGACACTAGACCTGCAGCAATTGATTAGTTATCATCTGTTAAATGGATCGCCAACTATTTTGATAATCAATTAATCATTTTGAGGCATTTTTAAAGAAAAAATTTAGTCCTCTATGGCAGTAAACTGAATATCTTTGGGTTGAGGACAAAACAAGACATTTGACGACGTCATCCTGGACTTCAATTTGTGATATTTTATGGACCAAACAACTAATCAATTAAGGGAGAAAATAATGAAAATAATTGTTCATTGTACCATATCTGATACTATTCATATTTTTTATGTGAGATAACCTTGTGTGACCCAGTTTGTTTGGAGCAGACATGGTCCAGTTAGTTTCGCTAACTGAGGAGAAATGTTTTGTGTATTCCTGACATCTCTGGTTAAATGTGTTTCCTGTCTCAGAAATTCCCGCTGAATCTCAACAGACTGACTCTCGATGCCCATCAGTGTCAATGTTTTTACCTTCTTCATGCTCGGCAGTTATTTATGGATTCATGCTGTGATTAAAAAAAATGTTCCTGTGTCGTGCAAGTCTGGTTTGCTTGACGGATTTCTATACAGACAAGTTTAAAATAAATATTTTTGCTATTACCACGTTTTTGTCATGTTTATTTATCATGTCGACCCTTTTACTTTAAAGAGGTTTAATTTTAGCCCTTTTAAGAAACTTTTATACACAGTACCTTAAAGGATAATAAGGTGATTCTATTTATTTCTCTTCTTGTCAGCAAATCTCATGTTTGGATCCAAACCAACAATGAACTGATCTACTAACAAGTACTGTGTGTGTATTACATCCTGATGTCTTATTCCTCCGTTGTTCAGAAACCATTAAAGACATGTCAGTGAGCATCATGTTTTCAGTCTCTGGAGAGTAGTTCTGTGTAAGTGTGACAGCCTCTGTTGCTTTTGGTCCTGTGGTTTGTGTCTGTGTGTTTGCAGGTCCTTGAATTGGTGGAGCCGATGTCACTCGAGTACTAACTGGGAACACCTGGCCAGTTCCCCAGAAAGTACTTAAGCCTTCCTGCCTGACAACAAGCCCCTCACATGATACAACACATCCATACACTTTAAAACACCACTGATGCTGACTTCCACACCTCATTGTATTTATCGTTATTTACTTTAATACATTTCGGTTTATTATTCCTGAGTTTGGGTGTGCGTCTCCCTCCTTTTGTTGTGGTGAGTCGGTCATAACAATTGGGGGCTCGTCCAGGAGTTGAACCCGAGACCTCTCGCAGACGCCACTGAGCATGTGCAGGAATGTGGTTCTGCTAGCTTAATCTCTGGACTTTGAGCTGAAGGTCTTTAAGAAATTAATAATGTGGAAGAAAGTCCAGATGTGACAATCTTATCACTGTTATTAGTCTACATGAGACTTGTTGACAAGAAGAAAGATATTTAAATCACCAGAATTATCTTTCAACACCTTTAATTTGTTAATTAAGTAATTTTTGGTTCTTGCCTTTTTAATTAATGGATAAATAAAAAGGATCTCTGGCTCCCAAACAAAACAGCTTGATTTAGATTAAGAGGTAAGAGGCAAATTAAGAATAAATTCATGGTATTTTCAGGGAGTCTTGTTCCACAGTGAATTGATCTGGAAACTGAACTCATTTCTAATTGATTTGTGGGTATTTTGAAGGGAATCATCAAGAAAAAATATTTTAAGAAACAGAAATGCTGACTTGTGTTCTCTATTTTTATTGAAAATTATTACAATTTACCTGAAATATATATATATACCTTGTGCCTATCGATTATTGATGGCATATTACACTTATGATCAAATATAAAATATATCATTAAGTAATACATTTCATCTGTTTAGTTCTGTACATAATTAAATACAATAATGAGTAACATCAAACCTCTTCACATATACAGCAGGAATAATCTCAAAGGTTATTTCTACTTAAATTAGAAACAATATTTCTTCCTGGTTTGTTTTCTCAAATAAATTCAGACACATTACTGGAAACTCAAACATTTTTGGAGGCTCAGATGAGGATTAATGCCAAAAAACATTTCTTGTTTTTTTCTCAGACTTTTTTTCTTAGAATTCTGAACTTAATCCCTTAATTCTTTGTTTGTTTGAGATATAGTGGATAATTAAATTAGTCATGTGACCCTAATGCTCTTTTGGGTGTAGAAGTGATAACAAGATTTAAGTTTTAAATGTTTTACCTTAAAACCAAACGTTTCATTTCTGTCCAAATACTGAAAATTGATTTTCAGTACAGTTTCATGTCATGAAAATCCTGCAGAGTTGTTAAAAAAAGTTCTGGTGATGGTCTTCGTATTTCTGCACCTCCATGATCAGGAGGATGAGTGACGTCACTGATAGTAAAAGCTGGAGGTGACATTGAAGACATCTGAAGTGCCTTCATATGGCGTGATGACGGGTCGAAGGCCTTTCCTCTGCATGTAGTGTCCGAAGTGTTTGATCCTGTAGGAGCCGCTGGGTGTCAGCGGGGAAGTGTGCCAGTCAACTGTCACATTACTCTGCCGGTCCGAACCCTTCAGCCAGTGAAACCTGCAGTAATACAAGTTAAAGGTCAGTCTCAGCTTACATTTTTTGGGGGCCTTTTGATAAAAATATATCAGTTTTTAGTCATTAGATTATAGAGAGCTGAAGTCAAACTGGAACTTCCATTTTCTGCTCCAGAAGCAGGAAAACCTCATTAAAAACCATCTGATATTGTTGTTTATTCAGTATTTATGTTTTTAGCAGCCTTTAAAGAACATAATTTCCTAGAAGTCCAAGAGGTCTGTGGGCTAAACATCATGGCTCAACAGCAGAGATGAGACCATGAGCAAGTGACAGAAGTTTTTACACAGCTCAGATTACAGCTGCAAACAGCAACAATGACTGCAGGACGAAGCACAGCGGAGGTTTATGAAAATCAAGTAACGGTGATGTAACTACCTGAGCTGCACATTGTAGTTCTTTAATGGTAGTTTGGCATATTTGGGTGGGAGGGCGGGTGGATGATACTTACTAATAGTATCTTTGACCAAATCATGATTTTCTAAAAAGCTTTGAAATGACTTGATTTCTGTCAAATACACACAAAAAATGTTGTCGCTCCTTTTTTTTGCGTCATCAGATTTTTTCATACATTTTTTACAGTGTTCTAGTACTTTGCAGCATCAGGCCCTCCACATATAGTACACACACCTGGTCTCCCATGATGCATCAGTGTGGACGACTTCCCAGGTGTCTGTTCTGTTTTCGTAAATCTCCACGGTAACAAAAGTTTTATCTCTCTGCAAGAGGTGAGAAGACAGACGAGGTCAGAGAGGAAGGAAAACAAAAAAGACACTACGGAAAAATAAACAAGAATAAAATGAGAACAAAGAAACAAGACAGAGAAGCAGTTTTTGGTCTTACGATGTCTCCAGAGTGTCGAGGGTTTCCTGCTACAAACGTGACAGAGACAACATCACCCTGAAAAGATACACAAACACATTAAAACACTCTTATTTACTGTATTTATGTAATCAGTATCACACGACAGGAAATAGATTCAAACTGACAGAGAAAATGACCAAAGAGCAGCATCTTCAGGCTGAAAAAAGTGGTCCAAGTACTGAACCCTGAGGGGCGCCACGGAGCCAAGTGTTATCAGCAGAACAGGAGTGAGACTGTGAATTTGTGCATCCTACCTGTCTGTAAACAGGGTAAACCTGCTGCAGGACGTCTCCAAAGCTGCTGTTCACTGGTTTTCTGTCAGCAGACGCTGCAGGCAGCAGATTGAAGAGATTATTCTGAAAGAAAGGAGGCGTGGGGCCGGCCGGAAGCTCCGACACTCTGTCCTGAAAATACAAACACAGTTATTTAATTTAAATCACACCATGATGATCATTTTGTTATTGTAACGTCAGCTGAAGGACATCTGGAGCTCGCTGGGTGTTAAATGGTAGAAAAACTAATGATGTGGAAATCTTGTGACACTGCGACACTGCAAAGTTTGAGCAGGTACAGAGAGTGGTTGAACTGGGTATCAACATGTGTTCAGACAGAGAGCAAAACAAATTTGCAGCTTGTTTCAATATGATCACACGGTACAGAAATCTAAATGTTAGAAACAAATTCAAACTGCAGAGAATAGTAAATGTCACTGCAAATGATAGTGAAGCCCCAGAAATGAGAAATATGAACTGGCTATAACAAGTGATCCTTCCCACTCTTTTACCCTCAGGGAGGCGCTATAGACATCAGAGAGTAAGAACCACCAAAAACGTGTTCAGCACAGCAAGTTTTTCTTGCTAATGCAGTTTGGATGCTAAATGCATAGCCAACTCTGAATTTCACAATTCACTTTCTCCTATTTTATTTTATCATACTGTATTTTTACTTAATATGATGTTACTTGATCTGTGTCTCTGATGCTTGTTCTCTTCATTGTACTGTTTTTTATTGTTCTTTCATACTATGGGGTGAAGCCAAAGGTTGCTTTCCACAACATGGACAAAAAAGTTCCTAACTAACAGATGATATGAATGATGAAATGTGACCCCGGCCTCAGCTCTGAAGTCCAACCCCTCCCATCTGAGAGAGCTGGATCTGAGTGGAAACAAGCTGCAGGATTCAGGAGTGAAGCTGCTGTGTGCATGTTACTGTTGTAGCTGCTGGAGATGGAGCTAGTTTACACTACTTTATATACAGTTAGCTAGTTTAGTCCACTGGTTCCCAACCTAGGGGTCGGGAACCCTCCAAAGGGTTTAATTACTTTAGGTGTTATCCACCCAATCACACCTGTGCGATGGCTCTTGCCAGACCCCGGTACTTCTGCAGGTACGCACTCAGTGTGTGTGGACCGTAGATGGTGGAGGCTCCTTCATACCGCTGAAGCTGAAAAACACAGATCACAAATCACACAAACTAACAGTTTCCTCCTGCTGCCAGCCTTTGTGCTATGCTAGGCAAAACACAACTTATCTCTGTCTCCACATAACATTTCATTTAGTTTAACGTTGCCGTTACATTTTCACTTTAGATTTTGTTGCTGAAATGCACCCTGGGAGTCGTAGTTGATTTTCTTTACGTCAGTTTTTATGTGCACAGGCTTTACCTTTGACTATTTATCAAGGAATCAGATATTTTCAACACAGTTGTTCATCTTTTATAATGAGGATAATGATGTGTGTACCTGGTACTCTTCATAGGTGGTGATGTAATGTGTGTACACGTTGCTCAGACCAGCGATCACCACCTCAGAGTCCCTGAACATCCCCTCCGACTCCAGCTCCTAAAACACACACACACACACATACACACACAGTCACATGACATATTGCAGTTGTTAAAGTGCGATGATGTTTGTCTTCATCTCACCTGTTTGACAGCTTCTCTTAATCTCCTCCCTGACATGGTGCTGTTAAAATACGAAGAGCAAAGCAACATCAGGATCTAGTTATGCAGTCAGAAGTATCATTAGTGGTATTAATTCTACTATTATCAGTATTATCAGCTCCATAAAGCTGCAGAGTCACTGATAATTCTCTATCAGTAGTATTATGAGGAGTATTATCAACTGTATAATCATCAGCACTATTTTTAGTAGTATAAGTAAAATGTTACGTCATTTCTCCAGGAACTGCGATGACAGCTACAGAGCCGATTGTGATGATCTGAACGTCGACAATCTGAGGATGCCAGGGCAGAGGCCAGTTCATCTGCACACACACATATTCATTCAGTTTGATTTTGCATCCATCTGCACACATTTGTTTTGGGTTTTTTTCATGATCTGATTGTATCTCTGTGTCTTCTTCACCTCTCCAGTGCTGAACAAGATGGGTTTGGGTCGGTGACAATCCTGCGTCTGATTGGATGGCTTGCCCAGGAGAGCGTCTCTGATCCCGTCCCAGAACGGGTCGCCTACAACAGCACCTACACAAAAAGGCAAAGAGAAAGAGACGCCTTTATCTCAATAAAAGTCAAAAACAGCAGAATCAGGGTTTCAGTTTAAGCTTTGCTTTATGTGATTTGGCTGCTATAACCGAATAAAGTATTCTATCAAACCCTTTTTTTCATTCTTTGCACAGCTACTTCTGTCTTTTGTCATGTGAACAAACTGCAGCACCATGAATGTGTTGGAAGAGAACTTGTTTGTTTGAAGCAGACTGAACTCTGACTCCAGAGTAGAATAAAAGTAGAATCACCCTGAGTGAAGTTAAGGTCTCCTCCTCCGTCTGTTGTTCCTGCTGCAAAGCTGTGACCCAGAGCTGGTTTACAGGTGCTGACCTAAAACACACACACACACACATATATACAAACTTTGAATACAGGTTGAAGAGAAGACACTTTTGGATCTGCAGGTGTGTTTTAATTCCATATGTAAGGAAATCATTTTTGTGATTGCGTTTATTTATATCTTGTTCTGATGTTGGATGTTAAACATGTACAAAGTTCCAAAACTTGAGAAATGCTGCCTGCAAGTCAAAAGTGACTGACCTGACTGTTTCGTTTATTGAAGGTTTTTTTTTTGTAAATTTCAGACTTTTTCTCAAAACACTGCAACTTTCGATCTCGTTTCTGCTACAAATCCTGCTACTATAGTTTATCTCCTGATGATGTCAGCTCAACAAAAAGATCAATGAGTTATGAAAAATCTTTGGTAAAACTTTAAAACTCCTTTGATAAGATTGTTTTTGTAAACAATAAGATAACAGTTAACTGGCTGCTTTAGTCACAGCACACAGGAGCTGCTGTTGTCTTGTGTTGCTGAGCTGAGAACTCCACTGAACTCACTTCATAATATGTGTTTAAACTATTTCTGTTTCTCTATCTCTGTTATTTGTTTAATGTGTGTGTTCTGTGCGTGTTTTGCTGACCGTGTGTGTGCTGTTGATCTGAACAGTAACATCTGTCATGTTGACCCACTGATGAGCAGAGTGAAGGGAACCAGTCACTTCCTCCACTGCGCCGGCATACAGCTCCTGCAGGGGGCAGCAAATGTGTTGGTGTCATTTGTGAAGACAGCATGTGTGATGTTTATCCGAACCTTAACCAAAGACAGTCATCACCTTAAAATAAAAAAGTACCTTGTGGGGACATTGGGTATGTGAGTCCACACAAAGCACGATAGGAACTTGCGTCCCCAAAATGCAGTTAAAACCAGAACACCACATATGAGGACTTTTCATTGATTACTTTCATATATTTTTATTTAAATCATAAGAATGAATTATCTCTTTGTTTCTATCACAGACAAACAGACAGGTACCTTGGCCTTCATGTAGATGTTGTGTGCGATGATTCTTGTGCTGTCGAACATGTCGTCACCCGGTCCGGACGCCTGGCACATTTTAGTCTGATAGAAACACACAAACAAAAATGAGTTGTCATGTCTGTGTGTAAAATGAGCTGCTGTGTGTTGGTGAAGTTCAACATGTGGACTCAGGGAACCAATCAGAAAAAAATCCTGTGTGTGTGTGTGCGTGTGTGTGTGTGTGTGTGTGTGTGTGTGTGTGAGCGTGTTGTTTTTACCCCTCCTACAGGACAGGAGCTGTTCAGGTAGTCGCAGGGCAGTCCGGTGTTCGCACAGTGAGGTCCTCTGGTGTTTGGACTGACGTCACCGAGGTTACTGGAGGAGAATCCAGCAACAAAGCCTCCCTGATGCAGAACACACAAACACACATGCACACACACAAACACACACATTCTGTTATATTAAGATTTTTTTCTTTTATACAACTTTTGTCATTTTATCACTTTCTCTTGATATATTGCAATTTTATCTTACACGCGGCGCAGAGAGGCAACAATGTGTGGTGGGGGAGGGGTGGGTGTTTGCGCGCGTGCCAACAATTTACAGATTAATCTTTTGGCGGACTGAAAACCCGCCAGCTCGTCTTGCTTGCAACCTCGGGTTTTCAAGAATGAAGATGTCATTTCAATGTAGACACACGTGGGGTCGCTAGTCTGTCTGGGTCGTTCAGCCATCCACTGTCTGTCAAAAGAGTGACGAAGACGACGAAGTAAAGCGAAAAAAGGGGGTGTTGTGGGGGGCGGAGTCGGGGGGGTCCATTTTGTGTGACTTTACTACGCATGACGTCACTGGGAATTCCCTTTGACACGTTTAGGATTTCCTTCTTTTTTCAGTCCCTTCTTATGAGGTTAGACAACAATTCGTATTCGTGATACATTACAAACAAACATAATCGCGGACAAAATAAGTTTTCATAGAAACGTGATTGAGAATGCAGTTTAGTTGTTTGGGAACGTAATGTTGAGGAGACAGGGTTGTTGTGTTATGAATCTCCAGTGAACATGTTTTACATTTGGGACCAGAATAACCTCATCATGTCACCTGTCCAGGTAGAGCTTCAGGGTTCTTGTCCTGCTCCATCAGGTAGGAGGCGTAGCCCATGTTGTCGCTGCTCACCATGCGGTTGGTGTAGTTCATGCTGACGGCATGGACAGCAAACCAGCTGGGGGGGGGGGGGGGGGCAAAGTCATCAACAAACATAAAAGAGCTATCAGTCAGATTCTAGTTTTGTTTGTTTATTCTTTACTCAGATATTTCCTGAATTTCCAAGAATCAAAAATATGCAGCTGAATTATTATTATTATTATTATTATTATTATTATTATTATTATTATGAGGGGAGAGTGCTGTGTGTTTTTACCTGACCATACCGATCCCATCTCCGTCCAGATCAGTGAACTTCAGCACCAACACCTGTTTGTCTGTGTTCTGCTTATACCTGCAGAGATCAATAACAACACCTGAATAGCAGCATTACTAATTAATAATAATAATTATTAGTTATTTGCAGATGAGAAGAAATACTGCGGCATGATTATTCAGTCATTTATACATCTTCTCTTCCATCCTCTCTGACAATAATCAGTAACAGTAATGAGTTAAATAGAAAATATATAGAAATGCTCTCTCTGTCTGACCTGTCTCTCTCATCTTTGGGGTTCTTCAGGTAGGAGAGAGGACTTCTGTTCAGGCTGCTGTCGTCCAGCTGTCCTCTGTTCCTGTAAATCCGGCCTGGCTTCATGCTACGATGGGCTATGTCTATACTCTGGAAACAATGGTTTACATTCAGAAAATATGACGTGATGTTGTGACAGGCTAGAGAGAAGAGAAGTCCAAATATAGGTGGTTTAAAAGCATGTTTGCCTTTTTGAACCTCTGACAGTAATTTGTGGTCAGCATAAGAAATATCTACCAAAATATTTTGGTCATGATACACAGTTTTGAAGGAGTGTGTGTTGTTTTGTGAAGATGTTTGACCCCTGCAGCTGACACACACACCTTGACGATGCCATTGACCAGCGGCTCAATCGATCCTTTGATGTAACCTTTGCTGGTGATCATGAACAGTGTGTACTGGAAATATCCGGCCAGTCCAGAGTGTGTGTGAGTCCCACTCAGAACAACATTATCCTGACGGTACTGATTCCCATATTTCACCTGCAAAGCCTGCAGGACCTACACACACACACACACACACACACACACACACACACACACACACACACACACGACAGAAAAAAGTCTTAATGTTATCATAAAAATATATTTGATAATATATATTATATTCCATAATATGTAATATACATATAATATATATGTCTGAATATTTATAGAAAATATCAATATTTTGAGAAAAAGTTGCAATATTTCACACACAATTTGAGAAAAGCTCCTCTCTTATTCACAGGTTTTAATATTATTTTAGTTGATATTATACTTCTATGGTGCATATTTCTAAATTAATGAGTTTTAATCCATTAATTCATCACTTTATATGTTTGATAATGTGCTGTGTGTGATATGAGTAACTGGCTAAACTACATGAAAATTCAGCATACATGTTAAAATGTTAGGATTATCAATAATATATATGTGTGTGTGTGTGTATGTGTGTGTGTGTGTGTGTGTATGTGTGTGTGTGTGTCCACCTCCAGACGCAGCCTCTGTGATATCATTCCTACGTCTGCAGTGACGAACACGACTCTCCGCCTCCCGTCGTCAATGATGAAGGCTCGGCTGTACAGGCGAGTGTGTATGCCTGCAGCGGTCTGCTGAGGGTTTGCATATCCCATCTACATGAGCACACACACACACACACACACACACACACACACACACGCACACACATACACAGAGAGATACAGAGCTTGGTTTAATCTATTGAAAATAAACTATTAGTGGTGACAGGTGTTGGATGGACACAAGTCAAACATGTGATGTGTCTTTGATGATGCTGTTTTTGATCAGTTTCTTATCTGGAGAAGGTCTTCTTCTTCTTCTGAGTTACTTTCTACTAAAGAAATATTCGCTATGAAAACTATCTCCAGTGTCAGACATTAAAGTTTTATCCAAAGGCTCAAATTTTAACCAAATTCCCAGAAAATGGTCAAAAGCAAATATAGTGAACCTCCTTTTTCAAAGCTGTGAGCAGCACAAACTAAACTCCATCCACCTCTGTTTTTCAGGTGGAAGCAGAGAATTTAGAAACAGATATCTTAAAACCAGGACACATAAAACCAGAATTGCTGGACAGATACTACAGTGGGAAGAGAGAGAATACATGTTTTGTCATCACTGAATCTTTAACCTGTCTTGCCTCAGTGTAATTTGAAACCACCACTGAAGAAGAAAAACACTGTATGAATTGTGAATCAAGCTTCAGCATGCTAGCTGTTTCCAAAACAAACATTTACATTCTTGTGCAGATTGTGTGTTTACACCTGCAGTTCATTCACACTCACACAGGTTGACTTGAGACTTTATGGTCTGACTGTATGTCACAGTTCATATCAGAGATTTCCGCTCAGACACCATAAAGATTATCAGTCCGAACACGCCCAGTCAGCTGCAGACTTTGGAGTTTGATTCTCTGCAGATCCACTAAACCCGTCACTCCACTTCAGACATGACTAGATTTATGGGTGCTATACTCTGTGGCAGCTCGGTAAGGCGGGGTGCTGTCCCTCTTTGAATTATCCAGAGACAAAAAGCTATTAAAACATGTTAAGCATAAATTATTTATGTATATTGAAATAACTATAAAATAAAAATAATTTTATGCTGTATCAGTGGCGGCTGATGACTCAAAAAATTGGGACGATAGGAAGAAAACCAAAATGGAATCTTACAACGAACCGCATCAAACATTTATTAAAATATATTTTCAAACTTTTCTTTACACATTGTTTTCATGTTAATGTTACTTGTGTGAGGGGGCGGGGCTTCTGTGCTGCTGGTTGATGATATGGGACTCGTTCATCTACTTTTCCATGACCTGTACAATCAACTTTGTGGAGTAAGCGAGCTGTGGCAAAGGTGATTTAATTTCAAGAGTTTGTGTGCAATGAGATGAACACATCAGAAGCTGAACTATTGAGGTAAAGGAAATTGCAGACTGTGTTACAGACAAAGCTTTACACCTTTTCCTTAACTGTCCGGTCAGCAACACAAGTGGAGAGCGATCTTTCTCTCTTTCATTAAAAGTAGATTTCCTGACTGCTCGACATTCTTTGGTCCATGGACGCAGTCAACAAGTTTGTAGTGAAGAAGCCCAGCAGAAAGCACCTCTGAAGGTAAAAGATGTTCTCTTTAAACTGGGTCTTTGCTTGGGATGTTTATAGGTTTTTAATTGAAAAGACTGAACTTCTTATGGTGCACTGTGCACACAGACCTACTTGGCTGATAACCTAGCTTTGTCTTGACTTATTGTTGACATATTGTCTTATATTGATGAGTTTCATATTCAGTTTATTGTTAAGGCACCTCTAGCAGAAATGTGCTATTTGAAATCAGGATCAGATCTTCAAATGATTGATGATTTCTTGGGTCCAGACTTTTGAATCTGCCCGCTCCACCAAGTTGACTGATTCTGGTCTGGCATCACGACATGAAACAGTGGCTTCTTGGCTAAAAAAGCAATTGATCCAATGAGCACCGCAGGGAGAATAACGCCATAGTCAAGCTGTTGTCAAGCATGGTCAAGCTGCAAGAACCTAGGAAGAGTACTAATAACAATGGTGACCACTATAGACAAGATGGACGCTGCTATCAAGCTACTTTACATAACTTAACCCCAGCAAAAAAAAACAGCATGTTGGCGTGGCTATGCATCAGTGTCAACTGAAAATAACATTAGATTCAGTTGTATACATTGGTCTCTAGTGAATGGTTAGGGAAAACTGAATCCCCCTCCCTGACAGCAATCAGTTAGAGTGGAGGCAACATCAGACTGAAGATGGAAACGGAGTGTAATTAGCTGGCAAATCGGTCTGATATCAGGTAACAGTGATGAATGAAAAATAAAGAATTTAACAATTTCCAGATCTGGTGAGGTCTACATGGAAACCTGGGAGTCATATAATTTCAATTTAGACAACATAGAAGAAGCAGGAGACCCTGAAGGCAGCATCAGTGTTTAATGTGTGTTCTTACTGACCAGAGGGATTTCAGCTGGTGGCCCGGTGCAGTCAGCTCGGCCCACTCCAATCAGGTAAGGTTTGTGTTGAGGCTCTGGACTGGGAGGAAGGGTCGACTCCGGACCTAACAGAAACATGGTACCTGTCAGTTTTAAAAATCTAAACTGCTGCTCTTTCATGTTTTAGCTCATTGCAAATCATCAAACATCTTATTATCTAAATAACCTTTTTCTAAATCATCATTCAGTATTCATATTGATATTCTTCCTGTCAGGCAGCCGTTATTTTCAGTTCATTTATATGAAAAATCAACCTGCGGAGACTTAAAACTATTGAAATTTAACTTTCTGTGGATTTTAAGTTCTAGATTTTTCTCCTTGTTAACAAACCACATTAGCAGAGCCAACAATACATCAACATGCACATGGGATTTGTTAACAAGAGGAAAATATAGATCAGACTTATCCTTAAATGATAAAGAAATATGCAAGTTTTTATGCTTTCAGTTCTATGTGTAAATGCGTAGATGTGTCCTCACCTGTGTCTTCTTTCCAGGTAAACGTCAGTGTGATCAGTGACACACTCACAGCCGTCATGAGGATGAAGAGGATGGCCAGCGTCGTCTCCAACGCAGAAAAACCACAACACACAGACCTCCTGCCTGCCATACTGTCTGTTAGCACGGGAGGGAAATTTTAACATTTTTCTTTTAATGATCTCCTCACTGATCATCTACACAGAAACACAGGAGTCCTCTGATTACTGTAACCACACAACAGGTTAATGTTCTGACCTTATTTGTTTTTTAGAAATCTGTTTCTTTTAGGGTCAGTTTGACTGTGAATACTGCAATACCCATGAGCCTCAGCTGCTATGGAGAAAAAGTCAGCAGAGGTGTGAATCAGAAAGTGAGCTGTTGAATGTTTTTATCAGGTTTCTACAAAGTGTTTGCTCGCCACAGAATTTGAAGCTCAGTGATTGGATATTTGCTGCTGAAATGCATCTTGGGGGTGATAGTTGTTTTCTCTCTTCCTGTTTTTAAGCCAACAGTCTCTAGCTGTCTATAGTCTGTAGCTTTGACTTTTCCTCAAAGAAGCAGCACCCTGTTGCACCAGCTGAGTTTTACTGTTAGTTTAACTGTGGCCCTGTTTACACCTGACATTAACATCCATCTCGGATGATGTGATAACAAGTGGACAGCTCGAGGTACAGTTGTGAACGCACCTAAGACCCATTGAAGACGCACTGAGATTGGATCACTCAGACCACATTCAGAGGTGGTCTGAGCTGCATGTGGCCACATTCATTTAGCAGTATATATGTGTGTGTTCAGCAACATTTCTGCTCCTTTAACCCTCACAAAGTAAAACATTACAGAGCAAGTTAATGCAGAGGTGGAAGAAGTACTCAGATCCTTTACTGCAGTAAAAGTACCAATACAGCAAAGTAAAAGTACTCCATTACAAGTAAAAGTCCTGCATGAAAAGTCCTACTACAGTAAAAGTACATAAGTATTATGAGCTTGATGTAGTTAATTATTATCTATGATATGTTGTAGCTGCTGGAGGTGGAGCTAGTTTCAACTATTTTATATACAGTCAGCAAGTTTAGTCCACTGGTTCCCAACCTAGGGGTCGGGCCCCTCCAAGGGGTCACCGGATAAATCTGAGGGGTCATGAGATGATTAATATGGAAGCTGAAAATGGCCATGCTTGCATTTTGTTAGTGTTGTTATCATGAGATCATGAGTTAGTCATTTTGTTATCTTTGTTGATAACAAAGCTGGTTTTCTCATGATAACAGGTTAATTTATCTTGTTACTGTGTTATATAATAAGTATAATATAGAACCTGAATATGACACCTGTTTATTTAACACATACTGTGTAAGTAATATGGAGTATATGTGTGAATCTTCTTTAAACTGCTTTGGCAACATGCAGTTGATACTTGATATATGATATATGATATATGATAGATAGATAGATAGATAGATAGATAGATAGATAGATAGATAGATAGATAGATAGATAGATAGATAGATAGATAGATAGATAGATAGATAGATAGATACAGTCTGATACATTGATCAATAATGATTACTCCTTGATCTGACATTTGCAGCATAAATCAGTTGCATGCTGGCTCTCCTGATCTCTGATAAACATTATAAGTAATAAGAGGAAACAACATTTTGTCCTCTTGTGATAACAGCTTGATTATAACTTGTGATGTTTAGATAAAGGCATAATAATAAAAATATGGCAAGCACGGCTGTTCTCAGCATCCACAGATTAATAGGAAAAATAGAAGAAAAAACAAAGTTCTGATACACAAATCTGTTTTCAGTTTTTGGACTTTTTCTCTAATCTTTGATTTTTGCTGAAATATTGGATCATTTGAACATTTATTGAAATGAAAGCATGTGAGAAGTTTAGAGGGAAAAATCACTATTTGGTGGAGCTGTTAACAACTCATAGACATGTGAAATGTGACCCCGACTACACACTGCTTTTTGTAAGACGTCAAAAGACAAAAAGGTTGGAAACCGCTGGTTTCATCTTTAACAATGTGTTGTATTTTAAAAGCTTGTTATATTATCCATTGTGTCAAATCTTCATCTGAAAAGTAACTAAAGCTGTCAAATAAATGTAGTGGAGTAGAAAGTACAATATTTCCCTCTGAAATGTAGAAAGCAGCATCACATGGAAATACAAGTACGTCAATGTTGTACTTCAGTACAATACTTAAATAAATGTACTTAGTTAATGTAAATTATTGTTAAATGTACTTAGTTACTTTCCACATCTGGTTAATGCATAAAATAAAATATAAACTTACATAAAATGTTAAAAACTTTCTAATTCTTTCCTCTAATTTTAAGGTCACAGTTAATGTTGTTCTTATGCCAAATATTAATTTCTCCCTCCTGTTGAGGCAGATATAGAATTCTTCCTTAAACTCAAGACTGTAGTTTTACATGATCGTCCAGCTGCTGTAAATGACTGGATGAACTTCCAACAGCTCCAAAAGCTGCTCTGAGGTCTGTTTCTGTTGGAAACGTTTGTAGAACTTCAGGGAACCAAAGAAGGAACAAACCAGACATGAATGTTTAAAGAGATCTGAGTTCAGAAAATGAAACAAATCTGTGTTGAAACAAGACGCTCGTACTCACCTTCAGCTTCTGGAGTAAAACACAAGAAGGAAAGTTTACAGCTCAGATCCACAAAGCTGTTATCTGACTGATAAACAGTGGAGAGTGAGGAGAGAGTCTGTTTCACTCTCAGTCTGCAGGTAATCTCCTCTCTCACTCCAAAGGTCACACACCTGAGCACCACACACATTATAGATTATAGATTACAGATTAAACATATTTTATGAGTAATAAAGCCAATAAATTCAATCTCACTGTTATCAAACTGTTTTGTTTTTCTCTACTTCAGAAACTCAAGGTCCACTTACTTGCTTGTTTCAGCAGAATGACCTGATCTTCATCTTCATGTTGTCATGGAGCTGCAGATGTTCAAACTTTCCTTAATTTTAAGTACTTTCAGGTACGACAGCAGTCATGTTGTGTTTTTAAATGTTTGATTCTCTTTGTGGACATTTTGTGTCTCTTTCAGTGACATTTTGTGAGTAAAGTTGAACTTTCAGGTTGTGCTGTTGGTTCAGAAAGACTCCTGTCTAAAGCTTCCACACTGACTCTCCTCTGAACAGATATTATATTAAATCCTGCAGCTCACTGTGCAAAATATTACAAGAAGCAGAGAGTCTGTGATGCAGCTTTTACTTTCTTAAAGCAGAGCAGTCAAACTTGTTTCAATTGCTTTACTATCTAAAAATCCACAGTGTGTCCAGATAGACATTTAAAGTGTGTGTGAAGCTTCTATTCAGCTTCATCAATCTGAGTTAGTCATATCAAGTGGATATCTGACACATTTACAGTCTTTTTAGCATCAAATTCTCCTCTTTGTGTTTCCCTGTTGAGCTGCAGGTGGAAGTATAGAAACAAAAAGAGGGACTTTGCTACTAAAAAGACTGTAACGTTGAAAGATATCTACTGGATTTGACTCATTTGGATGCTGAAGCTTCATATTAGCTTCATATTAAACTTTTAAATACATTTTTACACAGGAGGACTGTGGATTTAGTCCTCCATCACTTCCATTGTAAGGTCATTATGAAGGGATATTCTAATGGTCAGTATGAACAGGAGGAATGATTACAGCAAGATAAACATGTTTCAATGTTCATTTGGGCTTCTGACTGCTGTTTTAACACAGACCTGAAAAGTTTTGAACCCGTCCTTTAAGCAGCTGTAAAGTCATTATTTGCTGCTCATAAATATCCTCAAAATCAAATTGAAATAGTTATGGATCCCTGGTCAATTAGAGATTTTAAACCTGTTGCTATGTGCATGACATCAGACAGGTCACATGTGTTTTCACCTGACATTGAGTATGTTTACATGCACATTAGTATTCTGGTTTTAATCATATTCAGGCTGTTTACAAACAGTAACATCATGTGACAGTGCGAGGGTTCATGTGTAGTTTGTGTCCCACTGAAAGCTCAGATATACAGTCAGTCTGTGGATACAACTAGATGGAAGACAACAGAGACATCTAGTGGTGGAACGTGTTCATTTCAGCAGAGTTCAAGCTGCTTTTAGCTCCAATACAAGCAACTCCATGGGCCCTATCTTACACCCTGCGCAGTGTGTCGCAAAGCGCAGCGCAAGTCGCATTGCTATTTTAAGACCGGCGCATTTGTCATTTTCGCGTCCAGCGCCCGCGTTGTTAAATAGCAATAACACTTGTGCCCATTAGTGCGCCCATGGGCGTGTTGATTTAACAGTAAGGTGTGGCCAGGCGCATTGTTGGCGCATTGCTATCTTGAGGAAGCAGAGAACAATTGCGCTTTTGACCAACAAAAACCTGGTCGAAAGTCAATGGCGCAACGTCTCATTGTTATTTTAAGGGCGCATTATGTAATATGCAACTACACAGGCGGGTTCACAACATACTCTCTGACTGTTACACACACAGGACGTGCAGCAGCACACACACAAAAGGTAACAAATAAAAGTGCTACAATGTGAAAGATTATTATTGTGTGTATTAATATAATTAAATAAATTATATGTCAGTCATAATATTTATCAGAATTAACTAATCGCAGTAATTATGGATTAAATTGTTTAATTATTTGACCAAATTGTGACACGTAGGTATTTAAACAGACGGACAACAGCTGATCAGACACTGATCGAGTTTTCCTGCTTCATCAATACATGATGACATGAAGAACATATGAGGAAATAAATGAGGTGAAAACAATTATTAAACTAACAAAGGGAATAAATCTGTACAGCTTCTATATTCTTATACATATTCTTCAACATTTTTGAGATTACATTGATCAGGTTTCCACACGTTCAGCAATTAAAACTCTGCTGATTTGACCTGTTACTCCATGACCGAACAAAACGATTTTTCAAAAACCAAACGAGGATAAAACTGCAGCAAATGAATGAACAGGATCTTAAACTGGTGGTCTGGGGCTGACCACGGGAGGGTCTCGGGGTAGCAGGGGCCAGTGTGGATCATGCGCTTTCCCGTTGGGCATGAGCAGAGAAGCGCTCCCTTTTGGCAAATGCGCTGTCATAATAGCAATCCACCTAAGAGCAAGTGCACCTGGCTCTTAAAGGGAATGTGAGTGGTTTATTTCATGTTATGCCGAAAACACACCCATGATCAATGAGGAGACTAAGTGCAACCCCATTTTTCCGCCGTTAAAATAGCAAAAGTGGATTTTGACACACCCTAAATGCAATTGCGCTATGCGCTTTAGACGCTGCGCTTTAGATCGTCAAAAGAGGGCCCCATCTGTCATTTGGTTCTTCATCACTTCAGTGATGTCATGTGATGTTTCTGATGGAAGCTGCTCTGTATTTGTTCCTCTGGATCCTCCACTAAGTTCCCCACCTGTCCAATCATTTCTCTACACCAACAGCTGTTTGACACAAGACTTTACACCCATCAGCTGCTCACAAACACACTCTACACCTGACTTTCATTGATGCTGGAAATATTTATTTGAAGTATATGTGAGGTTACAGATTAGATCAGAGAGAAAGAAAGAAAGAAATAAACAGATATTCTGCTGTTTGTTCGTTCTGGAGAATTACTGCACAGGACGAATCTTCATGCTGATGGCCTTCAGGGAGTAGTTATAGCCCTTCCATGGGCCCCACGTCACTCCTACAGCATGGATAGTCGAATCAGCCCCCCAGCGATAAATCCCATTTGGGCTGGTAACATAACTGTTGCCATACCAGAACGCCCCCAGGTATTTTCTGGCACAGTTACCACTGCTGGAGTCCTGGTCTTTGTCCAAAGTGGTGAACTTCTGTCCGTTGTGATAACTCAGACCGTCTCCTACAGAAACACAAGAAAACAACAAGTGTCTGATCACAACACTACTGCTAATGACACCATATTATATAATGTTATATAACTATTAACACTACAACTGTCACTACTAGTACAGTACTACTGCTGTGGCTACCACTTGTACTAATACATCTGCTGTTGCTACTGTAACATAACAACATACAGTATGTCATGTAGACAAGAACTGCAAAAGGTCAAACGGATATAAACACCTGAAACCTGCTGGGCCTCATTTACATTGTTTTCCTTTAAATGTGTTCATAAAAACCAAAGCTTCCATGTAATTAATAAAACATGAGCAGACACAGATTTGTTGTTACAGACTTGAAAATCTTTGTGAATCTGTCTTTAGCTGAAGGAATCACACAAATAATCCAATATAATGACAGAAATCTTCAGTGTCTCCATGTGGAAACTAAACATCAGAAAAACAAAACTACTAGCTGCTAACAGTAACTGACCTGCTCCTCCATTTCTGAATCCAGACACATGCAGTCTGTATCCGTAGGACTCTGATTCGATGAAGAAGGAGGAGTAACGAGCAAACACTTTGTTTCCACTGAAGTCCTCCATGTTGACCAGCAGCTCGTACTTTTTCCTCCGAATCAGATGGAAGAGATTCTCAAGACCTGAAAACACACAAACATGAAGTCACGCCAGAGTTTAATGTTTGTTTTTATGAACAATTTCATGAAGTCACATGACTGTTAGTTTGGTTCCATGTCTCACCGAGCCAGTACTCTCCTGCAGCAAAACCAAAGCCCGTCTTGTACTGATCCCAGGGCCTGTAGAAGTTCACTGAGCCGTCCATCCTCCTCTGGAACACCTGGTGGGAGGATTAACTCGATAAACACACAAGATCACTGACAGCTGATGATTTATTGTGAAGGTCCAACAGGAAGTGTTCATACTGAAAAACACTCAGTTGTGACTTAATGACTTCAGTTCAGAAACTCACCGTCCAGCGTCCTCCTAATGAGTTCATGTCACAGTACACCTACACACAAACACACTCATTAGTAAATATGATCCTTTAGTTAAAACTATATTCAATCAATCAGCAGCTGCCACAACTTGAGGCTGAAGGAGTTTACTGCAGGAGTGCAAGAGTTATATATATCTATAACATTTATATATTTGATTGTGTAAGATATTAATAAATAAGATTAAAAAATAAAATAATACATACACAACGAAAAGACTGAAATTAACTTTTCCTTTATTGAAAGAGAAGTGCGCTTTTTTCTATCATAAACCACTTAGCTTTTATGTTATCATCATTTCATTATGATCTTTATTTATGTGGCATGAAAATAACTGGGAGTGGTAATCCACCCTGTCCTTTAGATTTTATTAATGTTTTAAGTTTGACCTTTTTCCTTTTGTCACTCCAGATAAAATTTTATCATCATTTTAATTGTATATACTCTATTAAAAATAGCGTCAGGTATTGTTTTCCACCTGTTCAAATCTTGTCTTGTTTTTCTCTAGATTCTGATAATTGAACGCATTCATTTTGCTTAAATCATTATGAAATATTATTCTTAGGTATTTTATTGCACTTTGGCTTCACTTAAATCTGAGCTTTACTTTAGAGTGATCTGTCAGTTGTTTAGATATAGACTCACATTTACTTTAATTAATTTTATACCCTGAATGATCATTATATTCTTTTAGAAATTTCTGAGAATAATCAATTATATTTAGAATGTGTCTTATATTATCAGATGAAAATCTATTAGAAATAAATCCAGACTGATCTCTATTACATCTGCCGAGATAAGCCTATTTGCTTTATAATATTTTTTGGTCTGTATTTAGCAATTATATTGATCTATAAGAGGATTTATCTGTTGTATCCTTTCCAGTGTTAGTCGGGACCTCGCACTCTGGCCCATCAGGATCAGATCATTTTGTTTTTTAAAATGAGGGATATTTCTTACAAGTGAAGTGTGCTTTTATTTTGAAAGTTTGATTAACATGTGTACTGTCATGTGTGCATGCCTTCGTTTGACACAAAGTCCATGCTTGTAGATTGCCTCCCCATTGCTTTACATTGTTAGGTGTGATGTGGCACTGCAACTTTCAGGGTTTGTAAAAACCAAACCATTCGAGTTATTACAAAGTTTTTAACAACTTTTTTCAGCAGAGTGTCTTAAGTCATGTATTATAGTGTGAGATCGATAACATTAACGCCCTAGGAGGACATAGCATTTGTTTGGAGTCCAAAATTGCTACCAAGTCCTATTTTGAAAGTGAGATTGCTGACTTCCTGTTGGATTAAGGTCAGGGATGTCAGTGTATATTTGTAGGTCGTGATGAGATGAATAATTGAGTTTTAGTTTGATCTCTCTACAACAGTCCTATGGGCCGCGGCAGCCATTTTAGTTCCATAGGTTTTAGTTACATTTTGGCACTTTGGGGGGTTAATTTTTACATTTTATTAAACTTTTCACAAGACATAATGTGCCAGCCAAATTTGGCGAGTTTTTGAGCACGTTTAAGGGGTCAAATTTAGGGTTTAAGTGGCATAATAATAAATGAAAGTAAGAAATGATATGTGGAAAACAAAAACTGAATGCTGCTTCTTCAGGTTTAGTTTTGACTCTGAGGACAGAAAACAGATCTGATCCAGACCACCTGAGAGGTCTGGAGGGTTCATAATGCAGCAGCAGGTCAGGTTAGGTCAGTTGACCCTAAACCATTCACTGCTTTATGGTTTGAAAGTGCTATTTTCTTTCTATTTCATAATTATTATTTGTCAGATGTGACTGTGACTGGCAGCCCTCTTCATTTAAAAGTGTCAGAACTGCTTCAATCTTTATATACAGTCTATGTATCCAACAAGTAACCACGACTACCTCCACTTATATCTGCTGCTTCAGTAGAATCAACCTGAACTGTCTTCACATGGTGACTCATCTTTGAACCAACATATTCTAACTGAGTCCCAGAGAGGATGAAGTGTACCTGGACAGCAGACGTGGCTCCGACGGGATAGATGTTGTACACTCCGCTGGCTCTGCTTTTGTCATGGTTATAGATGTCACTGCAGTCCAGCGGGAGGAAGAGGCAGGAGGTCAACACTGGAGCCAGCAGGAGGAGAACCACTGAAACCAGCTGCAACAGAAACACAACAGCAGACAAAGACCAGAAGCTGTTAAAGGACAGTTTCACAATTTAAACAACAGTCTTAAACAACAGTCAGGGGTCCATGCTGGGGGGAGTGATGCTGTTTTCCTTTGGAAGAAGAGGAGGAACCTTTTTCTTTAGAGGGATCTCTTAGAGATTCTTTGATTTTTGTTTTTTATATCGTATTATTTTTGTAGTTTAGATTGGCTGCTTTGTAAAACCAAATAAAACTGGTTTGTATTTTTAATATACTCCAACCAAAGTTCCTTACACCTGCTCATCTCTGAGCTTCTCTGGTGTTCCTTTAAGGTACCAAAAGACACATCGCTCAGGATACGTTAACATTAATGATTGAAATTGATTAGATTAATAATTAATTGACTTTTAGGATGATAATTAGCGCTATTTATTAAATAATGGAGTAGTAATGGTCCAGGTTCAGTGACTAAAGTCAGTATACTACTAATACTATTCAAGCATTAGAGGTAAGATTTAAATGCAATATTACGGTGAGGTCCAATTGGCTAAGATGTTAGGGCTAAGGATCTGAAGCTGCTCTGTTAAATCGGGACGAGCGCCTTCGACCGACAGAGTGGACCTCCTGCACAGAAGACCTGCTAATAGGCCATCCTGGAGTACTTTCAAACCTCCAACACCTATTACACCTACACATTTCGTTGTGACCCAGACTGTCAGGACATACTTGACAATGTAGGCCTGTTGGTAGTGGTTCAACGACAGCTGGTGATTGAAGGGATCTTCTAATGGTCAGTATGAACAGGAGGAACAATTATGTTTCAATATTCATTTGGGCTCCAGACTGTTGTTTTAACACAGACCTGAAACATTGTGAACCTGTCCTTTAACATAGTGAAACTACTGATCAATATTTATTCAGCATAAAGTCACAAACTTACCTTCATCTTCAGAGTTCTGCTTAGGTGATCTGATGAAAATCTTAATGTCAATCAGTCTGGATGCTCTGATGTTTCTGAGCTGTATTTATATCCCAGAGATTCTTTCAGTGGGTCTGCCTAAACCTAACCAGCCTCACCATGTAGTAGGCGTGTCTGTAGTACTGTAGGAGTGTCATGTAAACAAACCACATTAGCAAAGTCAATAGAACATCATCATACACATGGGATCTGGCAGACAGGAGTGGACCGTCCGAATGCCATCATTTCATGCGGTATGTAGGCCACATGGAAGTGTCTGGTGTGGGCCGGATATGGACCACAGAAATTTAGCTATCTGAGCTGTGTCATATATTTACCAGAACAGGCCCAGATCTGTTTAAGATAAACGGGCCACATATGCTGCATCATATTTGGGCCATTTCAGGCTCACATTCAGATAAGCCAGTACCAATTGTGCCACATCTTTACCTAAAGTGGCCTGATAATGTTCAGCAATATGTGGACCATATTTACAATTTAACGACTATTAAAACATTTCAGTACAGCAGACTCACAGTATGACAGCCAGTGCTGACTGTGCCATGCAATTGCCAAAAGTAGGCCAAATTTGTTGTAAAGTATTTAGGCCATATTTTCCATATTATATGTTGTCTATCTTAGGTTCACATCAGGTCAAGCCGGTGCTTACTGTGCCATATCTTTGTCAGAACTGGCCTGATATGTTTTAAGATAACTGGGCCACATTTGCTGCATCATATGTGGGCCACTTTTGGTTTACACCCACATTAACTATTGTTGACTGGACCAGATCTTTGCCAAAGGTGGCCCACATTTGTTTTGTGATATTTGGGCCAAATTCACTATGAATCACATGGGCAACTTTAAGGACTTTAAGTTTACAGATTGCAAATTTGTTTTGGGATATTTGGGCATATTTGTTATTTCACACGTAGGCCACTTTAGGCTCACATCCATTTTGTCTGGGCTAGAAGAAGACCAGCAGTGCCCTATCATTGCATGAAGTGGCCCACTTCCTTATGCTCTCTGGGACAACAGCACAACAACAAACAGTACAAAGAAAAAAAATGGATGGAGTTGATTATGTTTGATTTCATATTATTATTAATGTTTTACAGTAAGGGTTGATGATACCAGTTGCACCGCCAGTTGGAAGGACCGAGCAGGGTTCAAGAGGTATAATATTCCTCCATTGGGTCTTTCCCACATTTTTCCCAATGTGGCACATTTATGCTATCTATCACTATTGCTATCTATCATTAATACAAACAAACATCGCAAAACTTAGGCAGCAACTCCCTCCTCCTCTTCCTCCTCTTTCCGTCCCGTCTCTGTCTGCAGTTTCCTTTGTGGTGCAGCTGAAGCACAACGATGAGACTGATGGTGATGGTAAACAGGGCTTAAATATCACCCTGATGAGCTTTTACTGAGTGTAAAAGTGTAGATTTAGATCTAGTTGAAGTTGATTTTATTCTTTAAAACTTTGATGACACTCTCTGGTCTCTGATGAGACCTGGTTTGATTATCTATTGATTGTAAAATTGATGTTATGTGTGGACATAAAATGTGAATTGTTGAAAGTTCCTCTATATGTGGCCGAGACAAACTGTATTCAAGCCTACTTTGAACTATCTCCTTTAATTATAGTTAAGAACAAATTAACATAACTGAACTTGCACCATTTTTTACCAATTTACATAATTTGTGCAACATATACTCAACTTTGGAGAATGACAATACAAATACAAACAACGTTAGGCAACAACCTGAAATTCTGAGGCAATGGAGGAGCTGGGTTCCTGCAGCTTGCAGGAAACCTTTGATAACAATCTCAAACTGTGAATAAGAAGAGGTTAAACAGTTCCAATCTATTCTGATGAAAGTGTCAGATAAAGAAAAGCTCACCATTTTGTGTAAAGTCATGTAACATCAGCACAAAATGGCCAGATGTTTTGTAGATAGAGGTTATGTGGTAATATTAGAAAGAGGGTGTTGTAGAGATATAAACAGAGACATCTCTTAGAGACTCCTTAATTTTTGTTTTTTCGTTTGTATATATTATTATTTTTGTAGTTTAGATTGCTTACTTTGTAAAACCACATAGAACTGTTTTGTATTTTTACACACTTCAACCAAAGTTCCTGACTCCTGCTCATCTCTCCTTTGGGATAGGCTGATATTAGATTTTGAACTTGATTAGATTAATCATTTACTGACTCTTGTTAGGATGAGAATTAGTGCTTTTTACTAAATAATAGAGTAGAAATGGTCCAGGTTCGGTGACTAAAGTCAATATACAGCTATTCATGCATTAGAGGTAATATTTAAATGCAATATTAGGTTGAGGTTTTATAATTAGGAGTCCAGTTAGCTAAGATGTTAGGGTTGGGGCTCTGAAGCTGCCCTGTGTGAGTGCCCTCAACCGACAGAGTGGGCCTGCAAATAGGCCATCCTGGAGTACTTTCAAACCTCCAATTGTGACCCAAGCTGTCAGGACATACTTGACTGTATAGGCCCGTTGGTAGTGGTTTAACGACCGCTGGTGAATATAGAAGCCAGGTTGAATTTTGATTCCCTCAGCATCACTTCAGATAAAATCAGAGGTAGAGGAGTGCCTTATCCACACTGATAGGTGGTATTGGTTATCTGAAGGCAGAAACCATGATATTGTCCAAACACCATCACAGTATTGTGACACATTGAGGACACATTGAGATCCAATCACTCAGACCACATTTGGAGGTGGTCTGGGACACATTGAAGGACCACCTACTCAACTCATGTGCTCTATTTTCCTGCGGACTAGACACTGAAATTGCACTGCTGCCTCCTGTTCCAAAATAAAGAAATGTGTAATTTTGTTTTTGCATTTGAATTAAAAACAAAACAAAACAAAACAACAATTATCAATTAAATTATTCACACAACATCTCTCTTTATTTGATCTCTCTCAGAGAGATCTGATCACAAGTGGTCACTTAAGACACATGTGGAGTTGCATGTAATGCCAGATGTAAACAGGGCGAAGGTATTGCAGTCAAAGTAGAGGTTTGGTCCCTCTGACTAATATATTATTATAGATGGCGTCATTAGTTTATTAATAGTGAAGCATCAGTGTTGGAGCAGCATGTTACTGTTGTAGCTGCTGGAGGCCCAACATGTGTACATTTTGATCCACAAAAACAAAAACAAAGTGTAACAACCACAGAAATGAACAAATATTAAAAAACACATTCAGGAAACAAACAGCAAAAACAAAATCAAACCTTCAAAGACACAAATCAATAAACATCTCATTTATCAGCAGACAACAACATATTTAGAAATAAACCTAAATTGTAATTCTCATATTCAAGGTAATGGTATTATTATGTGAAGCAAATGTATTAATAATGAAGTCTCTGATCTTTCAAGATGCTTTTAGTAACACTACTTCTGTCTGAAAACATCCTTCCAATATAAATTAATGTTTGAGAAACAATCTGAAGAGATTTATGATCCATGAATCCACCCAAGCACCTTCAACAATAAACATTTTAACTAATTATTTCCTTAAATATTAAAGTTAATAATATAAGTGTTTGTTTCTATGACATCACCTGTACAACAGATAAAATTCTGTCAGTCATTTGAAAACACATCCTGAACCAAACCAAACCAAAGGCTGTAGATCTGGTTTCAACTTTGACAGGGACATTTTTTGTTGCACTGTCAAAATCAACAAAGTCCTCAAAGATTACCTGCCTCAGTGACTTCAGACCAGTTGTCCTAACATCTGTGGCCATGAAAGCATTTGAGTGCATCATTCTGTCATACTTGGGATCCTGCACCTCCCCACTGATGGACCCATCAGTTTGCTTTGCAAGCCAACCAGCCTGTTGAAGATGCAGTAAGAATAACACTCCACCCCAGCCTGCAACGCCTGGAATCACCAAACACGTACACACACATCCTGTTCATAGACTTCAGCTCTGCCTTTAATAACATCAACCTGCTCAAACTTTTTCTTTTGGACATGAACACTGACCCAACTATTCAAAGCTTCCTGTGTAACGGAGGCTGAGGATTAATAATCTAACCTCACACCCTCTTATCCTCAGCACAACAGCTCCTCACAACTGTGTTCTTCCAACTCCTGGTTATTCTGACTGTACACAGAACTAAGTCTCACAGATATTTGTGAAACAGTCATGAAACTTAATCTATGTATTCATATACATGGACAGAATTTTTACATACAGATGTTGGACCACTGAAACAGCTCTCCTATCCTGAGTCTTGACCCACATATTTCACACTTACTTTCCACCACTGACACCTCACCATCTCACCACCACTCACCCCCCATCGACCCAGGTCTCTTCCACCATTCACCAAATAAACTATTTCAATCCACCTTGTTGTTGGTGTGATCTCGGTTAATGAAGTGTGTTGTGAGGGACAAATAAAGAAGTATCATTGTTTTGTGTAACACCAGCAAACATTAGCCAGTAGCTTGTTGATGTTCTGGCAGACGACCATATACATTCAAGTTTTATATTTTCTAATACCAAATAAAACTGGTTTGTACTTTTATACACGCCAACCAAAGTTCCTGACTCATGCTCATCTCTGAGGTCTTCTAGTAGCTCCTTCAAGGTAAGAAGATGCCCCCCTTGAGATATGACTGACATGAGCATCAAAGCCGCCCTATAAAACTGGGAGAGTAGTATTCAGATCATTTATTTTAATCAAGGTACCAGTGCAACAATGTAATAATATTCTGTTACAAGTAAATGCAATAAAAATCCCACTACAGTAAAAGTACTTAAGAATTATGAGCTTGATGCAGTTAAAGGCTCTGTTTACACCTGGCATTAATATGTGTCTCAGGTGATCCGATCACATGTAGACAGCTATATGTACGAGTGTGAACACATCCAAGACACAATGAGGACACATTCAGCTCAGATCACATTCGTCGGTGGTCTACAGCCACATTCATTTGGCAGTGTAAACACAATGTGTCCTTAGCCACACTGAAGGACCATTTACTCAACTCACGTCCTCTATTTTCCTGCAGACTAGGCACTGAAAGGGATCTGCTGCCTTCTGGTCCAAAGCTGTGTTCAACCTTTTTGACAACAGGATAAAGAAATGCGTTACTTTGTTTTTATGGTTTACATGTGAATTAAAAAAAAATGTAATCCACCTCCTGTTTTACCTGTTCAAAATGGAATAAAAATTAAACCAAAACCAGAAAATAACTTGTTTTGAGGGGGCACACATTTCATTATACATTTGTTTATCCTGTTATCAAACAAGTAGAACATAGTGAAGTTGTTGCTTGTTGGAGCATGAACTGACTTAGTTCATGTATGTTAACCTCAGAAGAACTGAACTTCACAGGTTATTAAAGGCCCAATATGGGTACATTTAATATAAGTGTTTGTTTCTGTGACATTACCTGGACAACAGATTAAATTCTGTCAGAGTCATTTGAAAACACATCCTGTTAACAGAAGGGTGTAGGTCTGGTTTGAACATTGACAGGGACATTTTTTATTGTTGTACTGTCAAAATCAACAGGTCTGTATGTGCGCACACAAATTAAAAAGAACAAGCATCATTCTGTCATACTTGAAATCCTGCACCTCCCCACTGATGGATCCATCAGTTTGCTTTGCAAGCCAACCAGTCTGTTGAAGATGCAGTAAGCATGACACTCCACCCCGCCCTGCAACGCCTGGAATCACCAATCACGTACACACACATCCTGTTCATAGACTTTAGTTCTGCCTTTAATTACATCAAACTACTCAAACTCTACCAAACTTTTGGACATGAACATTGACCCGACCATTCAAAGTTTCCTGTGTAACAGATCACAGAGAGTGAACGTTAATAACGTAACCTCACACCCTCTTATCCTCAGCACAGCAGCTCCTCACAGCTGTGTTCTTCCCCCTGGTTATTCTCACTGTACACACAACCAAGTCTCACAGATATCTGTGAAACAGTCACAAAACGTAATCTATGTATTGTGTGTGTATATATGTGTACATGGACAGGATTTATCCATTTTTTTCATGGCATATGATTTTCAAACTAATGGATTTCAGTTTAAAGCAGGTTTCGTGCCTGCAGCAAGTTTGTTCTGTCAGTCAGGACTCAGGATCAGAGGCTGAGAAATCAAGTTTCTAGTGAGTTTTGGATGATATTGGCTGCATTAGCCTACCCATGATCCTCAGCAACCGTTACTAAGGTGAAGACTCCAGCTAAAGCCATTATATAACCTATATTCAGTATGAAATAATATAATACTACAGACTAGTATTTACAATCAGGAGCAAAATACTGTATTGTAAAGAAAATAATGTGTGTATGTAAAATAAACTCGATCAGCCATAAATTGTGAAACAGAATTTGAAACATTTGAGGCAATGCAGTTTGGGACTCTTAGCTGACTAATCATATCTTATCTTATCATGTGGCTACACAGTTCTCTAGACTTTATATTTCAACGCAGCAGTTATTTGTTTGCACTGATGAACTGATGAACTGGTTTCAAACAACTGTTGGAAATTTTTAAACAGGCTGACATGAAACAATTCATTTGGGAAGATGAATGGATTACTTTTTCGTCTTTTACTGTTTTTGCATGACAGTTGACCAACCTGTTCTCATTTCCAATTCATCAAATTCCAACACATGCTTCAGTAAAAGTACCAATACAATGTAAAAATACTCCATTACAAGTCCTTTGTTTTACAACAAAGAATTTATAATCACTGAGTGCTTTTCATGAAAATACACATAAAATGAACATAAGATGGGAGATAAAACTCACTGAATAATAATAATAATAATAATAATAATGAGGATAATAAATAAATAAAATGACAAAAGTTAAAAAGTAGAGTGTAAGCCGTCATGTCTTTTTCTCTTTTTTTCTTGCCTTAATAAATCTTCTTTTGACCGTTTACAAACCGTTCAAAATGTTGCTGCATCTCTTGTAACACGATCCAACAGAAGGTCAAACGTTACAACCATTTTAACCTCTCCGCATTGGCTTCCCGTTCATTTGATAATTCAATTAAGATCTTGGTGCTGACTTATAGACCCTCTGAACCTCCACACCACCAGCCGAGCCCTCATGTCCTCTAACCAGGCTCTTCTGAAGATCTTCTGAGGATCTTCTGAGGGTCCCTCAGGCACATTTTAAGACTTTTTTTAAAGCTTTGTAATTGTCTCCCAATACGTCTGAAGACTCTGGACTCTGTGGACTCTTTTAAAAAGCATTTATAACCATCTGTTCAGACAGGTGTTTAGGAAGCATGTGGTATTTTATGTTTTAACTTGTGTTTCATGTGTCTGTTCCTTCTTGTGTGTTTTATCTGCTGTTCATCTTTGTTGTATTTTACAATGAAGCACTTTGTGACTGTTGTTTGAAAATATGAATAAACTTTACTTATTTACATATCGATATGTAATATATAAACAAAGCAATCAACATAGCTATTTGACAACGTGAATGTGGGACCGAGGCCAATTTAAAAGGTGCTAAACAAAGACAAAATGAATATATAGAAACTCAGCAACAATAAACCAAACTGAACCTGGACTGCAGAGAGTTAGATGGGAGTTAACAGATGGAAGAAGCTGCAGTGTTACAGACTGCATGTCTGTAAAGGGCTTTAGTCATGATGGATAATGCTTTGGCTCCCTCTGCTGGCACAAAGATAAATGTGCATGATGTGAGCTTGAAATGGTAAATGGACTGTATTTACTGTATATAGAGCTTTTATGTGTCTCTCATTCACAGACACACTGATGGCAGCAGCTTGTGTTCTGGACAGGAGGAGCTGGGAATTGAACCTGCAACCCTGTGGACAACCGGCTCTACCAGCTGAGCCACAGTCCCACACACACACAGAAACACAGAAACTGCTGACGTCTTCGGGATGTGTTCATCAGTCTTGTGACCGTCACCTTGCAGGGACTGTGGGTATATTAAGAAAAACAGGGAAAGACTTTGAAGGCAGGTTTGATTGACAGGCCGGTAGGACATGAGCGACACATGAGGAAGACCCTTTAAATAATAAAATTGTGACATCTGGTGGTGAAAGCTAAACATTGACCTGAAAATAAAAAAAGATGCAACTGCACTTCATTTGTGAGGAAGTTTGTTTTTGGACTTTTCTCATTTAATAAGCGACGTCTTATTATTTTACTTCTGTGTTCATTATTAGATGGCTGACTGTGGATTATTGGACCTGTTTATTTAAGATGTTTGGATTTTACATTTGTATGACTAAGACGACACTTTGAAATGAATATTGAACACTCACAGCCATTAATTAATGAATTAATAATTAGTTAATTAGGAGGAAAACTAATTAAATAAAATTTAATAAATCTTATATCTGAAAGTCATGAACTCTGAATATAGTTACCCCCATCCCTGATATAAAAGAACAGACAAATACAATGACTTGGATATAAATAGGCTCCAGACTGGGAGGAAGGGTCGACTCTGGACCTGACAGGACAACAGAAACATGGTACCTGTCAGTTTTAAAGATCTAAACTGTGCTTTCATGTTTTAGTTCATTGCAAATCATCAAACATCTTATTATCTAAATCATCATTTTATAAATCATCATTCAGTATTCATATTGATATTCTTCCTGTTAGGCAGCCGTTATTTTCAGTTCATTTATATGAAAAATCAACCTGCAGAGACTTGAAACTATTGAAATTTAACTTTCTGTGTTAAGTTCTAGATATTTCTCCTTGTTAACAAACATTAGCAGAGCCAACAATACATCAACATGCACATGGGATTTGTTAACAAGAAGAAAATATATACATATACATGATATTGAGAAATATGCACATTTTAATGCAGTTTTATTCAATTCAGTTCTATGTGTAAATGCGTAGATGTGTCCTCACCTGTGTCTTCTTTCCAGGTAACCATCAGTGTGATCAGTGACACACTCAGAGCCGTCATGAGGATGAAGAGGATGTAAAGCGTCGCTTCCAGAGCAGAAAAACCAAAACACACAGACTTGCAGGTGGAAGTATAGAAACAAAAAGAGGGACTTAAGCACTAAAAAGACTGTAACGTTGAAAGATATCTACTTGATTTGACTCATTTGGATGCTGAAGCTTCATATTAGCCTCACATAAACTTTGTGGATCTAGTCCTCCATCACTTCCATTTTAAGGTCATTATGAAGGGATCTTCTAATGGTCAGTATGAACAGGAGGAACGATTACAGCAAGAAAAATAGGTTTCAATGTTTATTTGAGCTTCTGACTGTTTTAACACAGACCTGAAAAATTGTGAACCCGTCCTTTAAGCAGCTGTAAAGTCATTATTTGCTGCTCATAAATATCCTTAATATCAAAGTTGAGATAGTTATGGATCCCTGCTCAATTAGAGATTTTAAACCTGTTGCTATGTGCATGACATCAGACAGGTCACATGTGTTTTCACCTGACATTGAGTATGTTTACATGCACATTAGTATTCTGGTTTTAATCATATTCAGGCTGTTTACAAACAGTAACATCATGTGACAGTGTGAGGGTTCATGTGTAGTTTGTGTCCCACTGAAAGCTCAGATATACAGTCAGTCTGTGGATACAACTAGATGGAACTAATACAGACAACAGAGACATCTAGTGGTGGAACGTGTTCATTTCAGCAGAGTTCAAACTGCTTTTAGCTCCAATACAAGTCAACTCCATCTGTCATTTGATTCTTCATCACTTCAGTGATGTCATGTGATGTTTCTGATGGAAGCTGCTCTGTATTTGTTCCTCTGGATCCTCCACTAAGTTCCCCACCTGTCCAATCATTTCTCTACACCAACAGCTGTTTGACACAAGACTTTACACCCAGCAGCTGCTCACAAACACACTCTACACGTGACTTTTATTGACGTTGGAAATATTTATTTGAAGTATATGTGAAGTTACAGATTAGATCAGAGAGAAAGAAAGAAAGAAATCAACAGATATTCTGCTGTTTGTTGGTTCTGGAGAATTACTGCACAGGACGAATCTTCATGCTGATGGTCTTCAGGGAGTACTCCCAGCCCTTCCAGTAGTACCAATGTACTCCTACAGGACCCCGGGAGCCTCCAGCCCCCCAGCAATAAACCCCATTGGGGTCTGCAGCGCCACAACTGCCATACCAGAACGCCCCTAGGTGGGTTTTGGCACAGTTGTCTTTCCAGGTGTCCTGGTCTTTGTTGAAGGTGGAGAACTTCTGTCCGTTGTGTTCACGCAGGGAGTCTCCTACAGAAACACAAGAAAACAACAAGTGTCTGATCACAACACTACTGCTAATGACACCATATTATATAATGTTATATAACTATTAACATTACAACTGTCACTACTAATACAGTACTACTGCTGTGGCTACCACTTGTACTAATACTTCTAGTACTACTGCATCTGCTGCTGCTACTGTAACATAACAACATACAGTATGTCATGTAGACAAGAACTGCAAAAGGTTGAAGGGACATAAACAACTGAAACCTGCTGGGCCTCATTTACATTGTTTTCCTTTAAATGTGTTTATAAAAACCAAAGCTTCCATGTAATTAATAAAACATGAGCAGACACAGATTTGTTGTTACAGACTTGAAAATCTTTGTGAATCTGTCTTTAGCTGAAGGAATCACACAAATAATCCAATATAAGGACAGAAATCTTCAGTGTCTCCATGTGGAAACTAAACATCAGAAAAACAAAACTACTACCTGCTAATGTAAGGAGTCCAGTTGATTCCCCTTAACACTAAATAGGCAATAAGATTTGCCGTTCTATACAGTCTATACAGCAGTCTATGTATCAGGGACACCCACTGGTTGGCATGGCTCTCCACAGCCTATAAATACTGGCTGTGACGTTACCTCAGCGCCAGTGAGAGAGGATTGAGCCCATGGTAGGTCACTCAACGCACGGCACTTCACTGTAAATGTGAAAATAATGTAATGTAATAACGTAATTAAAGTGATCTTATGCTTAAGAAGGCGGATAATACATTGCACGGAACGAGTGAACAAATGAGTTCAATTGGTTGTGTTTTGTTATTATACGATAGTAAGCAACTTTGCTCAAATGCTAACATCTGCTCACTTCTTTTCCACAAAGCTGTGCCGAGTGACTGCTAAATGTGACCGTGACAGACCAGTGTGTGCGTTTCCTTGTTGCTTTACAGACATAAAGTGCGTTCAGATAGAAAAGAGTGTCAGCCTTCATCCAAAAAAATCACATCACAATGCAGACAGTGGTTACAGTAACAGTAACTGACCTGCTCCTCCATCAGTGAATCCAGACACATGCAGTTTGTACCCGTTGGACTCTGATTCAATGGAGAACGAGGAGTAACGAGCAAACACTTTGTTTCCATCGAAGTCCTCCATGTCGACCAGCAGCTCGACCTTCTTCGTCCGAGTCAGATGGAAGAGATTCTCAAGACCTGAAAACACACAAACATGAAGTCACATCAGAGTTTAATGTTTGTTTGTATGAACACTTTCATGAAGTCACTGACTGTTAGTTTGGTTTCATTTCTCACCGAGCCAGTACTCTCCAGCAGCTCTACCAAAGCCCTTCTTGTACTGATCCCAGGGCCTGTAGAAGTTCACTGAGCCGTCCATCCTCCTCTGGAACACCTGGTGGGAGGATTAACTCAATAAAAACACAAGATCTCTGAAAGCTCATGATTTATTGTGATGGTCCAACAGGAAGTGTTCATACTGAAAAACACTCTGTTGTGACTTGATGACTTCAGTTCAGAAACTCACCGTCCACCGTCCTCCTTCTGAGTCCATTTCACAGTACACCTACACACAAAGACACTCATTAGTAAATATGATCCTTTAGTTAAAACTATATTCAATCAATCAGCAGCTGCCACGTCTTGAGTCTGAAGGACCTTAAAGTGTCGCCGATGGCTGCTAGATGCTTCAACTGACTCCCATTCAAAAACCCGCAACTCCTGCCAGAAACACTGAGTCAATCATGTTTTCAATGAGTCTATATGATCTCAATGTCTAAATTCAAACCCTCTAATAGGTGTGCTGGTGATCATTTTAGAAATTATTGCTCCATCAATAAGATTTGAAGACTCATAGTAGCTTTAATGTCTGATGTGTGGGCATTGATTGACATCTGTGATTGACAGTTGACTCACCTGCTGCTCTTCCTGGGTCTAAGACTTAACACTCAATCAGACTGTTGTTGCAATATTTCATTAAATTTAATGTTACTTGATTATGATACCTGTTCAGTTAGCACAATAAAGCTAAAGTAGCTAACATTAGCTCAGGTGTGCAGCACTCTCTATTCCCAGTAATCTAGCATTAGCTTGGGTCAACAGTATGTTTCCAGAGCATGAAAGGCAACACCCCGCACTCCTTATCTGGAAGCTTCTGGCTCCAAACAGAAAAGATGGAGCCGAACAGAAGCAACTCTGGGCTTCAAATCGGCTCCATTGAAATCAACAGATGACATCACACTTTGCTATGTCCATCTTAAACAACCAGCCATCAGGACTGATAATCCAGTCACAACCCCATAAAAACCTGCATAGTGTGAAACCAACCTAAAGGAAATATATTAGTGTGTCTCAGAGCTGACAGTGTGGTTGGTCAGTGGAGGAGAGAGACACTAGCTTTACCCTCGGCTAGTGATGGGGGATACAAGCCTTTCTGAATCAATATGAAGCAGTTGTACTGAAAATGGTTCACTGTTTCAAAACATGATACGGTCAAAATGGCAACAAGTGCTGGAGAATTATTGGTATTACACTTCTATGACTGAATTAAATCTGAGACCGAGAGTTTCATACATGTAACACTCATCTGGTCTGAGAAAGGAGGGGATGCAGCTGTCAGCAGGTAATAAATTACACCTCTGCTGAATAATGCATCAACACTGTAACTTTATTTCTGGAAATCTATGAATGGTTTTATCAACACATCCTTTATTGGATTGACTTTGACAGGTTGAATTTGACACCCCACATTCATTTTTCCACATTTAAAAACTTAATTTTTATAGAACTACCTGAAATCCTTTGCTTAAAAACACATTGACAAAGAACACAGAAGAGTTCACCTGATAAATGTTGAGAGATTAATCAAAGAAACTTTGTCAATTTCAGACCAATCATATCAAGGAACTGATGCCTCTAAACATTCACAAACTGTGGATTCAGATCGTTATTGATCAACCTGAAAGAAGATTATATCATTTTTAATCAGTACTTTGCCTTAAAAGTCATTACAATGTCTGGTAGTTCTCACTTTGCATGCACTTCTCGGTGAGCAGACAGAACTCAGTGTAACACCTCTGCTGCAAACCTGACTGACTGACTGACTGACTGACTGACACACACACACATGCACACAAACACACACAAACATACACACACACCAACATTACTTCTTGTGGTCTGTTTGTTTTACAGTGTTGGTCATGTATAATTAATGGCTACCTGCTGTTTGATTTATTGGGGGGGTTAAGGTGATAAACACACATGATCTCTGACAGCTCATGATTTATTGTGAAGGTCCAACAGGAGGTGTTCATATTGAAAAACAGACTTCAGTTCAGAAACTCACCGTCCCCTGTGCTCCTACTGAGTCCATGTCACAGTACACCTACACACAAACACACTCATTAGTAAATATGATCCTTTAGTTAAAACTATATTCAATCAATCAGCAGCTGCCACATCTTGAGTCTGAAGTATCTTAAAGTGTTGCCGACGGCTGCTAGATGCTCCACCTGACTCCCTTTCCAAAAGCATTAACTTCTCTTTAGACACACTGAGTCAATCATGTTTCCAACGAGTCATTCTGATCTCAATCTCTAAATTCAAACGCTCTAATAGGTGTGCTGGTGATCATTTTAGAAATTATTGCTCCATCAATAAGATTTGAAGACTTATAGTAGCTTTGATGTCTGATGTGTGGGCGTTGATTGACATCTGTGATTGACAGTTGACTCACATTCACTTGGATTGTTGTTGCAATATTTCATTAAATTTAATGTTACTTGATTATGATCGTGTTCAGTTAGCACAATGTGTGCCTTAAAAGTCATTACAATGTTGTAATTTTTTAGCTGTGTGCTCCTGTGAGGTGCATGCACTTCTTGGCAAAGAACTCAGTGTAACACCTCTGCTGCAAACCTGACTGACTGACTGACTGACTGACTGATGTTACCGTGAGTACCCAGTGTATATATCATAAATAATCAGTTACTGAACTGTGAAAACAGACGCTGATATTTCAGTTTGATTTCTTGGTTTGATTTGTTTTGTGAGGATCTGCAGTAAAACCTGAAGCAGACTTTTGAGTTGTCTTTCTTTTTGTGGCTGTGAACACGATTGATTAACGGCGGGACGACGCGCACTAACACACACACACACACACACACACGCACTAACACACACACACACACACACACACACACACACACACACACATTGCTTTGCTTGATTTAATACACTTATTGAAAAGTAAACTTGAGTTGTGGTCTGTCTGTTTTTGCAGTGCTGGTTTTTGGTGACCTATATTTCATTGCTACTTGCTGTTTGACTTATTGTTTCGTAGAGCAAAACAAGTTTACTTGTATAAGTCCCAGAGAGGATGAAGTTTACCTGGACATCAGACGTGGGTCCATTTGGATAGATGGTGTACACTCCGCTGGGTCTGCTTTTGTCATGGTTATAGATGTCATTGCAGTCCAATGGGAGGAAGAGGGATAAGCAGGAGGTCAACACTGGAGCCAGCAGGAGGAGAACCACTGAAACCAGCTGCAACAGAAACACAGCAGCAGACACAAAACAGAAGCTGTTAAAGGACAGTTTCACAATTTATCAAGTGTCTTAAACAACAGTCAGGTGTCCATATGAACAGTGAAAGAGGTTTTCCTCACTGTAATCATTCCTCATGTTCATACTTGCTCACGTACATGCACAGGTGGACCCCAGGTGGTGCTCATTCTTTTATATTTTAGTTTTTAAATTTGGCCCATGGCAACAATTCTCAGTAAAATGTGTTGTAATGCCCAACAACTGCATTTGAGCTGTGATTCTGAGACCTCATGAGCCCCTCCCCCTCCAGCTGCCACCGTTAAAGACGCAAATCGATGTTTGATCCACGTCTCCCTGACCTGCCTTCATTGGTGACAGCCAGGTAACCATAGTGTTTACTGGAAGCCCCGACATTGTTTGTCTCTGTTTTTAAACCACTATTAAACCATCTCGGTACAGCAGCCAGTCTGACTTACAGTAGGCTACAGTCCACCATTCAGATCAACAACAAGCATGGTGAAGGGTATTTCTGCTTAGAAGAATAGCAATTTGCTTATTGATGATGTGTTGATTAATAAAGAAGATATGCAAATGTAATCTTCATGGTAGATAAGAATTATGATTTACTTTTTTATGATTTTCATAATTCTTTTATATATTTGATGAGATGCTGTTATATGTGTGTTTAAAACAAAGTTCATACCAGTGTTACAATAGAACTGTACAGTGAAGATGGAGAGAAAAGGGAAGATGTCTGTCTCTTGAAAGTTGAGTTTCAGGTCACAACCCAGTTTCCTTTTGCTTCCTTTTGTTTTTGTATTATAAAAACACTGGGTCAGGGAGAGACAGTTAGTCAGATTTGGTGAACTGACATACACTTTGTTGCTTGTCAGGAAAACTATAGTCAGACCCAGAGCTCTGTAGCTTTTGCATATTCTATTGGTGTTAAAATAAAACTGATTTGAAACTTTCAAATCTTCATCTATCGCTTCATTAAAGAACATGCGAGGAGAGCAGAAAGCAGTAAGTCCTCAACAATGGTCTGGTCTGAAATAGTGTCATCAATGAAAACCAGTGAACTCTGGTGTTAGTTCCTTTTTCAGGAAACTCAAATAAGTAAATATGTATTAACTTTACTACTATTAAGTAGTAAATAGTCAATCATATTTGGATATCTCTCCTCTCCTCTCCTCTCCTCTCCTCTCCTCTCCTCTCCTCTCCTCTCCTCCCCCTTCATACCCTGCTCATGAATCACACTCTGCCAGCCACCTTTAAGTTGGTATGACTCCCTCTCCCTCTTCCTCTTCTTTCCATCCCGTCTCTGTCTGCAGCTGAAGCAGAGTGATGAGACTGAATGTGATGGTAAACAGGGCTTAAATATCACCCTGATGAGCTTTTACTGAGTGTAAAAGTGTAGATTTAGATCCAATTCAGCTTGATTTTATTCTTTGAAAACTGCAGGATTTGTTCTGATGAGACACAGTTTGATTGATTACTTATTGATTGTAAAACTGATGTAATGTGTGTGGACGTGTAATGTGAATTTATGTATTCACTTATCAGTGTCCTTGTTTTTGCTTGGCCATCTGCTCCCCAAAATGTCTGTGCACAGCCCTGAACTGAATATTAAAGGATCCCTTCAAATGTTCTTTAATGTAAGTTATGGAGGCCAAAATCCACAGTGTGTCAAGATAGACATTTAAAGTCTCTGTGAAGTTTCTATGAGGCTTCAGGAGTCTGAGTTCATCATATCAAGTGGATATCTGACAGATTTTTTAAAATGAAATCTCCATCACTTCCATTGTAAGGTCATCATGAAGGGATCTTCTAATGGTCAGTATGAACAGGAGGAACGATTACAGCAAGATAAACATGTTTCAATATTCATTTGGGCTCCTGACTGTTGTTTTAACACAGACCTGAAACATTGTGAACCCCTCCTTTAACATACTGTAAATACTGATCAATATTTATTCAGCATAAAGTCACAAACTTACCTTCATCTTCAGAGTTCTGCTGAGGTGATCTGATGAAAATCTTAATGTCAATCAGTCTGGATGCTCTGATGTTTCTGAGCTGTATTTATATCCCAGAGATTCTTTCAGTGGGTCTGGCTTAACCTAACCAGCCTCACCATGTAGTAGGCGTGTCTGTAGTACTGTAGGAGTGTCATGTAGTAGCTTTACTGTACGTCTTACTTAGACTACTTGATTTTTCTGGTTATGTGGGTGGAGACAAAAGCAATAGATCTCAGGCTGGCAGACTAAGACTACTTTGCACATCACTGATAACACTATTACAGTTTAACTTTCATCAAGAATGAAACAAAACAAGGAAATATATGAAAGACTTTGTTGTGTTTTAAAGCTTTTTAACACAAGTTAACCCTATGAAACCTCATGACCGTATGATCTTTTTAACATTATCACAGCATTTTTATCTTATTACAGACCATGAATTTACTGTCTTTTTAAACTTGTAACAGACCATTAGTGTATCATGCTTTTAACTTGTCACAGGAGCAGTTGTTGTTTTTGGAACATTTATTATAAATTATTTTTGGTGCTATCCAGTTTAACTTTGCAGGGACTTTAAAGTATAAATCTGGATTTTGTCTTTGTAAAGAAACCACATTAGCAGAGCCAATAGAACATCAACATGCACATGGGATTTGTTAACAAGAAGAAAAATATTGACCAGACTTATCCTTCAATGATAAAGGAATATACAAGTGTTTTATTTATATTTATGCTGTAAATGTGTAAATGCATATACAGTGCTGGGAGAACTATTCAGATCAAAGATAAAAGTACAAATACAGCATTGTAAAAATACTACTGGTATTATTATGTGAATCAAATCTATTAATAATGAAGTCTCTGATCTTTCAAGATGCTTTTTAGTAACACCACTTTTGTCTGAAAACATCCTTCCGACATAAATTGTTTGAGAAACAATCTGAAGTGATTTATGTTCAATGAATCCACCCAAACATCCTCAACAGTAAATATTTTAACTAATAGTTTTGTGAAATATCAAAATTAATACTATGTGTTGTTTCTGTGACATCACCTGTACAACAGATAAAATTCTGTCAGAGTCATTTGAAAATACATCCTGTTAACCAAAGGGTGTAGGTCTGGTTTCAACTTTGTTGTACTATCAAAATCAACAGGTGTGTATGTGTACACACAGATTAAAAAGCGCAAATGTACAGTCCTTTATTTCTGTGCCAAAGTCATCAAAGATTACCTGCCTCAATGATTTTCTCACTGATGCTCTCCCCGCCAGTTGCCCTAACATCTGTGGCCATGAAAGCATTTAAGTCCATCACTGAGTCACCATACTTGAAATCCTGCACCTCCCCACTGACAGACCCATCAGTTTGCTCTGCAAGCCAACCAGTCTGTTGAAGATGCAGTAAGAATAACACAAACACTGACCCAACCATCTTCCACTGGACTGGGAGCCTCTGGTGGAACAAGCCACAGAGGCTGAAAGTTAACAATCTAACCTCAAACCCTCTCATCCCCAACACAGCAGCTGTTTTCTTCCCCTGGTTATTCTCACTGTAGACCCAGTCAAGTTTCACAGCAATTAGTGACATAGTAAAGAAACTTAATCTCTCTATTGTCTCTTTACTGTCACCTTGATTTCAAACTAATTTATTTCAATTTAAAGTAGGTTTTGTGGCTGCAGCATTTTTTTCAGTTGGTCAGGTCTCTTGTCAGTTTTGGACAATAGCAGCTACATTAGCCTACCCATGATCCTCAGCAACCAACACTTAGGCTAAGACACCAAAGATAAAGCTGAGCTACTGACACAAGCGAAGTGCTCCCAAGGGACTCTCCATAACCTGATGTTCCTCTTCTCCTTTTCACAAAATTAATTTGTTAAAATTAGGCAATAAATGAAAAGTGCAAAGCAGGAGTCACCTTTGAAGTTCTATAAGTAAAGGCAATAAGTAAATCTTTAGCCCAGTAGTCAGCACAGTCGTCTATGATCTGGAAGATTCCAGTTAGAGAGCCAGTGTGAGGACCTCGTTCATAAAATAGTTTATTCATAATCACTTGTTGTAACACTTTAATTTTCTAAAATTAAAAGCAAAAAAAAAACAACCTCTTTCTAAGCCTCTTTCCACTCTTGTTCAAATAAAAATATAAAAACAAATAATTTTGCTGTTCAACAAATACAAATACAGATACTGGGCTCCCTGCACATCCCTACTGCCTGCAGACAATATTTTAAGTGGGACAAGGCAACAGGGTTGTGATTCCCATCTGGGATGCATTTGGTTTTAGCTCAGTAGTCATCCAGCGCAGTCATCCATGATCTAGGACACAGTTTGAGACCTGGTGTGGGGACCTCCTTCATAAGATAGTTTGTTCATAAACACTTATTTTAACACTTTAATATCCCAAAATTCCCATTAATTCTTTTTTAAACTTGGTATTTATTTATTTATTTATTTTACCACAAAGAGGTGTGACAACAATCGTCATGCAAAAAGAGTAAAAGAAGAAAAAGTAATCCATTCATTTTCCCAAATGAATTGTTTCATGGGGGCCTGTTTAAGCATTTCCATCAGTTGCATGATAATACACTAATAATAATAATAATAATAATAATAATAATAATAATAATAATAATAATAATAATAAATTAGATCAATATAGCGCATTCTGTCAGTCATTTGAAAACATCCTATAAACCAAAGGCTGTAGGTCTGGTTTCAGCATTGGTAGGGGCAGTTTTTGTCATATTGCCAAAATCAACAGGTGTGTATGTGTACACATAGATTAAAAAGTATTAATGTATAGTCCCTTACTCCTGTGCCAACGTCCTCAAAGATTACCTGCCTCAGTGACTTCAGACCAGTTGCCCTAATAACTGTGGCCATGAAAGGACTCAGATCCATGCTGATCTGGTCTTCATGGAGTAGTTAAAGTTCCTCCAGTGGGACCACACCACTCCTACACCATGTACAGTGTCATCAGCCCCCCAGTGATGAACCCTGCTGGGGTTTGCATAGTGACAGTCTTCATACCAGAACACCACCAGGTAGAGTCTGGCACAGTTCATGTTTGTGGAGGAGTTCAAGTCTTTGTCAAAGGCGGAGAACTTCTGGAGAACTCAGGGAGTCTCCTACAGAAACACAAACAAGTGTCTAATCACAAAACTTCTGCTAATGACACCATATTATATCACGTTAACTCTAAACCCTGCCACTAGTACTACTGTATGTATGGCTACTCTGTTACCATTTGTACCTCTAGTACTACTGTCTGCTGCTGCCACCATAACACAACATCATAGAATATGTTCTCATTTACAGTTATTTCTTTTAACTGTGTGAGGAGTCAGATTTTTAGCAAAACTTCACCTGCTGCCAAGAAGGAAAAAAGTCTGAAGAGTTAAAAAAATATGGCAACACTGTATGCAGTAATAATGATAATGACAATGATAATGAGTTTATAGTGTTTTGCAGAGAGATTCACCCAACAACTTCTGAACTGAGATGGCTCCTGGTGGTAAAGATGGGCATTACGCATCACCTGGGACTCAAATATAATAAAGCCAGAAGAGGAAAGGAGAAAAGAAAGAGAAAGATCTGCACATGGCTGCATTGACTATGTTTCAAGGACATGCCAGAGGGCACAAACCTAGAGGTGGCCTTGGAGGACGACTGATCCAGATGCTTGTTTTCCACTGTGGCAAGAGAGGACACTGGGCCAAAGACTGCCCAAAGAAAAATACAACTTAAGTACATGACCAATTGAATTGCTGTGGCTGCTCAGGAGAGGGAGGAATCAGCAACTTTGACTTTGACCACACTGACGCATGATGAGAGACAACCTACACATCAGACTGGTGACTGCACCACATACATACACACATATGCACACACTGTTTGATCATGTTATAGTTCAGTTTGAGAAAAAGCAGGAAACAGCCTGTAGGCACATATGCTAAATACTCGAATAAGCAAACTTGAGTTCCCTGACAATCACACAGCTGCTTTATGTGTATGAACAGAAGCTCTGCATATCAGCTGTGACCTCTGTAAACACTGCTCCTGTTGATAAGGCGTGCACACACACACACTCACATTCAACACAGACACAGACTATATGCAACCACAAGACCTACACTGCACTGCACCCATACATCAAGGGAGAGATACAGAATTTGCGAAAAGATGGTTCAAAGACGGTTGTCTGAGATGTTTCGGTGACTTTGCCTGAACAAACAAAACCAAAGCAAATGGATGAAATTTCAACATATTTCTCTTTCAGTGATTCAGGTTGCTATTCTCTTTTTAACGCCCCTGGTTCATATCCAAACGTGTCACTTGCCGAACACAGGAAAGGAAAATGGCAAGATTTGGGTCCATGGGTGAGATGGTGTGTTAGTCAACAGCTGATCCTTATGTTCAATATAATCCTGTTTTGAAGGGCACTGTTGCAATATCTGGACGATTTGATGATTTGTGCAACAACTCGAGTTCAAGCTCAACAATTGCACTGTTGAAACATTTGGCTAAAGGTCATAAATCTAGCCTGTCAAAATTTTGGGTCATGTGATCACATTTGAGGGCAAATCCCTCTCCCCAAAAAGAATAAAAGCACATGGACAAGGCCTGCAGGCACACAGTAAGGTGGCATGAACTGCTGAAGCAGAAAAAGCATTTGTTAACTTGAAACTTGCTCTTCAAACAACTCCGACTCAAGGAATACCTGATGCAAGCTGACCTTTCACCTAGACTATTGACAAAAAGGGAGGATGCATGACTTCAGTGCTGCTCCAGGACCATGGGGGCAAACAGAGTCCTGTAGCTTTCTTTTCAACTCAACTTGACCCTGTAGCTGCAGGACTTCCTACATGTCTGAGAGCTGTTGCAGCTGCAGAAAAATCTTGTGATGGCTTCAGGAGACATAGTGGGGTATTCTGACCTAACTTTGCTTGCTTCACATGCTGTTTCATTGATTTTGCTCGAACAGAAAACATCTCATCTTTCTGCAGTAAGATGGCTCTGTAACATTGCCTAACATCACCATGAAAAGATGTGATGTTTTTAATCCTTCAACTCTTCTCCACACAGAAGGTGATAGAGAAGAACACAACTCTGTTGCCACAATAACTGACGTTTGTTCCCGCAGACCAGCGTTTGGTTATTTGTAATAATTTATGATTATGAAAGCAAAACATTATTAATATCAATCAATAATTTGGACACCAACTGTTGAAGAACCTCACATGGGGGGACAAAACTGTCAGATCTGTGAAGATTATTAACAATAATTAACAATTATCAGAGATAATTAATTAATTATAAAATTAATAGAATTTGTAATATGAATTAATAACTACAGGGCACCACCCGGAAACCGGGACCAATAACCAAATAAGGTAGTCTCATAAAAGAGTTCACCTAGAATATTAATATCTGAGGCATATTAATATTCACAGGTGAACATAGAACGGCGAATTCAAGCTCTGACTGATTCAATCAGCCACTTTTCAAAATATGTTACAAATGTCACAATAATGACAAAAGACTTCTCTTTAAGATATAACAGTATTGTAACGACATGATGGCGTTGTGGGTCTGGGACGTGGACGTGACTACGGGAGTAAGTCACGTCACACAAGAATCAAATGGCGGAAGTATGGCTTGGTTAGACAATAGCAAGATGGCACCACCTGGTGGTCAGCATCTTGCACTCACCCAATTCCGTGAAAAGCACAATGTTATCGGACCACCAGACATGTAAGAAGATGTTTGTGTGTTTGTGTGTGTGTGTGTATGTGCATGTCGAAAGAGAGGGAAGAAAGAGGAGGGAAAGTGATTGTGAGGGAGAGAGAAGTGGCTCCTTTGTCCACAGACAGCGTGTGTATGGACTGCAGTCTGGTTTCTGATCAATAAAGCAACTTACTTTCTCACTCATGTTGGCACAAACACAGCAGTGGTCCCGAGCGGGGCAAACACAAAAACAGTGAACAGGTGAATACAACTAAACAGGCAGCAATCTTCAAATACTCCTCAGCGTCCATGGTAACAATAAAGCTTAACAAGTTAAAAGCTAACAAAACAACAACAGCAATAATGCTGAAACTAACACAACTAACACTGCCTCTGCCCAGACTTAAACGTCTTACGTGGTTACTTCAGAAAGCAAGCAGGGTGTGTATTAAGTCCACAAGTGGCGAAGAAAAAAACTCCTTCTGGAGGAGGTTAGAGCACTGGTTGCAGCAGCACTCTCTCTCGGATCCAAGGATGGTGTTCAGGTGTACAGGGGTGAAGCCTTGTCTCATCCGGTGGGGGAGGTTTTCCAGTTGGTGTGGAAAAATGTGCACGGTGTTGTCTCTGTTAATCAAGCGGACCCACAGAAGGATAAAAGTTCCTCCTAGTTCAGTTCAACATGTAGTGCGATGTTTCTCTGTGTGCATTCAGTTTTAAAGGAGCAGTGATAACCCTGCTGTGTCATCTTGATGTTCAAGTTGGTTTTTCTGTGGTAACTGCACATGACATATTCATTGCTAAACCACTTCCTACTTCACTGTCTGCATAGGCAGCAGACTTAACAGCTCTCACTGAAGCATGTAAATTGACAATGGACAAAAGAGTGAATATCTATACAGACAGTAGATGTCATTTTGGAACAATTTGGAATTTTGTGTCTCTGTTAGAGACATTTTGTGAGTAAAGTTGAACTTTCAGGTTGTGCTGTTGGTTCAGAAAGACTCCTGTCTAAAGCTTCCACACTGACTCGCCTCTGAACAGATATATTAAATCCTGCAGGTCACTGTGCAAAATATTACAAGAAGCCATCAAAGACAGTCTGTGATGCAGCTTTTACTTTCTTAAAGCAGAACAGTCGAACTGGTTTCAATTGCTTTGCTATTTTTGCTGTGAGATGTTAGTGTTGCCTCTGGATGGGGTGTGTTTCCTCGGACAATGTTTCCCTGTTGAGTTGCAGGTGGAAGTATAGAAACAAAAAGAGGGACTTTGGCACTAAAAGACTGTAACATTGAAAGATATCTACTTGATTTGACTCATTTGGACACAGAAGCTTCATATTAGCTTCAGATAAACTTTGAAATACAGTTTCGTACAGAAGGAGGACTGTGGATTTAGTCCTCCATCACTTCCATTGTAAGGTCATTATGAAGGGATCTTCTAATGGTCAGTATGAACAGGAGGAATGATTACAGCAAGAAAAACATGTTTAATGTTCATTTAGACTCCTGACTGTTGTTTCAACTCTTGAAAAGTTGAGAACCCGTCCTTTAAGCAGCTGTAAAGTCATTATTTGCTGCTCATAAATATCCTCAAAATCAAATTGAAATAGTTATGGTTCCCCGGTCAATTAGAGATTTTAAACCTGTTGCTATGTGCATGACATCAGACAGGTCACATGTGTTTTCACCTGACATTGAGTATGTTTACATGCACATTAGTATTCTGGTTTTAATCATATTCAGGCTGTTTACAAACAGTAACATCATGTGACAGTGTGAGGGTTCATGTGTAGTTTGTGTCCCACTGAAAGCTCAGATATACAGTCAGTCTGTGGATACAACTAGATGGAACTAATACACACAACAGAGACATCTAGTGGTGGAACGTGTTCATTTCAGCAGAGTTCAAGCTGCTTTTAGCTCCAATACAAGTCAACTCCATCTGTCATTTGATTCTTCATCACTTCAGTGATGTCATGTGATGTTTCTGATGGAAGCTGCTCTGTATTTGTTCCTCTGGATCCTCCACTAAGTTCCCCACCTGTCCAATCATTTCTCTACACCGACAGCTGTTTGACACAAGACTTTACACCCAGCAGCTGCTCACAAACACACTCTACACCTGACTTTTATCGATGCTGGAAATATTTATTTGAAGTATATGTGAAGTTACAGATTAGATGAGAGAGAAAGAAAGAAAGAAATCAACAGATATTCTGCTGTTTGTTGGTTCTGGAGAATTACTGCACTGGACGAATCTTCATGCTGATGGCCTTCAGGGAGTACTCCCAGCCCTTCCAGTAGTACCAATGTACTCCTACAGGACCCTGGGAGCCTTTAGCCCCCCAGCAATAAACCCCATTGGGGTCTGCAGCGCCACAACTGCCATACCAGAACGCCCCTAGGTGTGTTTTGGCACAGTTGTCTTTCCAGGTGTCCTGGTCTTTGTTGAAGGTGGAGAACTTCTGTCCGTTGTGTTCACGCAGGGAGTCTCCTACAGAAACACAAGAAAACAATAAGTGTCTGATCACAACACTACTGCTAATGACACCATATTATATAATGTTATATAACTATTAACACTACAACTGTCACTACTAATACAGTACTAATGCTGTGGCTACCACTTGTACAAATACTTCTAGTACTACTAGTACTGCATCTGCTGCTGCTACTGTAACATAACAACATACAGTATGTCATGTAGACAAGAACTGTTTATAAAAACCAAAGCTTCCATGTAATTAATAAAACATGAGCAGACACAGATTAGTTGTTGCTGACTTGAAAATCTTTGTGAATCCGTCTTTAGCTGAAGGAATCACACAAATAATCCAATATAAGGACAGAAATCTTCAGTGTCTCCATGTGGAAACTAAACATCCAAAAAACAAAACTACTTCCTGCCAACAGTAACTGACCTGCTCCTCCATCAGTGAATCCAGACACATGCAGTTTGTACCCGTTGGACTCTGATTCGATGGAGAACGAGGAGTAACGAGCAAACACTTTTTTTCCATCAAAGTCCTCCATGTCGACCAGCAGCTCGACCTTCTTCGTCCGAGTCAGATGGAAGAGATTCTCAAGACCTGAAAACACACAAACATGAAGTCACGTCAGAGTTTAGTGTTTGTTTTTATGAACAGTTTCATGAAGTCACATGACTCTTAGTTTGGTTTCATTTCTCACCGAGCCAGTACTCTCCAGCAGCGCTACCAAAGCCCTTCTTGTACTGATCCCAGCGCCTGTAGAAGTTCACCGAGCCGTCCATCCTCCTCTGGAACACCTGGTGGGGGGATTAACTCAATAAACACACAAGATCTCTGACAGCTCATGATTTATTGTGAAGTTCCAACAGGAAGTGTTCATACTGAAAAACACTCAGCTGTGAATTAATGACTTCAGTTCAGAAACTCACCGTCCACCGTCCTCCTTCTGAGTCCATGTCACAGTACACCTACACACAAAGACACTCATTAGTAAATATGATCCTTTAGTTAAAACTATATTCAATCAATCAGCAGTTGCCACATCTTGAGGCCGAAGGACCTTGAAGTGTTGCGACGGCTGCTAGATGCTCCGACTCCCATTCAAAAACCCGCAACTCCTGCCAGAAACACTGAGTCAATCATGTTTTCAATGAGTCTATATGATCTCAATGTCTAAATTCAAACCCTCTAATAGGTGTGCTGGTGATCATTTTAGAAATTATTGCTTCATCAATAAGATTTGAAGACTCATAGTAGCTTTAATGTCTGATGTGTGGGCATTGATTGACATCTGTGATTGACAGTTGACTCACCTGCTGCTCTTCCTGGCTCTGAGACTTAACACTAAATCAGACTGTTGTTGCAATATTTCATTAAATTTAATGTTACTTGATTATGATACCTGTTCAGTTAGCACAATATAGCTAAAGTAGCTAACATTAGCTTAAGTTTGCACCACTCTCTGTTCCCAGTAATCTAGCATTAGCTTGGGTCAACAGTATGTTTCCAGAGCATGGCAACACCCCGCACTCCTTATCTGGAAGCTTCTGGCTCCAAACAGAAAAGATGGAGCCGAACAGAAGCAACTCTGGGCTTCAAACCGGCTCCATTGAAACCAACAGATGACATCACACTTTGCTATGTCCTGAGAGGTTTGGATGCTTCATAATGCAGCAACAGGTCAGAAATGTATTTTGGTCCTAAACCATTCACTGCTTTATGGTTTTAAGAGGCTATTTTCTTTCTATCTTTATCTTTATCTTTATCTTTATCTTTATCTTTATATTTTCTATCTTCCATCTTTATATACAGTCTGTGTATCCAACCAGTAACACCACTACCTCCACTTATATCTGCTGGTTTAATAGAATCAACCTGAACTGTCTTCACATGGTGACTCATCGTTGAACCAACATCTTCTAACTGTGTCCCAGAGAGGATGAAGTTTACCTGGACATCAGACGTGGCTCCAATTGGATAGATGGTGTACACTCCGCTGGGTCTGCTTTTATCATGGTTATAGATGTCATTGCAGTCCAGCGGAAGAAAGAGGCAGGAGGCCAACATTGGAGCCAGCAGGAGGAGAACCACTGCAACCAGCTGCAACAGAAAAAGAACAGAAGCTGTTAAAGGACAGTTTTACAATTTATCAAGTGTCTTTAACAACAGTCAGGTGTCCATATGAACAGTGAAAGAGGTTTTCCTCACTGTAATCATTCCTCATGTTCATACTTGCTCAGATACATACACAAATAAACCCCAGGTGGTGCTCATTCTTTTATATTTCTTTCTCAATTTTATGTTTTAGTTTTCAAATTTTGCCCATGGCATCAATTCACGCTTAAAAGTGTGTTGTAATGCCCAACAACTGCATTTGAGTTGTGATTCTGAGACCTCATGAGCCCCTCCCCCTTACTCTTTGACTTGTCAAAGCTGCCACAGTTAAAGACGCAAATCGATGCTTGATCCACGTCTCCCTGACCTGCCTTCATTGGTGACAGCCAGGTAATCATAGTGTTTATCGGAAGCCCCGACATTGTTTGTCTCTGTTTTTAAACCACTATTAAAACATCTCAGTACAGGAGCCAGTCTAAAGTGAATTCATGTATTCATGTATCAGTGTCCTTGTTTTTTCTTGGCCACCTGCCCCCCAAAATGTCTGTGCACAGCCCTGAACTGAATATTAAAGGATCCCTTCAAATGTTCTTTAATGTAAGTGATGGAGGCCAAAATCCACAGTGTGTCAAGATAGACATTTAAAGTCTTTGTGAAGTTTCTATGAGGCTTCAGCAGTCTGAGTTAGTCATATGAAGTGGATATCTGACACATTTACAGTCTTTTTAAAATGAAATCCCCATCACTTCCATTGTAAGGTCATTATGAAGGGATCTTCTAATGGTCAGTATGAACAGGAGGAACGATTACAGCAAGATAAACATGTTTCAATATTCATTTGGGCTCCTGACTGTTGTTTTAACACAGACCTGAAACATTGTGAACCCCTCCTTTAACATACTGTAAATACTGATCAATATTTATTCAGAATAAAGTCACAAACTTACCTTCATCTTCAGAGTTCAGCTGAGGTGATCTGATGAAAATCTTAATGTCAATCAGTCTGGATGCTCTGATGTTTCTGAGCTGTATTTATATCCCAGAGATTCTTTCAGTGGGTCTGCCTAAACCTAACCAGCCTCATCATGTAGTAGGCGTGTCTGTAGTACTGTAGGAGTGTCATGTAGTAGCTTTACTGTACGTCTTACTTAGACTACTTGATTTTTCTGGTTATGTGGGTGGAGACAAAAGCAATAGATCTCAGGCTGGCAGACTAAGACTACTTTGCACATCACTGATAACACTATTACAGTTTAACTTCTATCGAGACTGAAACAAACAAGGAAATATATGAAAGACTTTGTTGTGTTTTAAACCTTTTTAACACAAGTTAACCCTATGAAACCTCATGACCGTATGATCTTTTTAACATTATCACAGCATTTTTATCTTATTACAGACCATGAATTTACTGTCTTTTTAAACTTGTAACAGACCATTAGTGTATCATGCTTTTAACTTGTCACAGGAGCAGTTGTTGTTTTTGGAACATTTATTATAAATTATTTTTGCTCCTATTAAGTTTAACTTTGCAGGGACTTTAAAGTATAAATCTGGATTTTGTCTTTGTAAACAATCCACATTAGCAGAGCCAATAGAACATCAACATGCACATGGGATTTGTTAACAAGAAGAAAAATATTGACCAGACTTATCCTTCAATGATAAAGGAATATACAAGTGTTTTATTTATATTTATGCTGTAAATGTGTAAATGCATATACAGTGCTGGGAGAACTATTCAGATCAAAGATAAAAGTACAAATACAGCATTGTAAAAATACTACTGGTATTATTATGTGAATCAAATCTATTAATAATGAAGTCTCTGATCTTTCAAGATGCTTTTTAGTAACACCACTTTTGTCTGAAAACATCCTTCCAACATAAATTGTTTGAGAAACAACCTGAAGTGATTTATGTTCAATGAATCCACCCAAACATCCTCAACAATAAATATTTTAACTAATAGTTTTGTGAAATATTAAAATTAATAATATGTGTTGTGTCTTTGACATCATAAAATTCTGTCAGAGTCATTTGAAAATACATCCTGTTAACCAAAGGGTGTAGGTCTGGTTTGAACTTTGTTGTACTATCAAAATCAACAGGTGTGTATGTGTACACATGGATTAAAAAGCGCAAATGTACAGTCCTTTATTTCTGTGCCAAAGTCATCAAAGATTACCTGCCTCAATGATTTTCTCACTGATGCTCTCCCCGCCAGTTGCCCTAACATCTGTGGCCATGAAAGCATTTAAGTCCATCATTGATTCAACATACTTGAAATCCTGCACCTCCCCACTGACAGACCCATCAGTTTGCTCTGCAAGCCAACCAGTCTGTTGAAGATGCAGTAAGAATAACACAAACACTGACCCAACCATCTTCCACTGGACTGGGAGCCTCTGGTGGAACAAGCCACAGAGGCTGAAAGTTAACAATCTAACCTCAAACCCTCTCATCCCCAACACAGCAGCTGTTTTCTTCCCCTGGTTATTCTCACTGTAGACCCAGTCAAGTTTCACAGCAATTAGTGACATAGTAAAGAAACTTAATCTCTCTATTGTCTCTTTACTGTCAACTTGATTTCAAACTAATTTATTTCAATTTAAAGTAGGTTTTGTGGCCGCAGCATTTTTTTCAGTTGGTCAGGACTCAGAAGATCAGAGGCTTAGTAATCAAGTCTTGTCAGTTTTGGACAATAGCAGCTACATTAGCCTACCCATGATCCTCAGCAACCAACACTTAGGCTAAGACACCAAAGATAAAGCTGAGCTACTGACACAAGCGAAGTGCTCCCAAGGGACTCTCCATAACCTGATGTTCCTCTTCTCCTTTTCACAAAATTAGTTTGTTAAAAATAGGCAATAAATGAAAGGTGCAAATCAAGAGTCGCCTTTGAATTTCTTCTCTACGTTACATGCTGTGTTATGGGTGTATAAATAAGTAGGAGTCTTTCTGGAATGAGGCAATAAGTAAATCTTTAGCCCAGTAGTCAGCACAGTCATCCATGATCTAGGACACTTCAGTCTGACACCTGGTGTGAGGACCTCCTTTGTAAACACTTATTTTAACACTTTAATATCCCAAAATTCCCATTAATTCTTTTTTAAACTGGGTGTTCATTTATTTATTTATTTTGCAAATAAGTGGTGTGACAACAATCGTCATGCAAAAACAGTAAAAGAAGAAAAAGTAATCCATTCATTTTCCCAAATGAATTGTTTCATGGGGGCCTGTTTAAGCATTTCCATCAGTTGCATGAGACCAACTAATAATAATAATAATAATAATAATAATAATAATAATAATAATAATAAAAATTAGATCAATATAGCGCATTTTGCCAGTCATTTGAAAACATCCTATAAACCAAAGGCTGTAGGTCTGGTTTCAGCATTGGTAGGGGCACTTTTTGTCATATTGCCAAAATCAACAGGTGTGATTTGTGGAATTAGTTGACGGAATTCCGACATGGTATATCTGATGGACATATCGTCGGAGGGAATGATGAACCTCTGCTGGTCGCTAGCCACCCGATGTTAACCATTAACAGATGTAGCCCTTTACAGCTAATGCTAGATGGCAACAACACCGGCAGACTGACATAGATAACGGTCGACAGCAGGCAGTTGCCACAGTGGCAGAGAGCAAACAAGGAGAGAAGGAGGATCCGAAACATAACAGGAACACCAAGATACCTCTTAGCAGCAAAGAAGTAGTGGTGGCAAGAATCCAGCAGCACCAGAGCTATGGACTGATCCAGTAACAGTCCAAAACAGGCAGCAGGTAAGTGCTGCACAAGTAAATTCGCCAGGTGATAGCCACAGTTGATAGAGCTACCACAGGGCTCAGGCTAACAAAAACAGACCAACAGAAACTACATAAACCAGCACACAGTTATCCAGATGGGGTTAGATTCCAAAACAAAGCAATGCGAAGCAACAGAAAATGAAGAAAATGGAGAAAAACAGACAAGCGGCGAACAGCCAATGTCATCGTCCTCTCTGCGCATGCCTCAAAAAAAATCCTCTTACTGTTACATAACACACAACTGATCAGTTCACCAGTGTAAACAAATAACAACAGCTTGAAATAAAAAGTTCAATGCTGATCTTTCAAGATGCTTTTTAGTAACACTACTTTTGTCTGAAAACATCAATCCAACATAAATTAATGTTTGAGAAACAATCTGAGGTGATTTATGTTCAATGAATCCACCCAAACATCTTCAACAATAAACATTTTAACTACTAATTTCCTTAAATATTAAAGTTAATAATATAAGTATTTGTGTCTGTGACCTGTACAACAGATAAAATTCTGTTAGTCATTTGAAAACACATCCTGTAAACCAAAGGCTGTAGGTTTGGTTTCAGCATTGGTAGGGGCACTTTTTGTCATATTGCCAAAATCAACAGGTGTGTATGTGTACACATAGATTAAAAAGTATTAATGTACAGTCCCTTACTCCTGTGCCAACGTCCTCAAAGATTACCTGCCTCAGTGACTTCAGACCAGTTGCCCTAACATCTGTGGCCATGAAAGGACTCAGATCCATGCTGATTGTCTTCATGGAGTAGTTGAAGCTCCTCCAGTGGGACCACACCACTCCTACACCATGTATAGTGTCATCAGCCCCCCAGTGATAAACCCTGCTGGGGTTTGCATAGTGACAGTCTTCATACCAGAACACCACCAGGTAGAGTCTGGCGCAGATCATGTTTGTGGAGGAGTTCCAGTCTTTGTCAAAGGAGGAGAATTTCTGGAGAACTCAGGGAGTCTCCTACAGAAACACAAAGTGTCTTAACACAACACTTCTGCTAATGACACCATATTATATCACGTTACAGAACTACAAACCCTGAAACTAGTGCTACTGTATATATGGGTACTTCTAGTACTACTGTCACTGCATCTGCTGCTGCTACTGTAATATAACAACATACAATATGTTCTCATTTACAGTTCTTTCTTTTAACTGTGTGAGGAGTTGGATTTTTGGCAAAACATCACCTGCTGCCAAGAAGGAAAGCAACACTTAATAATAATAATAATAATAATAATAATAATAATAATAATAATAATAATAATAATAATAATACAGATTATGTTCATTATGTTCATTTACTAACAGACAACAAGCACAACAACACAATCATTTATTTATTTTTAAATGTACTTATTGTATTTACTGATTGGTCTGCATACTTATTTATCTTCTATCATGTTTCTTTTATTTTCTCTACCCATATAAAACCAAGTGTAGCTCTGAATGATGGGACCCTCTCACACCTCAGATTTTTGTTTTGGAGAGATTTATAGAAAATGTCCAACAGCTAAGACAGAGAACATTGTATCTATCATAACAGGACACTTCTCCCATGGAAACTCAATGTTTTAAAATGTTCTCTTCAATCTGTAAATGTGTTCATTATGATTTGTCATGTGCTTATTATTTCAATTTAGTGTCTTTTAATATTAATACTAACAATAATAATAATAATAAACCTTATATGTATAGCACCTTTCATACAAGAAATGTAGCTCAAAGTGTTTTACAATAAAGGATTTACAATCGTTGAGTACTTTACAAGAAAATAGACATAAAATGAACAAAAACATGTAAACATTAATGTAACATAAGATGGGAGATAAAACCCACTGAATAATTATAATAATAATGATAATAAATAAATTAATAAATAAAATAAATAAAGTTAAAAAGTAGAATGTAAGCCATCGTGTCTTTTTGTCTCTTTTTTCCTGCCTTCATAAATCTTCATTAAACTGTTTACAAACTGTTCAAAATGTTGCTGATACTCTTTTAACACGATCCAACAGAAGGTCAAACATTACAATCATTTTAACCTCTCTGCACTGGCTTCCTGTTCATTTGATAATTCATTTTTAACCTTGGAATTGACTTATAGAGCCCTACATGGCCAGGTTCCACATTATATCATGGATCCTCTGCATCCCCACACCACCAGCCGAGCCCTCATGTCCTCTAACCAGGCTCTTCTGAGGGTCCCTCAGACATGTTGTTCAGACAGGCTTGTGTCTTATGTCTGTTTCCTCTTTTGTCCTTTATCTGTTTTTTATCTTTATTTTATTTATTTGATTGTAAAGCACTTTGTGACTGTTATCTTAAAATATGAATAAAATGTACTTACTTACTTATGTACATGTAATATATAAACAAATCAATCAATATGTCTGTTTGATAGTATGCATGTGGGACCAAGGCCAGTTTAAAAGGTGCTAAACAAAGACAAAATGAATGCATAGAATGTCAACAACAATAAACCAAACTGAACCTGGACTGCAGAGTGTTAAAGACAAAAAGCCTCAGTTGAACAGATGGAAGAAGCTGCAGTGTTACAGATTGCATGTAAAGGGCTTTAGTCATGATGGATAATGCTTTGGCTCCCTCTGCTGGCACAAGAATGAAAGTGCATGATGTGAGCTTGAATTGGTAAATGGACTGTATTTACTGTATGTAGCACTTTTATTTGTCTCCCATTCACAGACACATTTATGGCAGCAGCTTGTGTTCTGGACAGGAGGAGCTGGGAATTGAACCTGCAACCCTGTGGACAACTGGCTCTACCTGCTGAGCCACCGTCCCACACACACACAGACACACAGAATACATGCTTTGTATTTTTATCTTTTAAAGTATTTTAGGATTATTTATGTGGATACCAATCCATCAGGGGTCTCTCCCAGAAAGCAGGTTTAGTGGAACCTGAACTCTGAGCTGATGAACTTGAGAAGAAACTCAGAATTTTCTCTTCCAGAACAGCTGATCACAGTTTGTTCAACCAACTCTGAGTATGTTCACTCTGAGTTAACCTCATGTGTGGTGAATTAAAAAAGCCATCATCAATGGAGGTCTGATACTATGAGTCACTATGGCAACAGGTAAATAAGAGGCAGAGCCTCCATTTTAATCCAGTGTACATAGAGATATTAATGCTTGCGTATGTAGGTGATGCACAATTATCTTTAAAAAAGAGCCTGAGTCAGAGCTAGATTTTAAATGTTTAGACGTCTATTTGTATCTCGGCTCTACAGCATTCAGTGACTTTATTTGAGATGCTTCAACAAATGTGTAAATTTAAACATTGTCTCTAAGATGCCGTTAAAACATGTTCAGATTATGCACCTCATTTTAAAAAAACTCACTTTCAAATTACATTGTGCAGCTGCACCATAATCTCCAATATTATAGGAATGATGTTCCATCAGTGGACCAATCACATCATAAGTGAGGGAGGTAATTATTCATTGATTCTATGTGTCTAAAGTTTCATACCAATTGTTTAATGTTAAACTGAGATTACACATAATGTGCAATTAAGATTTCAGGTCAGGAGGTGCTCTAACACACTTATAGTCTCAGTGATAAAAAAGAAGGACACAAAATTGCTGTTCAAAGAAATGACTGATGTGTATCATTTTAGAAGGTCCTGAGTAAGAAACTAATATTTAAGCAGGATTTAGATTCTGACAGACAGTAAACCTCCATTAATGAATGAGGGCCTGATTGGTGTTTAGAAAACCTGCCAGCAAGCAGGTTAGCTTCAAAGAGTTACCACAGTAACTGGCCCATAGATTAAGTTACCATGACAACTGACCCACAGTTTAAGTTAGCTCTCTCTGAAACAAAACCCCAGAGTTTCCCTCATCTCAGGGTGAACAAACTCAGAGCTTCCACTAAATCTACCTTCTGGACCCCAGGAACACAAACACCACTGTCTTGCCTTATAAAACATCATCTGTGTCTCATTTAGAGACCTAACCAAAGCTAAACCCTCACTTCTATACATGATGTTCCTGTTTCTCTAAATGTGTAACCTGTCTGCTATCAACAGCCAATCCTGAAACATCCACATATCTCCTGTCCTAAGCTCACTACAAGCTGCTCGCTGCTTCAGAAGACTGATGGGTAAACTCATCTTCACTGTGTAGTTCCCTGTCTCTACAAACACAACCTTTCTGGAACACTCATTCAGATGCATGTTTGTTACCATATGCACTACCTCATGGGCACAAATGTCCCTGTTGTGTAAATATACACTTCCTAGCTACGGCATAGACATCAGTGACAAAGCTTATGTCCCTGTTAGCATTCCAGCACTTTAACAACTGCTTATTATACTGATTCACTCAAAGCTCATTAACCCCTCTCATATAAATCACCTTGATCTTTCTTTCCATTCTCCTATAAGCCTCCTCAGACTTCATAGGCAAAAACACCCCTGTTGTATAAATATAAACTGCCTAGCTTCTTTAATGTTTCTTTAGCAGAAAGAGTTCCTTGTTTTGTTTCTTCCTTTTGGGGTTACTCAATAATAGGCCAATTTTTCTCTCTGCTTTTGTAATATATGATATAATGTAAATTATGATGGCATAGACATTAGTGACAAAGCTTATGTCCATGTTAGCATTCCAGCACTTTAACAACTGCTTATCATACTGATTCACTCAAACCTCATTTACCGTCTTTAAGAATATACTGTGCCCTGTCTTTCGGCATCAAATCATCATCATCCAAACACTTACAGACAGCTGTTTTTATAACCAGAATTATTCTCAGTCTCCTTCGCCCTCTGATCACATTTGCATTCTGTCATTTCTAATTTACAAATAAATGTCCTTGCAGAAACAGGTTTTGGAAAATTAAAACATTTTTTATTAGTGTCTCTTCATCTGAAGGTAACTCACATGTAACATATTTATCAATAATTTTAACCACCTCCTCAGCTGTGTTCCTAACAGACTGTGAACATGAGGAGAATTGCATGGCTGAAACTCTACCCTATATAAGTGATCAATCATCCAATGCCAATTGGTTGAGAAGAAGACACCAGAACCTCTTTCAAGAAACAATGCCATCTATAGTAAAACATCCTTGCAGCTGTGACCAGGTTATAACGCAATAACTCACACCTGTCTGCTTACTCCAAATCCTCTACAGTCTGCATTCTGCCTTCCTGTTTCAGGATGCTAGTCAGGAAATTCTGCCAGCACAAGTCTGCAGTTGAAACCATGTTGGGATCCCTAACTGACATACGCAGGCCAAGATGTCCTTCTGAACTGAGTTCCTCTAATTGGTCTAAGAAACCTACACCCCTCACTGAGACCTTTGAGAGCTCTGACCTCCTTTATCCTTACGCAATGCCACAGAAAAACTTGACGAAACCCGATCTATGTCTGACATGTACTGAGAAAAAAAGTACTCTACGCAGGGAAATATTTGGCTTCATTCATGTGGTCAGAAAGCACCTTATCTGGATTATTCCCCTCTGCAGGCACAATATTTACAATATCATCAAAATACTGGTCTAATGCTGATCAATATCATAAGACAAGTGTCCTGAAACATACAGTGCTGCTGTCTGTCATGAAACAGTTCATCTTGTTATATCGCTAACAATTCCTCCACACCATCAACTAAAGCCTGTTCTGTAACATAACCGCCTGCCCAAGCTGTCACCTTCCTCTGGATCCTCCACTAAGTTCGCCACCTGTCCAATCATTTCTCTACATCAACAGCTGTTTGAGACAAGACTTTACACCCAGCAGCTGCTCACAAACACACTCTACACCTGACTTTTATTGATGCTGGAAATATTTATTTGAAGTATATGTGAAGTTACAGACTAGATGAGAGAGAAAGAAAGAAAGAGATCAACAGATATTCTGCTGTTTGTTGGTTCTGGAGAATCAGTGAACAGGACGAATCTTCATGCTGATGGCCTTCAGGGAATAGTCAAAGCTCCTCCAGTACTTCCAGTCGATTCCAACAGCATAGATAGTGTTATCAGCCCCCCAGCGATAAACCCCATTGGGGTTTGCTGCATGACATTTTTTGTACCAGAACGCCCCCAGATACTTTTTGGCACAGTTATGTCTGCTGGGGTCCTGGTCTTTGTCGAAGGTGGAAAACTTCTGTCCGTTGTGATAACGCAGGGCATCTCCTACACAAACATAAGAAAACAACAAGTGTCTGATCACAACACTACTGCTAATGACACCATATTATATAATGTTGTATAACTATTAACACTACAACTGTCACTACTAATACAGTACTACTGCTGTGGCTACCACTTGTACAAATACTTCTAGTACTACTAGTACTGCATCTGCTGCTGCTAACAACAATAATAATACAAATGATAACAACAATAAGAAGTTGATAATAGTCCTACAAATAAAACATTTATGCAAAGGGGTTATTTTGGGCAGCTTGGTTTCAGCTGTTTTTTTTTTTTTTATTTTTTTTTACAACAAAGAGGTGTTATAGAATAATAAAATAAAAAGTAAATGAACCGCTGTGTGTTTCATGGTGGCTTGTTTAAGCATTTCCAACAGTTGCATGGGTATGAAACTCTACCAGTTGATCAGTTCATCACTACAAACAATTAACAACTGTGTTGAAGAGTGCAGGGGACTGTGTAGACTACATGTGAATAAAAAAGTCATACACAGCATGTCCTCTTTGGTCTGCCCACCAGACTGGTAAAATTAAAATAAAGAAACAAAATCAAGGATAAAATATTGTGATTAAATATAAATATATATACAAATATATAAATATTTGTGTGATTCCAATATAAGGACAGAAATCTTCAGTGTCTCCATGTGGAAACTAAACATCCGAAAAACAAAATTACTACCTGCTAACAGTAACTGACCTGCTCCTCCATCAGTGAATCCAGACACACACAGTTTGTACCCGTTGGACTCTGATTCGATGGAGAACGAGGAGTAACGAGCAAACGTTTTGTTTCCTTCGAAGTCCTCCATGTCGACCAGCAGCTCGTACTTTTTCTTCAGACTCAGATGGAAGAGATTCTCAAGACCTGAAAACACACAAACATGAAGTCACGTTAGAGTTTAATGTTTGTTTTTATGAACAGTATCATGAAGTCACATGACTGTTAGTTTGGTTTCATTTCTCACCGAGCCAGTACTCTCCAGCAGCACTACCAAAGCCCGTCTTGTACTGATCCCAGGGCCTGTAGAAGTTCACCGAGCCGTCCATCCTCCTCTGGAACACCTGGTAGGAGGATTAACCCAATAAAGACACAAGATCTCTGACAGCTGATGATTTATTGTGAAGATACAAAAGGAAGTGTTCAGACTGAAAAACACTCAGTTGTAAATTAATGACCTAGTTCAGAAACTCACCGTCCAGCGTCCTCCTTCTGAGTCCATGTCACAGTACACCTATACACAAACACACTCATTAGTAAATATGATCCTTCAGTTAAAACTATGTCCAACCAGTAACACGAATACCTCTACTTATATCTGCTGCTTTAGTAGAATCAACCTGAACTGTCTTCACATGGTGACTCATCTTTAAACCAACAACAGAGGATGAAGTGTACCTGGACAGCTGATGTGCCTCCGCTGGGATAGATGGTGTACACTCCGCTGGGTCTGCTTTTATCATGGTTATAGATGTCACTGCAGTCCAGTGGGAGGAAGAGAGATAAGCAGGAGGTCAACACTGGAGCCAGCAGGAGGAAAACCACTGAAACCAGCTGCAACAGAAACACAGCAGCAGAAACAGAACAGAAGTCGTTAAAACGACAGTTTCACAATTTATCAAGTGTCTTAAACAACAGTCAGGTGTCCATATGAACAGTGAAAGAGGTTTTCCTCGCTGTAATCATTCCTTCTGTTCATACTGGATATTAAAAGATCTCCTTCAAATGTGCTTTCAACGGAAGTGATGGAGGCCAAAATCCACAGTGTGCCCACACAGTCATTTAAAGTCTCTGTGAAGCTTCAGCAGTCTGAGTTAGTCATATCAAGTGAATATCTGACACATTTACCGTCTTTTTAGCTGCAGGTGGAAGTATAGTAACAAAAAGAGGGACTTTGGCACTAAAAAGACTTTAATGTTGAAAGATGTCTACTTGATTTGACTCATTTGGGCGCTGAAGCTTCATATTAGCCTCACATAAACTATGTGGATTTAGTCCTCCATCACTTCCATTGTAAGGTCATTATGAAGGATCTTCTAATGGTCAGTATGAACAGGAGGAATGATTACAGCAAGATAAACATGTTTCCATATTCATTTGGGCTCCTGACTGTTGTTTTAACACAGACCTGAAACATTGTGAACCCGTCCTTTAACATAGTGAAGCTACTGAGCAATATTAATCCAGTATAAAGTCACAAACTTACCTTCATCTTCAGAGTTCTGCTGAGGTGATCTGATGAAAATCTTAATGTCAATCAGTCTGGATGCTCTGATGTTTCTGAGCTGTATTTATATCCCAGAGATTCTTTCAGTGGGTCTGCCTAAACCTAACCAGCCTCACCATGTAGTAGGCGTGTCTGTAGTACTGTAGGAGTGTCATGTAGTAGCTTTACTGTACGTCTTACTTAGACTACTTGATTTTTCTGGTTATGTGGGTGGAGACAAAAGCAATAGATCTCAGGCTGGCAGACTAAGACTACTTTGCACATCACTGATAACACTAATATAACTTAACTTTTAACTATAAAAAAATGAAATAAACAATGAAATGAATTAAAGACTTTGTTGTGTTTTAACTTTTGTAAAATATCATGAATTATTTCTCATGACTGTATGATCTTTTTAACATCATCACAGCATTTTTATATTATTACAGACCATGAATTTACTATATTTTTAAACTTGTAACAGACCATTAATGTATCATACTTTTAACTTGTCACAGGAGCAGTTGTTGTTTTGGAATATTTATTATAAGTTTTTGCTCCTATTAAGTTTAATTTTGCAGGGACTTCAAAGTATATATCTGGATTTTGTCTTTGTAAACAAACCACATTAGCAGAGCCAATAGCACATGGAATTTGTTAACAAGAAGAAAAATATAGACCACACATGTTCTTCAATGATAAAGGAATATACAAGTGTTTTATTTATATTTATGTGTAAATGCATAGACAGTGCTGGGAGAAATATTCAGATCCTTTACTTCAGTAAAAGTACAAATACAGCAATTCAGTTCAGTCAGTTCATGCTCCAACAGAAGAACAAGAGCTGAACATTAACCTCAGAAGAACTGAACCTAACAGGTTATTAAAGGCCCAACATGTGGACATTTTGATCCACAATAAACATCCACAGTTGAGTTTTTATTAATTAAAGGACAAAATAAAAACAAAAACAAACTGTAACAACCACAGAAATGAACAAATATTAAAGAACAAATTCAGGAAACAAACATCAAAAACAAAATCAAACCTTTAAAGACACAAATCAACAAACATCTCATTTATCAGCTGACAACATATTTAGAAATAAACCTAAATTCTAATACTCATGTTTAAAGTTCTGGTTTTATTATGTGAAGCAAATGTATTAATTATGAAGTCTCTGATCTTTCAAGATGCTTTTTAGTAACACTACTTCTGCCTGGACACATCCTTCCAACATAAAGTAACGTTTGAGGAACAATCTGAAGTGACGGTCTTCAGGGAGTATTTAAAGCCCCTCTAGGGGGATCACACCACCCCTACACCATGTATAGTGTCACCAGCCCTCCAGTGATAAACCCTGCTGTGGTTTGCATAGTCACAGTCTTTGTACCAGAGTCTGGCACAGTGTTCATGGAGGAGTAGAGAGTAGAGAACTTCTGTTTGTTGTGAGAACTCAGGGAGTCTCCTACAGAAAGACATGAAAACAACATCATCTGTGGCCATGAAAGCATTTGAGCGTATCATTTTGTCATACTTGAATTCCTGCAGCTCCCCACTGATGGACCCATCAATTTGCTTTGCAAGCCAACCGATCTGTTTAAGATGCAGTAAGCATGACACTCCACCCCACCCTGCAACGCCTGGAATCACCAAACACCTACACACACATCCTGTTCATAGACTTCAGTTCCGCCTTAAATTCCATCAACCCACTCAAAGTCTAAACCAAACTTTTGGACATGAACATTGATGCCATGTGCCACTGGACTGGGAGCCCCCTGTGTAACAGCCCACAGAGTGTCAACCTTAAGCACAGGAGCTCCTCAGGGCTGTGTTCTCTCCCCCTGGTTGTTGTCACTGGACACCAGCCACTTTACTTCCAAGGACAGTGCTGTGAAAACAAATATACAGAAGACAAAACTATTGTAGGCCTCATCTCCAACAATGGTGCTTTAAGGGGGCCAACGCTGTCACCTGGTGCACAAACAATGACCTCCTGCTGAATACAGCCAAAACCCAGGAAATCATTATTGAGTTGCAGTTGTAGGGTAATTTTAGTTCAGTTTAAGTAATTTTAGTGTATTTCTGCAGAATTACCATGCAGGATTCCTTCAATTACTTGTCCAGCGATCGAACTTCATAATCAGTGCAGTAACACTAATAACTAGTTTCTCTTGGTGATCAGTCAAGAGAATCTTTTACACATAAATCAGCTTTGAAAAGGCACTTGCACTCAGAAAAGGGATCAGATACATAAAGTGACTGAAAGTAAGTTAAAGAAAACAAAGTCAATGACCTTATACACAAAATATTTATTACTAAAAGCCCAACCAAACAATAACACAAAACAAAACTCACTAGACAAACAATGACATTATGATGAATGAATGAATGCAGAACCGGAGCTTGTTAGCAAAGAATGTGCAACAGATGAACAAACACAGACTGGTTAGTGACCATCACTGGAAGCAGCTGGTAAACTGGGCTGGCAAATTTAAAATTCAATTCTAAGCAGATTAAGCTTTTGAACTCACCCGATTAGCAGAGCAGAAGTGTGCTACTTGCGTGTCCATGGGCTCATAGCTGCTGAGTGAGATGATGCTGTCAAAAGGGATGAGAAAGGGTTTCTGCCACATGGAGTGAAGATGAAGAATTGTCTGCTGAAGTTGGTCTCAACACAGAAAAAGAATGGGACTTTGTACTGGTAACAAAAAGAATCCAACTCTATGCATTCCAGTGATGATCTTTTATAGGTACAGTAAGGTAAGTGACTTCAAATAAGTGTCTGACCAATCAGAGGACTGCTGACCCCCAGGGATGGTGTCTTTGTTTGACCCCCCCTTTGAGGACATGACAGCTGTACCTTTTACCAAATAACTATGTTTAGGAGATTACAATGATACCAAACAGCACATGTTTATTTCTAGAGGTTATTGAGCTGTTAATTACCAGATTTTAACACACATACAACTTGAAGAACTATGTTAAAATTATAGTGAATTTCTAACATAGTTATAGATATAAATGTACACATTCAAACAACAAGGAAAGAAATAAGGCAATGGCATTGTAGCCTTTTTAAAAGCATGCAGGTATATCTGGTAATAGTCTCTTGATTTGGGACAAAAAGGGGAAAAGGAGAGACAATCAGAAAGAGGGGGGTTTGTGATTGTCTGCGGGGAGTGTCCCAGGATGAGAAGAGGAGTTGTGCAACACACATTTCAACACGGCAGGTCCATCCTTAGTCCTGTTGGTCAAACAGTGTTGTTGAACATTTTGTTGAACAGTTTCCATCTTTCCTTATGGGATTCCATGCAGGCTGGAGGTGATTCCTAGAGTTGCAAATACCAGACACAGCAGGCCTCCAACGGCTTATCTTTGGAGGCGCATCTACAATCAACAATCTATCTATCTATCTATCTATCTATCTATCTATCTATCTATCTATCTATCTATCTATCTATCATTTAGTCAAAATTCTTCCGAATTCAGGAAAATATGGACCCAATGTAATATTAGGTCAACTTTACCCATTTGTAATTTTGACCAGTACACAGTACTTTATTGGTGCTATATCAACCTGAATTGGGTAAATTCTGACCCAGTGATTTTTAGAGTGCTCACATAAAGAACTTGAAAACTTTATTAAATGTGTATTTGCTAATACAGTTGTGCAAGAAGTATACGGATCATTTACTGCAGTAAAAGTACCAATACAACAATGTAAAAAATACTCCATAAAAAACTCCCACAGCAGTAAAAGTCCATCAGTATTGTGAGCTTGATGTAGTTAAAGTATTGCAGTAAAAGTAGTGGTTTGGTCCCTCTGACTGATATATTATTATATATGACATCATTAGATTATTAATACTGAAGCATCAGTGTTAGAGCAGCTGCTGGAGGTTGAGCTAATTTACACTACTTCATATACAGTTAGCTAGTTTAGTCCACTGGTTCCTAACCTAGGGGTCTCAGCCCCTCCAAAGGGTCAGCAGATAAATCTGAGGGGTCGTGAGATGATTAATGGGAGAGGAAAGAAGAAAAAACAAAGTTCTGATTCACAAATCTGTTTTCAGTTTTTGGACTTTTTCTCTAATCTTTGATTTTTGCTGAAATATTGGATCATTTGAACATTTATTGAAATGAAAGCATGTGAGAAGTTTAGAGGGAAAAATCACTATTTGGTGGAGCTGTTAACAACTCATAGACATGTGAAATGTGACCCCGACTACACACTGCTTTTTGTAAGACGTCAAAAGACAAAAAGGTTGGAAACCACTGGTTTCATCTTCAATGATGTGTTGTATTTTAAAAGCTTGTTATATTATCCATTCTGTCAAATCTTCATCTGAAGCTTTCAAATAAAGGTACAGGAGTAGAAAGTACAATATCTCCCCCTGAAATGTGGAGTTGAAGTTTAGCATCAAATGGAAATACTCAAGTAAATTACAAGTACCTCAAAATTGTTCTTAAGTATGGTACGTGAGTAAATGTAGGCTACTCATTTATTTTCCACCACTGTGTGACATTGTGAGGGTTCATGTGATGTTTCTGATGGAAGCTGCTCTGTATTTGTTCCTCTGGATTCTCCACTAAGTTCCCCACCTGTCCAATCATTTCTCTACAGCAACAGCTATTTGACACAAGACTTTACACCCAGCAGCTGCTCACAAACACACTCTACACCTGACTTTTATTGATGCTGGAAATATTTATTTGAAGTATATGTGAGATTACAGACTAGAACAGAGAGAAAGAAAAAAGAGATCAACAGATATTCTGCTGTTTGTTCATTCTGGAGAATTACTGCACAGGACGAATCTTCATGCTGATGGTCTTCAGGGAGTAGTCATGACCCTTCCAGTCATACCACTCCACTCCTACAGAACCCACAGTGCCATCAGCCCCCCAGCGATAAACACCATTGGGGTTTGCAATGTGACACTTGTTGTACCAGAATGCCCCCAGGTATTGTCTAGCACAGTTTTTTTTCTGCTTGCGGTCCTGGTCTCTGTCCAAGGTGGTGAACTTCTGTCCGTTGTGATAACGCAGGGCATCTCCTACAGAAACACAAGAAAACAACAAGTGTCTGATTACAACACTACTGCTAATGACACCATATTATATAATGTTATATAATTATTAACACTACAACTGTCACTACTAATACAGTACTACTGCTATGGCTACCACTTGTACATATTCTTCTAGTACTACTAGTACTGCATCTGCTGCTGCTACTGTAACATAACAACATACAGTATGTCATGTAGACAAGAACTGCAAAAGGTCAAACGGATATAAACACCTGAAACCTGATGGGCCTCATTAGCATTGTTTTCCTTTAAATGTGTTTATAAAAACCAAAGCTTCCATGTAATTAATAAAACATGAGCAGACACAGATTTGTTGTTACAGACTTGAAAATCTTTGTGAATCTGTCTTTAGCTGAAGGAATCACACAAATAATCCAATATAGGGACAGAAATCTTCAGTGTCTCCATGTGGAAACAAAACATCAGAAAAATAAAACTACTACCTGCTAACAGTAACTGACCTGCTCCTCCATCAGTGAATCCAGACACATGCAGTTTGTACCCGTTGGACTCTGATTCAATGGAGAACGAGGAGTAACGAGCAAACGTTTTGTTTCCTTCGAAGTCCTCCATGTCGACCAGCAGCTCAAACGTTTTATTCTGAGTCAGATGGAAGAGATTCTCAAGACCTGAAAACACACAAACATGAAGTCACATCAGAGTTTGTTTTTATGAACAGTTTCATGAAGTCACGTTTCATGTTTCATGACTGTTATTTTTGTTTAATTTCTCACCAAGCCAGTACTCTCCAGCTGCAAAACCAAAGCCCTTCTTGTAGTGATCCCAGGGATTGTAGAAGTTCACCAAGCCGTCCATCCTCCTCTGGAACACCTGAAGCGTGTGTACACATACAAGGGGCCTGTTTCAGAAAGCAGGTTCAGCAAACTCTGTTTCTAACCCTGAACTCTAAGTTATTCAATCAACTTTGAGTATGTTCACTCTGAGTTAAGGTCAGAGTGAATAAGAAATAAAAAATAAAAAAGCCATCATCAATGCAACAAGTAAATAAAAGGCAGAGCCTCCATTTGAATCAAGTGGATGTAAAAATATTAATGCATGTTTATGTGGATGATGCACATTTTTGTTTAAAAATAGAGCCTGAGTCAGAGCAGGAAAAGTGTCAATAAAGCTTTATTTAGTGTCGTCCATTAATTGATCATTTATCAGATTTACATTTCCTTAATGCTGATAAAGTGTAATCTGACTGTGTATCAGGCTTCAGCTACGCTACATTTAAAATGTATTTATTCAGTTTTAATCTGACGGACAAAACACAGGAAGCAGCAACTGAAGATGAAAAATATAGTTAAAGATTTAAAACATATGTAGATTAAAGACACAGAGACATGACTGTAAACTCATAGTCTGATCAGTAATAATGTTTTCACTGATCTGCACTTGAAAAGACATCAAGATTAAAATAGAGTAGATATTAAATGTTTAGACATCTGTTTGTATCTCAGCTCGACATCATTCAGTGACTTTATTTCAACTACTTCAAAAAATGTAGTAAATTTAAACATTGTCACTGAAATGCTGTTAAAAAAACTCACTTTCAAACTACATTCTGCAGCTGCACCACGATCCTGCTCACTCAGAAATATTAACAAATAATCTCCAATGTTATAGGAATGATGCTCCATCAGTGGGCCAAATCACAAAATGAGTGATGGAGATACTGATTCATTGATCCTACATGTCTAAAGCTTCATATCGATTGTTTAGATTTAAATTGAGATTACAGATTATTTGCAACAAAGAATTGAGGTCTGGAGCTGCTTTAAAAAACTGACAGAGTCTCAGTGTTATAACAGAAGGATGCAGAGGTTTGATTCTGACCTTAATATGAATTCATGCTGTGGGATATTTTAATGTGAGAGAAAAAAATGTTGTTCAAAGGAATGAATGATGCACATAGTTCTTGAGTAACTAAATCCAGATTCCACAGTTTTTCTCATCTCAGGATGAATAAATTCAGAATTTTAACAAAACCAACTTTCTGAAAGAGGCCCCAGATCTATGACGGCTCATGTTTCCAGACAAGATGGATTTACAAAGGTCCAACAGGAAGTGTTCATACTGAAAAACACTCAGTTGTGACTTGATGACTTAAGTTAAAAAACTCACCGTCCACCGTCCTCCTTCTGAGTCCATGTCACAGTACACCTACACACAAACACACTCATTAGTAAATATGATCCTTCAGTTAAAACTACATCACATCCAACCAGTAACACGACTACCTTCACTTATATCTGCTGCTTTAATAGAATCAACCTGAACTGTCTTCACATGGTGACTCATCTTTGAACCAACATCTTCTAACTGAGTCCCAGAGAGGATGAAGTGTACCTTGACATCAGACGTGGCTCCGATGGGATAGATGGTGTACACTCCACTGGGTCTGCTTTTGTCATGGTTATAGATGTCACTGCAGTCCACTGGAAGGAAGCGACATGAGCAGGAAGTCAACATTGGAGCCAGAAGGAGGAAAATCACTGAAACCAGCTGCAACAGAAACACAGCAACAGACACAGAACAGAACAGAAGCTGTTATGGAATAATTCAAGTGTCTTTAAACAGCAGTCAGGTGTCCATATGAACAATAAAGGAGTTGCCTCACTGTAGACATTGGAAGATATCTACTTGATTGGATTAATTTGGACACTGAAGCTCCATATTAGCTTCAGATAAACTTTTAAATACATTCTTATACAGAAGAAGGACTGTGGATTTAGTCCTCCATCACTTCCACTGTAAGGTCATTATGAAGGATCTTCTAATGGTCAGAATGAACAGTAGGCAAGATAAACATGTTTCCATATTCATTTGGGCTCCTGACTGTTGTTTTAACACAGACCTGAAACTACTGATCAATATTTATTCAGTATAAAGTCACAAACTTACCTTCATCTTCAGAGTTCAGCTGAGGTGATCTGATGAAAATCTTAATGTCAATCAGTCTGGATGCTCTGATGTTTCTGAGCTGTATTTATATCCCAGAGATTCTTTCAGTGGATCTGCCTAAACCTAACCAGCCTCATCATGTAGTAGGCGTGTCTGTAGTACTGTAGGAGTGTCATATAGTAGCTTTACTGTACGTCTTACTTAGACTACTTGATTTTTCTGGTTATGTGGGTGGAGACAAAAGCAATAGTTCTCAGGCTGGCAGACTAAGACTACTTTGCACATCACTGATAACACTAATATAACTTAACTTTTAACTATAAAAATGAAAAAATGAAATAAACAATAAAATGAATTAAAGACTTTGTTGTGTTTTAGCTCTTGTAAAATATAATGAATTGTTTCTCATGACCATATGATCTGTTTAACCTTATCACATCAGTTTTATCTTATTACAGACCATGAATTTACTGTCTTTTTAAGCTTTTAACAGTGTATACAGTATATATACTGTATCATCCTTTTAACTTGTCACAGGATTTTGTCTTTGTAAACAAACCACATTAGCAGAGGCAATAGAACATCAACATGCATATGGGATTTGTTAACAAGAAGAAAAATATAGATCAGATTTATCCTTCAATGGTAAATATTCAAAGTGTTTTATTTATATTTATGCTGTAAATGTGTATAGACAGTGCTGGAAGAAGTATTCAGATCCTTTACTTCAGTAAAAGTACAAATACAGCAATGTAAAAATACTCCATTACAAGTAAAAGTCCTGCATGAAAAATCCTACTGCAGTAAAAGTACATAAGTATTATGAGCTTGATGTAGTTAAAGTATTGCAGTAAAAGTAGTGGTTTGGTCCCTCTGACTGATATATTATTATATATGACATCATTAGATTATTAATACTGAAGCATCAGTTTTAGAGCAGCATGTTACTGTTATAGCTGCTGAAGGTAAAGCTAATTTACACTACTTTATAAACAGTTAGCTAGTGCAGAGTCAGTTCATGCTCCAACAGAAGAACAAGAGCTGAACATTAACATCAGAAGAACTGAACCTCACAGGTTATTAAAGGCCCAACATGTGTACATGTTGATCCACAATAAACATCCACAGTTGTTTTTTTATAAATTAAAAGACAAAAACAAAACAAAATCAAACTGTAACGACCCCAGAAATTAACAAGTATTAAACACACATTCAGGAAACAAACAGCAAAAACAAATCAATCCTTTAAAGACACAAATCAACAAACATCTCATTTATCAGCAACATATTTGGAAATAAACCTAAATTAGAAGTAATGGTATTATTATGTGAATCAAATGTATTAATAATGTCTCTGATCTTTCACTACTTCTGTCTGAAAACATCTATCCAACATAAATTAATGTTTGAGAAACACTCTGAAGTGATTCATGTTCAATGAATCCACCCAAGCATCTCCAACAATAAACATTTTAACTAATTACTTTTCTTAAATATCAAAATTAATACTATAAGTGTTTGTTTCTGTGACATCACCTTTACAACAGATAACATTCTGTCAGCGTCATTTGAAAACACATCCTGTTAACCAAAGGGTATAGTTCTGGTTTCAACTTAGTCATACTGTCAAAATCAACAATTAAAAAGTATGAATGTGCAGTCCCTCCTGTGCCAAAGTCCTCATAGATTACTTGCATCAATAACTTCAGATCAGTTTCCCTACAATTTGTGGCCATGAAAGTACTCAGATCCATGCTGATGGTCTTCAAGGAGTGGTTAAAAGTCCTTCCAGTGAGACCACACCACTGCTACACCATAGTGTCAGTCTTCGTACCAGAACGCCACCAGGTAGAGTCTAATACGGTTCATGTTTGTTGAGAAGTCCTGGTCTTTGTTGAAGGTGGAGAACTTCTGTTTGTTGTGAAAACTCAGGGAGTCTCCTACAGAAAGACACGAAAACAACATCATCTGTGGCCATGAAAGCATTTGAGCGTATCATTTTGTCATACTTGAATTCCTGCAGCTCCCCACTGATGGACCCATCAGTTTGCTTTGCAAGCCAACCGGTCTGTTTAAGATGCAGTAAGCATAACACTCCACCCCACCCTGCAACGCCTGGAATCACCAAACACCTGCACACAGATCCTGTTCATAGACTTCAGTTTCGCCTTAAATTCCATCAACCCACTCAAAGTCTAAACCAAACTTTTGGACATGAACATAGATGCCACGTGCCACTGGACTGGGGGCCTCCTGTGTAACAGGCCACAGAGTGTCAACCTTAATAACCTAACCTCACACCCTCTTACCCTCAGCACAGGAGCTTCTCAGGGCTGTGTTCTCTCCCCGTGGTTGCTCTCACTGTACACCAGCCACTTTACTTCCAAGGACAGTGCTGTGTGTATGTGTTGTTATTTTATATAATGTAAGTAAGACAAACTATGTTGTGTCATGTTATGCTATGATATGTTATGTATTGTTATGTCATATCATGTAAGTAAAACAAAATATATTGTGTCATGTTATTTTATGATATGTTATATATCGCTATGTCATATCATGTAAGTAAGACAAAGTATGTTGTGTCATGTTATGTATCACTATGTCATATCATGTAAGTAAGACAAAGTATATTGTGTCATGTTATGCTATGATATGTTATATATTGTCATGTCATATCATGTAAGTAAGACAAAGTATGTTGTGTCATGTTATTCTATATGTTATGTATTGTTATGTCATATTATGTAAGTAAGACAAAGGATGTTGTGTCATGTTATGCTGTGATATGTTATGTATGGTTATATCATATTATATAAGTTAGACAAAATATATTGTATGTTATTCTATGATATGTTATATATTGCTATGTCATATCATGTAAGTAAGACAATGTATGTTGTGACATGTTATGCTATGATATGTTATGTATTGTTGTTATTTCATGTGAGTAAGACAAAGTATGTTTTGTCATGTTGTGTTATGATATGTCATGTGTTGCTATGTCATATCATGTAAGTAAGACAAAAGATGTTGTGTCATGTTATTCTATGATATATTATGTAATATGACACATGTAAAACAAAGTTTATTGTGTCATGTTATGCTATATGTTATATTGTTAAGTCATATAATGTAAGTAAGACAAAGTGTGTTGTGTCATGTTATGTTATGATATGTCATGAATTGTTATTTCATATCATGTAAGTAAAACAAAGTTTATTGTGTCATGTTATGGTATGATATGTTATGTATTGTTATGTCATATCATGTAAGTAAGACAAAGGATGTTGTGTCATGTTATGCTGTGATATGTTATGTATGGTTATATCATATTATATAAGTTAGACAAAATATATTGTATGTTATTCTATGATATGTTATATATTGCTATGTCATATCATGTAAGTAAGACAATGTATGTTGTGACATGTTATGCTATGATATGTTATGTATTGTTGTTATTTCATGTGAGTAAGACAAAGTATGTTTTGTCATGTTGTGTTATGATATGTCATGTGTTGCTATGTCATATCATGTAAGTAAGACAAAAGATGTTGTGTCATGTTATTCTATGATATATTATGTAATATGACACATGTAAAACAAAGTTTATTGTGTCATGTTATGCTATATGTTATATTGTTATGTCATATAATGTAAGTAAGACAAAGTATGTTGTGTCATGTTATGTTATGATATGTCATGAATTGTTATTTCATATCATGTAAGTAAAACAAAGTTTATTGTGTCATGTTATGGTATGATATGTTATGTATTGTTATGTCATATCATGTAAGTTAGACAAAATATGATGTGTCATGTTATGCTATATGTTATGTATTGCTGTCATGTCATGTAAGTAAGACAAAGTATGATGTGTCATGTTATGTTATATATGGTTATGCCATATCATGTAAGTAAGACAAATTATATTGTGTTGTTATTCTATGACATGTTATATATTGTCATGTCATATCATGTAAGTAAGACAAAGTATGTTGTGTCATGGTATTCTATGATATGTTATGTATTGTTATGTCATATCATGTAAGTAAGACAAAATATATTGTCATATTATGCTATGATATGTTATGTGTTGTTATGTCATATCATGTAAGTAAGACAAAGTATGTTATGCTATGATATGTTATGTATTGTTATGTCATATCATGTAAGTAAGACAAAGTATGTTGTGTCATGTTATGTTATGATATCTTATGTATCGCTATGTCATATCATGTAAGTAAGACAAAATATGTTGTCATGTTATGCTATGATACGTTATGTATTGCTGTCATGTCATGTAAGTAAGACAAAGTATGATGTGTCATGTTATGTTATGTATTGTTATGTCATATCATGTAAGTTAGACAAAATATGATGTGTCATGTTATGCTATGATATGTTATGTATTGCTGTTATGTCATGTAAGTAAGACAAAGTATGATGTGTCATGTTATGTTATGTATTGTTTTGTCATATCACATAAGTTAGACAACATATATTGTCATCTTATGCTATGATATGTTACGTATTGTTATGTCATATCATGTAAGTAAGACAAAGTATATTGTGTCATGTTATTCTATGATATGTTATGTATTGTTATGTCATATCATGTAAGTAAGACAAAATATATTGTCATGTTATGCTATGATATGTTATGTATTGCTGTCATGTCATGTAAGTAAAACAAAGTATGATGTGTTATGTTATGATATGTATTGTTATGTCATATCATGTAAGTTAGACTAAATATTTTGTCATGTCATGATATGTTATGTATTGCTGTCATGTCATGTGTCATGTTGTCATGTTATGTCCTGTCATGTGTCATGTTGTCATGTTATGCTATGACATGTTATGTATTGCTGTCATATCATGTAAGTAAGACAAAGGATGTTGTGTCATGTTATTCTATGATATGTTATATATTGTCATGTCATATCAGGTAAGTAAGACAAAGTATGTTGTGTCATGGTATTCTATGATATGTTATGTATTGTTATGTCATATCATGTAAGTTAGACAAAATATGATGTGTCATGTTATGCTATGATATGTTATGTATTGCTGTTATGTCATGTAAGTAAGACAAAGTATGATGTGTCATGTTATGTTATGTATTGTTTTGTCATATCACATAAGTTAGACAACATATATTGTCATCTTATGCTATGATATGTTACGTATTGTTATGTCATATCATGTAAGTAAGACAAAGTTTATTGTGTCATGTTATTCTATGATATGTTATGTATTGTTATGTCATATCATGTAAGTAAGACAAAGTATATTGTGTCATGTTATTCTATGATATGTTATGTATTGTTATGTCATATCATGTAAGTAAGACAAAATATATTGTCATGTTATGCTATGATACGTTATGTATTGCTGTCATGTCATGTAAGTAAGACAAAGTATGATGTGTCATGTTATGTTATGTATTGTTATGTCATATCATGTAAGTTAGACAAAATATGATGTGTCATGTTATGCTATGATATGTTATGTATCGCTGTCATGTCATGTAAGTAAGACAAAGTATGATGTGTCATGTTATGTTATATATTGTTATGCCATATCATGTAAGCTAGACAAATTATATTGTGTTGTTATTCTATGACATGTTATATATTGTCATGTCATATCAGGTAAGTAAGACAAAGTATGTTGTGTCATGGTATTCTATGATATGTTATGTATTGTTATGTCATATCATGTAAGTTAGACAAAATATATTGTCATATTATGCTATGATATGTCATGTATTGCTGTCATGTCATGTAAGTAAGACAAAGTATGATGTGTCATATTATGTTATGTATTGTTATGTCATATCATGTAAGTTAGACAAAGGATGTAGCGCCATGTTATTCTATGATATATTATGTATTATGACACATGTAAAATAAAGTTTATTGTGTCATGTTATGCTATGATATGTTATATATTGTCATGTCATATCATGTAAGTAAAACAAAGTATGTTGTGTCATGGTATTCTATGATATGTTATGTATTGTTATGTCATATCATGTAAGTTAGACAAAATATGATGTGTCATGTTATGCTATGATATGTTATGTGTTGTTATGTCATATCATGTAAGTAAGACAAAGTATGTTATGCTATGATATGTTATGTATTGTTATGTCATATCATGTAAGTAAGACAAAGTATGTTGTGTCATGTTATGTTATGATATCTTATGTATCGCTATGTCATATCATGTAAGTTAGACAAAATATATTGTCATGTTATGCTATGATACGTTATGTATTGCTGTCATGTCATGTAAGTAAGACAAAGTATGATGTGTCATGTTATGTTATGTATTGTTATGTCATATCATGTAAGTTAGACAAAATATGATGTGTCATGTTATGCTATGATATGTTATGTATTGCTGTCATGTCATGTAAGTAAGACAAAGTATGATGTGTCATGTTATGTTATATATTGTTATGCCATATCATGTAAGTAAGACAAATTATATTGTGTTGTTATTCTATGACATGTTATATATTGTCATGTCATATCATGTAAGTAAGACAAAGTATGTTGTGTCATGGTATTCTATGATATGTTATGTATTGTTATGTCATATCATGTAAGTTAGACAAAATATATTGTCATATTATGCTATGATATGTTATGTGTTGTTATGTCATATCATGTAAGTTAGACAAAATATATTGTCATGTTATGCTATGATATGTTATGTATTGCTGTCATGTCATGTAAGTAAGACAAAGTATGATGTGTCATGTCATGTTATGTATTGTTATGTCATATCACATAAGTTAGACAAAATATATTGTCATGTTATGCTATGATATGTTACGTATTGTTATGTCATATCATGTAAGTAAGACAAAGTATATTTTGTGATGTTGTGTTATATATTGTTATGCCATATCATGTAAGTAAGACAAAGTATATTGTATCATGTTATTCTATGATATGTTATGTATTGTTATGTCATATCATGTAAGTAAGACAAAGTATGTTGTGTCATGTTATTCTATGATATGTTATTTATTGTTATGTCATATCATGTAAGTAAGACAAAATATATTGTCATGTTATGCTATGATATGTTATGTATTACTGTCATGTCATGTAAGTAAAACAAAGTATGATGTGTTATGTTATGTTATGTATTGTTATGTCATATCATGTAAGTTAGACAAAATATATTGTCATGTTATTCTATGATATGTTATGTATTGCTGTCATGTCATGTAAGTAAGACAAAGTATGATGTGTCATGTTATGTTATGTATTGTTATGTCATATCACATAAGTTAGACAACATATATTGTCATCTTATGCTATGATATGTTATGTATTGCTGTCATGTCATGTAAGTAAAACAAAGTATGATGTGTTATGTTATGTTATGTATTGTTATGTCATATCATGTAAGTTAGACAAAATATATTGTCATGTTATTCTATATGTTATGTATTGCTGTCATGTCATGTAAGTAAGACAAAGTATGATGTGTCATGTTATGTTATGTGTTGTTATGTCACATCACATAAGTTAGACAACATATATTGTCATCTTATGCTATGATATGTTATGTATTGCTGTCATGTCATGTAAGTAAAACAAAGTATGATGTGTTATGTTATGTTATGTATTGTTATGTCATATCATGTAAGCTAGACAAAATATATTGTCATGTTATTCTATGATATGTTATGTATTGCTGTCATGTCATGTAAGTAAGACAAAGTATGATGTGTCATGTTATGTTATGTATTGTTATGTCATATCACATAAGTTAGACAACATATATTGTCATCTTATGCTATGATATGTTACGTATTGTTATGTCATATCATGTAAGTAAGACAAAGTATATTGTGTCATGTTATTCTATGATATGTTATGTATTGTTATGTCATATCATGTAAGTAAGACAAAATATATTGTCATGTTATGCTATGATATGTTATGTATTGCTGTCATGTCATGTAAGTAAAACAAAGAATGATGTGTTATGTTATGTTATGTATTGTTATGTCATATCATGTAAGTTAGACTAAATATATTGTCATGTTATGCTATGATATGTTATGTATTGCTGTCATGTCATGTAAGTAAGACAAAGTATGATGTGTCATGTTATGTTATGTATTGTTATGTCATATCATGTAAGTTAGACAAAATATGATGTGTCATGTTATGCTATGATATGTTATGTATTGCTGTCATGTCATGTAAGTAAGACAAAGTATGATGTGTCATGTTATGTTATATATTGTTATGCCATATCATGTAAGTAAGACAAATTATATTGTGTTGTTATTCTATGACATGTTATATATTGTCATGTCATATCATGTAAGTAAGACAAAGTATGTTGTGTCATGGTATTCTATGATATGTTATGTATTGTTATGTCATATCATGTAAGTTAGACAAAATATATTGTCATATTATGCTATGATATGTTATGTGTTGTTATGTCATATCATGTAAGTTAGACAAAATATATTGTCATGTTATGCTATGATATGTTATGTATTGCTGTCATGTCATGTAAGTAAGACAAAGTATGATGTGTCATGTCATGTTATGTATTGTTATGTCATATCACATAAGTTAGACAAAATATATTGTCATGTTATGCTATGATATGTTACGTATTGTTATGTCATATCATGTAAGTAAGACAAAGTATATTTTGTGATGTTGTGTTATATATTGTTATGCCATATCATGTAAGTAAGACAAAGTATATTGTATCATGTTATTCTATGATATGTTATGTATTGTTATGTCATATCATGTAAGTAAGACAAAGTATGTTGTGTCATGTTATTCTATGATATGTTATTTATTGTTATGTCATATCATGTAAGTAAGACAAAATATATTGTCATGTTATGCTATGATATGTTATGTATTACTGTCATGTCATGTAAGTAAAACAAAGTATGATGTGTTATGTTATGTTATGTATTGTTATGTCATATCATGTAAGTTAGACAAAATATATTGTCATGTTATTCTATATGTTATGTATTGCTGTCATGTCATGTAAGTAAGACAAAGTATGATGTGTCATGTTATGTTATGTGTTGTTATGTCACATCACATAAGTTAGACAACATATATTGTCATCTTATGCTATGATATGTTATGTATTGCTGTCATGTCATGTAAGTAAAACAAAGTATGATGTGTTATGTTATGTTATGTATTGTTATGTCATATCATGTAAGCTAGACAAAATATATTGTCATGTTATTCTATGATATGTTATGTATTGCTGTCATGTCATGTAAGTAAGACAAAGTATGATGTGTCATGTTATGTTATGTATTGTTATGTCATATCACATAAGTTAGACAACATATATTGTCATCTTATGCTATGATATGTTACGTATTGTTATGTCATATCATGTAAGTAAGACAAAGTATATTGTGTCATGTTATTCTATGATATGTTATGTATTGTTATGTCATATCATGTAAGTAAGACAAAATATATTGTCATGTTATGCTATGATATGTTATGTATTGCTGTCATGTCATGTAAGTAAAACAAAGAATGATGTGTTATGTTATGTTATGTATTGTTATGTCATATCATGTAAGTTAGACTAAATATATTGTCATGTTATGCTATGATATGTTATGTATTACTGTCATGTCATGTGTCATGTTGTCATGTTATGTCCTGTCATGTGTCATGTTGTCATGTTATGCTATGATATGGTATGTATTGCTGTCATATCATGTAAGTAAGACAAAGGATGTTGTGTCATGTTATTCTATGATATGTTATATATTGTCATGTCATATCAGGTAAGTAAGACAAAGTATGTTGTGTCATGTTATTCTATGATATGTCATGTATTGCTGTCATGTCATGTAAGTAAGACAAAGTATGATGTGTCATATTATGTTATGTATTGTTATGTCATATCATGTAAGTTAGACAAAGGATGTAGTGTCATGTTATTCTATGATATATTATGTATTATGACACATGTAAAATAAAGTTTATTGTGTCATGTTATGCTATGATATGTTATATATTGTCATGTCATATCATGTAAGTAAGACAATGTATGTTGCACCATGTTATATTATGATATGTTTATCAATTTTCCTTAAAATATTAAAGTTAATAATGTAAGTGTCACCTTTACAACAGATAAAATTATGTCATAGTCATTTGAAAACGCATCCTGTTAACCAAAGGGTGTAGGTCTGGTTTCAACTTTGGCAGGGACACTTTTTGTTGTTTACAGGTGTGTATTTGCATGCACAAATTAAAATGTACAAATATACAGGCCCTTATTGCTGTGCCAAAGTCCTCAAAGACTACCTGCCTGAGTGACATCAGACCAGTTGTCCTAACATATGTGGCCATGAAAGCATTTGAGCGTATCATTCTGTCATACTTGGGATCCTGCACCTCCCCACTGATGGACCCATCAGTTTGCTTTGCAAGCCAACCAGTCTATTGAAGATTCAGTAACCATGACACTCCACCCCACCCTGCAATGCCTGGAATCACCAAACAACTGCACACACATCCTGTCCATAGACATCAGTTCCACCTATAACTCCCTCAACTTGCTCAAGTTCCAAAATAAATGCAAATAAATGGAGATCCCATCACCACCACTGACTCTTTTAAATTCCTTGTAATTTATGTTGGTAATGACCTGAAATAGAAAACTAGCATTGAGCACATCATTGCAAAAGCTAAACAACTTTACTTCCTAACAGTTTACAAAATACAAGCTCAAGCATCAATTTCTCATTCTGTTCTACTCAGCCATCATCACATTCTCTGTTTCAGTACGGTACGGCAGCACAGACAGTCAAACAGTGAAAACACTATAACAGATTGTCAACAAGGCATCCAAAATAATAGTCAACACAAGTATTCAGATCCTACTTCTTTTATTTCAGTAAAATTACTGTACTAATACAGCAATGTAAAAATTATCCATTAAAAGTCTTGTGTGAAAAACCCTACTACAGTAAATGAACAGTATTATCAGCATGACATAGTTTAAGTGTTGCAGTAAAAGTATGTTAGAAGTTAAAAGAAAAAGGAAAAAATATCACTATTTGGTGGAGCTGTTAACAACTCATAGACATGTGAAATGTGACACCAACTACACACTGCTTTTTGTAAGACGTCAAAGGCCAAAAAGGTTGGAAACCACTGGTTTCATCTATAACCATGTGTTGTATTTGAAAAGCTTGTTATATTATCCATTGTGTCAAATCTTCATGTGAAAAGTAACTAAAGCTGTCAAATAAATGTAGTGGAGTAGAAAGTACAATATTTCCCTCTGAAATGTAGAAAATAGAATCACATGGAAATATTCATGTAAAGTACTTCAGAATTGTACTTAAGCAGATATAGTTATTTTCCACCACTGTGTGACCGTGTGAGGGTTCATGTGTAGTTTGTGTCCCACTGAAAGCTCAGATATACAGTCAGTCTGTGGATACAACTAGATGGAACTAATACAGACAACAGAGACATCTAGTGGTGGAGCGTGTTCATGTCAGCAGAGTTCAAGCTGCTTTTAGCTCCAATACAAGTCAACTCCATCTGTCATTTGGTTCTTCATCACTTCAGTGATGTCATGTGATGTTTCTGATGGAAGCTGCTCTGTATTTGTTCCACTGGATCCTCCACTAAGTTCCCCACCTGTCCAATCATTTGAAATCCTGATGCATGTGCATCAGATCCTCCATAGCCCCTGTTGCAGCAATGTAATGTATTTACCCACTTACCCTGTATTGAAATGGGTCCCATAAATTATCTTATTTTGTTTTATTTTCTGTGTTATGAGAAAATAAAGAGAGTAGTTTAACTCAACTACCTGTCAGACTGATTTTATTTACATTAGTTCATTGGTTAGACACCAGATCAAAAGTGAAAGGGAAAAGAAAGAGGAACAAGTGAAAAACTCTGTGTACATCAAGAAAAATGTAAAAGGTTAATAAATATGTATGTAAAACCAAGTTTTGAGAATAGCAGACAAGCAGAGTGATTGAGTAACCAATCCAGGGTATTCTTGGAGTATTCTTTTACTATTCTTTTGAACATTCTCATATAGTGAGTTAATTTTATGGCTAAGCCAGCGCAGCAAACTCTTGTATTCAGCATGAGATGGTCAACATGTGGTACTGCAGGGAGAGTTCATCTATTACGTCTTACTGCTGTGACATATTACAGTGTTGACCTTAAAGAAAATTTCTGCAGTGTTTACTCTGAATGAAAACCCTGAGGTGTAAAATGTAGCTCATTGATGATGTTCATAAGAAGATAATAATCTTCTGTAATAACCTGTTGAGACTAATTGATGGCAGGTTTGGGGAAACAAAGAGCAGAGCAAGGCTAATGATGCCAGATACAGGGCAGGTGTATAGATAGGCAAAGCAAGCACAAGAACACAGGAGGACACAAAGCAAAAAAAAAAAAACAGAAAACACAAAACTCTTCATAATAAACTGATCTGCATAAAACCACCACAGAATACACATGAAGACAACTCAAATACACAAGTATTTGTAACTATATTTTTGCACAAGTTTATTTTACTTGAGTAAAATATTCTAGCAATTTTTCCACCCCGATGATAATTTACACGAAACTTGTGACTTAAACGTCACTAAGGAGCTGAAAACATCAGATCTGTGTGGAGCAATGAGGAGACTGTAACTTTCCTCAAATGAATACATGAAATGAACAGAAATGTCATACTTCCATCATGTTTTCCACATGGTTTCCCATCATTTGAGCTTTGACTGTAGCTCTTTTAATCATGTTGTCTCCTTGTGTCGTCTTCTTCTGCCACAGTTTAATGGCACCTACTGGAGAATTAGCGTTACCTGCTGTTTATCTTGTTACATGTGGATAAATGTAGAGTCAAGAGAAAGTCTTTAATCCAAGTATTCAAACATGATTCACTGGATCAAAGAACACAAAATGTCAGCGCTGCAGCTGCTGTTTCACACTGATAAGACCAGTTCTACATGTGTAAATATCTGTGTGTGTGAGTGTGTGTGTGTGTGTGTTGACACTCTGCAAGTGTTTTAATTTCAGCTTTCTTCAGTTATTAAGTTTTCCTTCATTTTACACGCCTCTGTCTTTTTTGTTGAATCATATACTTTTATAATCAGAGAACAGTTTATGATGTTTTTAATGTTTATGGGATGTTTTAGCAGTGCCGCCAGCGTTTCCATGGCTACAGCAGTGACACAGTGTGTTATCACAGTGTCTTCAGGTTGTCCTGTTAACAGTTTTTGGCTGTTTGTTTTCACAGCTGGAAGGTTCCCATTAAAGTCAGTTATCCTCTAAAAAAGGTCAGTTTATTCAGGCCTTAAACAGAATCACCTACACTTCCTTTTTCTGTAATGTTCCTCAATATAACTGAAAGATTAAAGACAAACTAGCTCAGGAGGTATATTTATATATATATATATTTATTTATGCTCATTCTACGTTTAATTCTGACTATAAATCAGAAGCTGTGTTTGGTTCTGTTCATACTCGGCAGTTTTTCATTAACACTCATTCAAAATATTTACACTCTGTAATTATCTCTATGTAGTTTTTATTGTTCTGCTGTTTTTTTTTAAATCTTCACACACATTGAGGGATTGACAGTAAACGGTGCAGCATGTGATCCAGAGTGACTGTTCGTAATTTGATCTGATTGATACCAGCACCATTGTTCACTGTTTACTGTCCTACAGCTGCATCACAGCTGTATTAGCTTCCTGCTAATGCTAACCTTCCCTGCTGCAGCTTAACATTAAAAACAGGAAACACATTGTGTTAATCACAGAGGTTAATGTTTTGTATGTTATGTTAGCCCCTTCCTGCCGGGATGAAAGAAACATGAAAACATGAAAGTAACAGTTGGATAAATTGACCACAAAACAAGTAAGCACTTATTATTTCTGGCATATAATGCTCATTCATGCTTCAGTTTGTCCTCCAAGCAAATTACCAAATTAAAAATTGCAGTTAAATGTTGCAGTTGTATGAAATTGGTCCAAAATTATATTAATGCATAATCATGAATAACACTGGACTGGAATTTAAGATATTTACACTGTCACACATCCTTACATATCACGTGCACTCCATCCTCAAATCATATGTGCATGCTGCTCTAACACTGATGCTTCAGTATTAATAATCTAATGATGTCATGTATAATAATATATCAGTCAGAGGGACCAAACCACTACTTTTACTGCAATACTTTAACTACATCAAGCTCAGAATACTTATGTACTTTTACAGTAGTGCAGGACTTTTACTTGTGATGGAGTATGTTACATTGCTGTATTGGAACTTTTACTGCAGTAAAGAGAGTCCTAACGTTAGGACTTACACAAGCATTGCTTCCTCCTAGCTGGAGCACTGGGGAGCTACATTTAGTCAGAAGATGTTTTGTGAGTATGAAACCAGAAAGACATCTGGCATGTGGGGAGAAATTTATGACTTTTGAGTTGCAGAAAAAAAATTAGTTTGACTTTTTTTCTTATCAGGCATATTTTTTCCTAAATGACTAACAGACAGACAGACAGACAGGCAGATGTTTGTTTGTTTGCTTTGTTTATTTGTTTACAAACAGAGCTGCCAGCGTCTCTGTTTTCTGCTGATAAGGTTGCGCTGATGTCACTTCCTCCCTCTGAGAAAAGAACAGCACTGATTGGTTGCAAAGACTCAAATGAGAAACACACACACACACACACACACACACACACACACACACACACACACACACACTGAGCTCTCACTTGGTTTTTTGTTTCTGGAGAGCTGGATGTGGTATAACCATGGCAACAAGAAGTTACCATGGGGATGCTGATTCATTCTCTCTCTCCCTCACCACATCCTGTATCTCAGGAGTGATTGGTGGTTGGACCACCTGGCTGCCGTCCACTGTCCACCCAAAACGTCCGAACCTGAAGAACAAAGACATAAACATCAGTTTGTCATTTGAGACAGAGACCTCACTGAAACCAGAAGGAAGCACAGTGTGTGTGTTTGCTGACAGGTTGTGTTTGATATTTCATTACTTTTATACTCCCTTCCTGAATGCCCCCCACCCCCCAAACTGCCTCTACCTGCACTGTACTGACGACCTGTGACATCATGAACCTTCTTAAGCTTACAAAGCGTCTCCCAAAAGTATCTGGAGACTCTTAGATTAACAAGCAACTCCTGAACACTCACTCACACACTCACAGGAGTTTCAGAGCATCTTAAGGACACAAAAATGACTTTGAATGAGGTTTTCATTGTTTTACTGTTTTCATGAACAGTGGTTTGATGTAAAATGAGTTGATGCTGATGTTTAAATTAGAAAGTAAAACTTGTCATCCTGCTCTTCCTTAGGGTTATTTTCCATTGTGGGTTTATTTTCCATTTGATGTATTTTATCTTTTCTCTCTATTTATGGTGTTTATGTTTGTCTCGTCTTTATATGCAGCAGACCTAACACAGAAATAATGACACATATTCATGAAACTTAAAGGAAGCTCCACTGCTTCATTTAGCTTGAATATGACTGAACGTTCTGAGGACTGGACTCTAGTAAACACTTCTTACTGCTTCTCTTGTCACTGCTTAGATACTGTTGGACTCTTCTAAGTGCTTTTTATGACCTTTTAACAACTGTAGACTGAAGATTTATTTTCATACCAGAAACTGAATTTATGCTTTGTGATATATTTTCATTAGACAGAAGCTTAAAGACAGTTAAATATGTAAAGTTACTTTTAAATCTGCATCATTTTCACCACTACAGACAACAGATGCTCTTAGTAGTGTGGATGCAAACTCACAAAACACATCTAGATATTTAAGAGCGTTTGTAGAAACACAGAAACTCAGATTGATTATCAGGAAACAAGGCGCCAATATCTCTGTATCACATGACACATTACTACCTGCTTCTGTTTGCCTGCCAGCTTCACCTGGATTAGGAACATCTGGAAGGTTCACCTCTGCTGGATCCCTCACTGCCTTCCCACCCTGAACACAATGCAACTGAGCGAGTCTGAATGTGAACCTGGCAGTCTACTAACCGCCTCATTTTCTAATTTAAATATTTCAGTTATTCATCTCGTCATCACTAAGATGTCTGGAAACAGATTGTTGTGTGTGTGTGGTTGCCTGAGACCACACTATAATGACAGTGTGGCCTGTTTGTGATCGGTGTGGTGCATATCGCCTCAGTTCATTATATTACAGAGACGTTTGTGTGTGTTGCCTGAAAACATGTTATAATTGTGAGACAGCAGAGAGAGCGTGTTTCTTGTTATAACTGAGCCCTCGGTTACTTCCTGTCTGTCTGTCTGTCACACATGTACTGCAGCTGTACTAATACATGTAGTACTTGTAATACTGTTTGTATTTTCCCCCCCTGAAGGTATCATCATGTTACACATTTGTCTTTCCAATATCACTTCTTCTGAATGCCGACAGTTCCAAGTGTGTGTTTCTGTGGAACTGAAAAGGTCTCTACCAAAGAGGGGAGATGATTTACATCTACACCTTAAAAGGGGAGACTAATTCTGGAAAATTCATGATTTTTCAACCCTATTAGCCATCTTTTTGTGTCTAAGTGACTAATGGGGACAATACTTGATAGCACTGCAGTAAGAGGTTGCAATGTAATCCTGACCACAGTCAATGTACTTCCACCAAGAGTGCTTGTTTTTGCCACTGACAATAATAATAATATTGATTATATGATTACAGTGAGGAAAACCTCTTTCACTGTTCATATGGTCACCTGACTGTTGTGAAACTCTCCTTTAAATTTACTCTGTGTCAAGTTGAGATCATTGTAGAAAACATTCTGTGTTTATTCTAAATATGAAAGCTCTGTGTTGGGAACAAATAGTCTGTTTTATACAAGACAAACTGTTCTGAGTAATCATTTCACCTCACTGGCTGATTTGTTTCTGGTTTGATGGAGAATCATTCTTGAGGGCTGAATAACTTGTTAATATGTCTTTTTTTTAGAGAGCAGAATTTTTTTTTAGCAAAGACTAATTTCAGCTGCTCTGCTCCACGGCTGATTGGTTAACGAGGGCCGAGAAGCTTAACGAAGCATCAAGCTCATTAACGGATGAGACTGTGGCCCAAAGAACTCTGTTTTACTTCCGCAGAGGCTGAGCTCTTTATCTGCTTTTATCTCATCTGAATTCATCATTATGAGAGTATTTTTGGATTCAAATTTTGAAATAATTAGAGACGAGTCCTCTATTCATTTCAAAGGAAAGAGTGAAATCAACCCAAAACTGATTACAAACAACAAAAATCATTAGAGACTAAAACATCAATAAACTCTGAATGTGTGGGTTAACATTTTAGTTTAGTTTATCGATCATAAAATATAAAATGAAAATAATTTATTTTTCCTATGGTGTACTTCCTGGTCGCTATGGTAACAGTGAAGCTTTTAAGGTGCAGATTCAGAGTGATGCTGTGATTGTAAGCTTTCATTTACATGATTAAACAGTTTTATTACAGTTATGATGAGAGACGTGGATCTGCTGCAACTGACAGAGAAACAAACAAACAGATCAGACAGAGACGTGTTTGTTCTGTAATCAACAAACAAACACTCAGTGTCACAGCAGCAGGAACAAACACCTGAGCTGAGATCTCTCAGTGTTCAGTCCTCAACCCATTTTTACAAATGGGTTCAAAAAATACATGTAAAAAACACATTTGCATTAATCGCTATGGTAACTATTGTTGACACTGTAGAATTCTGCTGCTGTGTTTCCACGGTGACGATACAACTGCATCCAGAGAAGGAGAGGACAGGAGGAGGATGAAGAGGAGGACTGGAAGATGAGGAGGAGGAGGAGGAGGAGGAGATGAAGAGGAGGACAGGAAGATGAGGAGAGGAGAAGGAGGAGGAGAAGGATAATTGTGTTTTAAGAAACACTTTAACCAATCACAGGCTGACAGGTGTGTGTGTGTGTGCGTGTGGTGGGGCGGTTAATGGGCGTGCCTTGTGTTGTCATGCCGATTGCAGCCCATTAAACAGCTTTCATCATCACAACATGACAAGGGGGGGGGGGGGGGGGGGGGGGGATTTCTGCCTCTCCTCTGTTCTTCTGTTCTCTCTTCAGTCTGCAGACTGAAACAACTCAATTTCACCCCTCACTAACTGTGAGGAGTGAAGTATGTGTGTGTGTGTGTATTTTGTGTGTGTGTGAGTGTGTGTGTGTGTGTGTGAGTGTGTATTTGGTGTGTGTGTGTCCAGCAGTCATTTACAATGATGACAAACTGCCACACAGAGAAGAAAGACGAGAATATAAAAGATTCATAACGATTTCAGGCTTTCTTTATGAAACATTCTGTTTGAACCGTTGATGTTTGTGACAGTCGGCCAGGAACACAAACTGTTCAATAATCACTAAATAACCAATCAGAGAAAAAGTCCACACTACCTACTTAACACAGTTGGGTATTTGTTTAATATCTGAGATACTTAATATGGAAAATAGGCTCATATGGCAGATATGTCATCAGGCTTGTTTGAGATGAACTACGCCTGGAAAGTGAGTGAGATCAGGAGGCAGCAGCAGGAAGTGACAAAAAACTGCAGTCAAGTCAGAATATACAGGAAGTCACAGAAAGTTTACATCCTGTTTGATCTGATCCACATTTAATAAAACCTTAGATCAGTCTACTCAAACTTGTTGTCTAATTATTTTCTATTTATCTACACAGTAAGATTTATTTTTATGAAACCTTTGATTGTTTTTATAACAACACAACAAAAATATATATCAGTCCAAACATTTACACCATTTGAATACTCAATATTTAAAATGCCCAATAAAAAATGTGGAATGTGAACATAAACTAATTTTGAAATGTTAAAAGTCCTTAAACAGAACAAAGAAATGACTAGACCAATAATAAAAAATGATGATGATGGTGTTTATTCTATTAAAATGACTTGTTTATTCTATATTAAAGGGGACCTATTATGATTTTCCTTATTTTCAGTCATATGTATAATGTTAAAATGTCAGATGTTCATATTAAACATGGCCAACATGTAAAATAATGAGGTAAACGTATGAGGCAGTAATCCCTGCCAGCAAAAAACAGCGTCTTCATATCGACTTTCAGCCCAAGTTCACTTGAAAACTTGAAATAAAGATTTCAGGGTAGATGTTAACTACAACTCCCAAGGTGCATTTCAGAAAGAAAAAGCCAATCACCAATCTTAAAACGCTAACAGCGAGCAGAAGCTAAAGATTACAATGTTGAGAAAAATAAAGCAGCAGAAAAGTGAGAATATGGTTTTCAAATGTTTCACGCTTGTAGTTTTATTTTAAGTTTTGCCTTTGAGGTTTTTTGTTGTTGTTGTTACAATTTATTTTTATTCACTTTCAATTAAATACTTTTGTTTGGTTTTTGTGAGATTTTGTTCAATCATTATGGCACAAATTTGATCCCACACACATTCAGCTCCAAAAACTGCAGCCACCTTGATCTCATGAGGTTATTGTCCCACCGTCTCCTGTCACCTGACTCACTCATCTGCACTCCTGCCCCGACACCACGTCCACACTCAGCCAGCTAAATTCATTCTCTCCATTTTGGCGTCCATCCTGACCATAACAGGGTTTCTACATAGTTTTTCATATCACTGACAAAACAGATGGTGGCAGCAGTGTGATGTTTCACTGGGAGAAGAACAAGAAGAAACACAATAAAAACAATGACGGACGGCTTCATGCGAGTGTTGTTCTCTTTATTGTCTACTTTCACAGCTTGTTAAGAGGTAAACGTAGCTATCTGCCACCTTTCTCAGCTCAAACTGTTGGAATCTGCTGCAATAAACTAAATGTCAGGAAGCTGCTAGAGAAACAATATACTGTTTCTTCTTTGCTGGTTTTCTGTGGCTGACTGTCCTCCACAGATGTCCAGTAGGAGAATTACCCATTTTGTTGTTTTAATGTGGACGGAAGTATTTGCAGAAATAAGCTGAATCTCCTGTTTTGCACTTGTCACCTTTGCACAAAAACTGCGTTTCAGGTAGATGCAGCCTCAGCGTTCCAACCAATTGTCTTGTTCCATGCCTGTTTCATGACTCCTGGCTTTTTGTCTTTGTTTTAGTTTGACTGACGTCTGAAAAAAAAAGCTGAATGCTGACACAAAGACTTTATTTGAGTTACAGTTCTTTCACTGCACCTTTACAAGCCATCACTTGTTGCTGTTCCTCCTTTCAGCACTCTCTTCAGTCAGAGCAGGAAGACATTTCACAACTCCTCCATACCGATTCTCCCAGAATCCAAACGTCATTTCATGGCTGAGATTGACACTGGTATGTGGGTGGAAGCAATCCTGTCTCAATGCAGAATCCATCCATTTGTATTCTTCTCTCAGAAGCCCTTGTGAAGAGGATAGAGGATATTGTATGTGTTGTTAAGCCCCTTGAAGCATGCTTCTTATTTGTGATATTGGGCTATGTGAGTAAAACTGACTTGACTTAAAACTGACTTTACTTTTTTCTTGCCAAAGTGCCTCTCTTTGTAACTATACTTGCACCTGCAGCTCAACAGGGAAACACAATTTTTGGAATATGATTCCAAAAAAACTGTAAATGTGTCAGATATCCATTTGATTTGACTAACTCAGACTGCTCAAGCTTCACATCAAATTTTAAATGCATTTTTTCACAAAATAACTGTGTGGACACACTGCAGAATTTGGCCTCGATCACTTCCATTGAAAGCAAGTGTGAAGGAGATAATACTCTGCACTGCTTTCTTACAGTGCAGATGCTTTGCTGCTTGCTCTGCTTGCATTTATGATATTATTGTTTTTCTTCTGTGAGAAACTACAAGCTCCAGGACACTAGTAAATCACTGTAAAAAAATAAGCTATTGCCATATTTGAACATTTTTACAACCTCTTTAGTACAACGTGAGCGATGCCTACCAGCAGCAAAAGGCTGTACTACAGTGACTGGAAACGTGGTACTTAGCTAAAGCTAATTCGCAGCAAGATGCCTTCCTTCTCCACTGACAACTACCACAAACTTCTACAAAAGATTGCAGTGCTGGAAACCATAATAGTATTGTATTTATTTATCGGGAAAGTGTAGTTTTTAACATGAATGATGCACTGCACCAGAGTTAGCTCAAAGCTAATTTATATCTGTAGTCCCCCACAATCAAAACATACAACAGCGCAACAACAAACTATCTTTGAGAGTGCTATCTCTGAGCACACAAATGTTCAAACAGAGGTAATCACAAAACAGTATATCAATGAAAACATCAATTAAATACTTATTCAGTCTGTGACTTCTATCCACCAGGGCCTGCAATGAATTTGCCTCCTTCTTCAATGACAAATCTCAGAAAATTAGACAAACAGTCAGTGCCACAAAAACCTGGAGAACATTATACAACATCTGAAATCCTCCTTGATATTCTGCCTACAGGCTTTTTCAAAATTGTTTCAAACCACATGGCCTCAGATCTTCTACAGACTGATCTTCCCACAGGCCCTGAAAACTGCTGTCATCAAGCCACTCATAAAAAAAGACACTTCACTAATGAGAAAGTATAGGCCCATATCAAACCTCCAGTTTTTAAGTAAAATCACTGGAAAAGCTGTTTTTTGACATTTGAACAACTTCTTGGCACTAAACATCCATTTTGATGCCTTCCAGTCAGGATTTCGACCACACCACAGCACTGAGACTGCTCTTTTTAAGGTCTACAATGACATACACTTAAACACTGACAGTGACAGAACCTTACTGGATCTGAGTGCTGCATTCAACACAGTCGACCACAACATATTACTAGACAGGCTGGAAAACTGGTTGGGACTTTCTGGCAGAGTACTGAAGGACAGAGACTACTTTGTGTCTGTAGGTAATTACACATCTGAGCGGACAAAAATGGCATGCGGAGTTCCCCAAGGCTCCATTCTGGGGTCTCTTCTGTTCAACATCTACATGCTCCCTCTAGCTCAGGTCATGGAAAACAATAAAATATGTTACCGCAGTTATGCAGATGACATCCAAATATACGTAACTCCAGGGGACTATGATATCATACAAGCACTGAGTAAGTGCATTGAACAAATCATTGATTGGATGTGCCACAATTTTCTTCAATTAAACAAAGATAAAACTGATTTTTTTTTTGGAGTCAAGGAGGAACATTTAAAAGTCAGCACTCACTTTCAAACGATAATGTTAAAAACTACAAACCAAGCCAGAAATCTTGATGTAGTTATGGACTCAGACCTGAATTTCAACAGCCACATTAAGACAATTACAAAGTCAGCCCACTATCACCTGAAGAATAGATCAAGAATGAATGGACTTGAGTCTCAGCAGGATTTGGAAAAACTTGTCCATTACATTTTTACATTTACATTTTTTCATTTAGCAGACGCTTTTATCCAAAGCATCGTACATATGAGACTGATACAACACACACAAGGATCTAGGAGACAACAAAACAAGTAAGTGCCATAAAGATTAGGTTTGTTTTGGGGTTTTTTTTGGCTTTTTTTTTTTTTACAGAGGAGAAGAGTCTAGCTAGTGACTTAGGGCCCTGATGTGGTGGTGGTACTAGACGCCTTTCATTGGCAGAACGCAGTGTTCAGGAGGGAGTGTAGACCTGAATGAGGGAGTTCAGGTAGGCCGGAGCTGTTTTAGTTACTGTTTTGTAAGCAAGTGTCAGGGTTTTGAATTTGATGCAGGCAGCAACTGGGAGACTACTGTAACAGTGTCTTCACAGGTCTCCCTAAAAAATCGATCAGACAGCTGCAGCTGATTCAGAACGCTGCTGTTCGAGTCCTCACTAAGACCAAAAAAGTGGATCATATAACTCCAGTTCTCAAATCTTTACACTGGCTTTCTGTCTGTCAAAGAAAAGACTTTAAAATACTGCTGTTTGTTTATAAAGCACTAAATGGTTTAGGGCCAAAATACATTTCTGACCTGCTGCTACATTATGAACCATCCAGACCTCTCAGGTGGTCTGGATCAGGTCTGTTTTCTGTCCCCAGAGTCAAAACTAAACATGGAGAAGCAGCATTCAGTTTTTATGCACCACAAATCTCCCAGAAAAGTGCAGGTCTGCTGCAACTCTCAGTTCTTTTAAATCACAGCTGATCACACTTTGCACAGCAATGCACTGTAACTTTTATTCACATAATTTATACCTACCTTATTTTATTTTAGCTTGTTTTTGTTTTATATTCTTTTAGCTGTTTAATGACTGTTTTAACTGTATTTAAATGTCCTTTTATGGTGAGTTTATTTTATACTTTGTCTCGATGTTTTTAATGTTGTATGTAAAGCACTTGAAATTGCCTTGTTGCTGAAATGTGCTTTATAAATAATCCTGCCTTGCCTTGCCTATAAAGTATATGTAATACATATCAAAGAGAATACTCTAAAGCATATAGTGTAACAATAACAACATCTAAGCACAGTTTTATTATATTATATAGTGATATAATGCAATGTAAAAATAAATAAAGTAGTTCTAAAATGACGTTTGGCTTCATATTTTAATACACTCAGGGTTTTTGGCTGTAGTGGAATCCTTTATGAATGTAAAACCCTTGCAGACTTGTCTCATTTACACCTCCACCAGGGATTAGCAGTTATACATAAAACATGTGTTAAATGTTCTCTGATATCCGCTGGTAATATGAATTAACTGAATCAGGGGTAAAGCTCCACTCGGCTGCCAGCCATGCGAAATTTATTCAGGAATCTTCTGAAGTCCTGCCAGTCATTAAGCTTCGGTAAGACAGAGTATTAATTTGTGGATACTTGTCTCGTGTTTTCACCTGTTTCTGAGGTTTTTATACTGGGTCCCACCTACCTGCCGGTTCTGGATGTTGTCACTACAAATACTTTCCTTTTAGTCCAAAGACTCGGAGTGGCAGAGTGAGAGAGCTGAAGTTCAATACAAACCGTTGTTTTGTTGAAAGGTGTTCAGGTATTAAGCTAGATTTATACTCGACACGAGGGGATTACTGAGAACCTGCTTCATGTTGTCTTCACTCTCAATGAGCTCTACCTGCATCACAAACACACAAGCAGCTGTTCAAGTGTTTTGGACAAAAATGAGAAGAGAAACTGGGCCTTGTTTCCCAATAATGATCGATTTTAGAATTAAAGAGTGTTTTCGACACTGGTGGAAGAAGTACTGAGATTCTCCGTTACAAGTGAAGTGAAAAATCCTACTACAGTAAAAGTACATAACTATTATGAGCTTGATCTAATAAACAATAGTTTACACTACTTTATATACAGTTAGCTAGTTTAGTCCACTGGTTTCCAACCTAGGGGTAGGGCCCCTCCAAAGGGTCAGCAGATAAATCTGAGGGGTCATGAGATGGTTAATGCAAGAGGAAAGAAGAAAAAACAAAGTTCTGATACACAAATCTGTTTTCAGTTTCTGGACTTTTTCTCTAATCTTTGATTTTTGCTGAAATATTATACATTTATTGAAATGAAAGCATCAACAAAATCACTATTTGGTGGCGCTGTTAACAACCCATAGACAGTTGGACAAGTTACTGAAAATTAGTAATTAATTAGAGTTACTAGTTACTAAAAAGGTTGGAAACCACTGGTTTCCTCTTTAACAATGTGTTGTATTTTAAAAGCTTGTTATATTATCCATTGTGTCAAATCTTCATCTGAAAAGTAACTAAAGCTGTCAGATAAATGTAGTGGAGTAGAAAGTACAATATTTCCCTCTGAAATGTAGAAAGTAGCATCACATGGAAATACCTATTTACTTGAGTAAATGTACTTAGTTACTTCCACCACTGCTTTTCTAAGAGTGTTTCTATGAACACACACATTTTTCCCAAAGCAGAACTTATGAGCGTGTGCATGTTCATGCCACTGAGGCCTTCATAACATTGTCTGTCTGTGATGATGAAGATGATGCTGAATACATTTTTAAGTAACTTTTCATATTTAACTGTCCATAAGACATGATATATATTGAAAATACACTCATCATAAAATATAAATGTTGTAAATAACACAAAGAAATGTTTTCTACTCGCTATTGCTCAGTAAGGGTACAGTGTGCAGTAAACAGTTTACTGTCTTATGATACATGTTGCTGTCTAAAACCAGTCTAAGAAAGTAAATTTCGATTGATTAAGCTGCTGCTGGAGGCAGGCGAAGATCAACTGAAGATCATGTTAAAATTAAAATGAAGCAGTGGCTGTTCCCATAAGTTTCATGAATATTCAACTCAATTCAATTCAATAAATCTTTATTGTCCCTGAAGGGCAATTGTGGTTCAGCATAAAAAAAACATGGAAGAACCATTCTGTGTATACGAAAACAAAAAAAAACACTATCAGCAACAAGTATTAAGCAATATACTTTACAGACAGCAACAACAAAACACCATAAATAACATGTAATAAACATCAAGTTTACAAAGTACAATTAGTAAAAAGGGCAACAATAAAAGGTGGAATAGAGTTCATGATTAGTGACAGAATTTGCATCAGGAATGAAGGAGCCTTGAGCTCTGGAGCTTCTGAGCCTACGGACCATATACTTCCACCCAGAGAGCAGCAGGCAGTGGATCTCCTAGTACAACAGGTGGGATGGGTCAGCCATGATGGAGGTGGCCTTTCTGTACAGAGCGGAGAGACTGAGCTGGGACACCCCTGTGATCTTAGAGCATGTGTTCGCCAGTCTCTGTAGATTCGTTTAACTTCAGTTAAAACTGATTCAATAAAACATGTATAGTACAGAGTCATAACCTTTTTGTCCTCATTAAAAGAGTTTATTTTTGGTTAAAAAAAACCAAAACTGTTGTTGTGCTCTGGAGTGGATGGTGTTTGTGTTATCCTCCCATCACAGTTTGTCTTCAAACTGTCATGTCGATGTATATACTGTCTGTAATGTGTAAATTTGTGTATACTGTTTGTTGTGCCAGTCCTACATAAAGCTGTTATCAGTTTTATATCTGACACAGTTGTAATGAGCTTACCTTTATGCTGTACTGAAAGCAAATTCCACCAACTTCAGTTATGTGGTCATTAAACGATTGATTGATTGACTGACTGATGATTGTGCCCAGGTGTTTGTAGATACTAACAATCTCAACTGTGTTGTCTGCTATGACAGTCTGAGATGGAGTGGGTGGGTTTTTTCTAAAATCAATCATTATGTCCTTTTTTTTGCTTGTGTTGATCTTAAGGTGAGAAGCTTTATGCCAGTCAATAAAGTCATTTAAAACCTTGCTGTGCACAGACTCATCGTTGTGAAGCAAACTGACAACAAAAGAATGGTTGGCGTATTTTATCATATGCCTGTTCTCATACAGGCTCCTACAACTGTCAGTATACAGTATGTACAGTAAAGGGGATAAAATACAGCCCTGAGGAGAACCAGTGGAGGAAAGCCACTTATTGGACAGGACTTCGTTAACTCACACTCTCTGGGGTCTGTTTGTCAAAAAGTCCAATATCCATCCCACCAAGGAGAGGTCTAAGGTGAAATGGGATATGACCTTCTCTGCCATGATACCGGGTTGTATGGTATTAAAAGTGAAGGACAAGTCAGTGAATAGGAGGCAAGCAAGAGTTTTCCCTTGTTTGAGATGGCTGTGGAGGTTAAGTAAAGTGAGTGTAGCATCCTCCATCCCCTTATTGCTCCTATGGATGAACAGCATTGGGTCCAATATGGCTTCTATTTTGTATAATAGATTTGATGATTCAAATTAACTTGAACTTGTTCAACTCTGTGACAATTTTTTTTGCAACAGGAACAGTCGGCAGGCACAGGACTTTAGAACTCTAACCCTAACCCTAACCCTAGCTGTATCATCCCAAAGGCCTCAGCGGGGAGCTAAAACATGCAATCTATTTCACATTAGCTGTGTATCTATGCCTAATCAAGTTTTAGTTGATACTTCTCTTGATTTCTGAAACCAAAGAGGTCTTGGATTAATCCACATGAATGTGAGAGGTTTGGTACTAAAAATGGACTACATTAGAATCTGGGTCCAACAAACCAATCAAGATATTTTAATACTAACAGAAACCTGGTTGACTGATAAAATTAAGGATAATGTCATTGCACTTGATGGTTATCTTTTGCTGTCTCTGTGTTGTGCTCTGTGTCTCTGCCAAAAGAATTTGAATTACTAGCATTAAACATCTCTGTAAATCCCAACAATAATATGGTGGTAAACAGGGCGCATTGCCTCCTCTCTGCTCATCAAAGTACCTTAGATAAAATGATGAATCTTATATCTGACTCTGAGGATTCTGAAGTTTTGCTCATGGGTGACCTCAACCATGACTGGTTAACTTCTATCTCTCAGGGGCTGAAAAATCAATGTATTGAATTAGATTTAACTCAGCTCATTTCTTTACCTACTCAGCCAGAAGTTGACCCTGACAGATATAATCCTAACGAACAAACAGTATAAATTCACAGCCAGTGATGTATTTGCACTAGACTTAGGTGATCATTGTCCAATTTTCTGTGTTAGAGATTCCAGACAAAGAAAAGGAAGAGGGACCATTTTTTTGAACAGGCTTTTCTTCGTGATTTATTTCTCAGTGATATCACAAGGTAATGTACTATTCCTGAACCTGAATTAACCCTAAGCCATTTCACAGATATTTTAACTCCTTACTCTTTTGGAAAGGGCAAAAATAAATTGAATCCTTGGTTCAGAGATGTTAAGGTTAAAGGATGTAGCATGGACAAAAGCATGAGGTTCAAAGTCCTCTAAGGATTGGCAGTTCTTTAGACAGTCGAGAAACAAATGTGTCAGGGCAATTAGAAATAAGTCAAGTTATTATACCTTGCCTGATTGTAATGGTAATCCAGCAGAATTTAAAAAAAAAAATTAAGTCACTAAATCTAATCTGTCATGTTATTTCTTCTAGTTAGCTATTTGAAAATCCAATTCTATCTACAATTGCCTCAATCAAATATGGGCTCAGTTGTAATAGCAATACCTCTTTTAGGGAAAGCTTTTCTCTTAAGACAGCTCTCTGTTAAGGAGGTTTTTGATGCCCTGGCCTCAATTGACCCCAAAAAGACTGGAGCAGATTTTTATTGGAGCAGACCTATTGAACACAAGACTCTTACTACTTGTAAGAGTAGTAAGAGTCTTATCCTTTAACCCATATTTTAAAACACTTATATCCGAGAATATTCCTAAGCTGTGGAAAGCAGCACATGTACTGCCTCTGCATGAAGGCAGTGACACAACTGATCCAAATAAATACTGCCTGATTGTTGTGGAAACCAATTGTTAAAGTTCAATTGACACACAGTTTCTTTATGATTTCATCAAACACAGACATGGTAAGGCATAATGATAAATATTTTATTTATTACTGTGATTTTCTTTTTGTTCTTTTGTATTTTATAATTAATTTTGTGTTTGTGTTCTATTTATGTTTGACATAAGACTGTTAATTGTCTATCTACCTATCTAAAACTCTTCAATCTACTAAATCATAACCACACTGAAATACATGTACATTAAACTAAAAAATAAAATGAGAAAATACTTGTTATGTTTGGATCCTGTATGCCAGAAGTGTTACACAAGAGACAGCATTAGGTGTGATGTTGATGAGAACTCGCAGCAGACAGGATGGAGTAAGGAGCTTTTTTATTTGTTGGATCTTTTTTGTACATAATCAATCTTTATGTACAATTTATGGTTCTTTTTTTTTTACAGCAATATTCCCATTTACTGAATGCTACTGTATCACAGTATTATAAAATTCTGTATCTTATATTTACTTTATGACAAGAAAAGACGTGCTATCAGAAACAAAGCCCACTGAAAGCTTTCCTGCTGCATTTCTATGACCCTATGTCTGTAGATACACTGTAGTACGTTCTATGGAAAGCTACACATCTGACTGTATTTACATAATATACACACACTATCAAACATTAAAACCACATATACACAATAAAACAGTGAAGTAACTTCACAGACTTCTATGTTCATCTGAAAGGTCGATGTGTGAACAGTTAATCTTCCTCTGAACACACAATCCATCCTGTCAATATTAGCTCTGTGTGTGTGTGTGTGTGTGTGTGTGTGTGTGCATGTGAGTGTGTGTGTGTGTGTGTGTGTGTGTGCGTGTGTGTATGTAAAGAGATTATAACAGAGCTTCACATCTCAGAAACAATTACTGATATCAGATAAAACAAACACACACATTAAACACACCCACACAGTGCTGTAGTATTATCATAATGACAGTTTGATCGCTGTCATGTTTCTGTCTTATGTCAAACTGTTCAACCAGAAGACAGTCAAGGTCAGAGGTCATATGACATTCAGAGGTTCATGTGAAGATAAAATATTATTAAATAAAAAATAGTTTAAAAGTCCTGTAGTTCATCTGCAGTGTTTCTATCTGTTGTGAATATTCAACTAACCGACTAACAGAGCTGAGTCTGTGTGTGTGTGTGTGTGTGTGTGTGTGTGTGTGTGTGTGTGTGTGTGTGTGTGTGTGTTCTCCCTTTGTGTCTTTGTGCTGTTTTTATGACAACACAAGGAATCACACAAGTGTGACAAAGTTCACAGTCTCTCCTGGAAGATTTATATTGTTGCCCCGCCCACTAATACACCTGCACACACCTGACCAATCAGTATGAAGTGGGCGTGTCTGTCAGTTACTGTTCCTGTGATTTCAATCCCGTCTTATCATGTTAGAATAGACAGTAATCTGATTACTTTTCCAACTGTTATTATTACTACTATCAATAATAATAATAATAATAATAATAATAATAATAATAATAATAAACAAATTACCATTATTGACCATAACATCTGAGCTACAGAACCGACAGTCCTCCACATGTCAGCACCTCCACTGCTGGACAGTTCCTAGACTTCACACACACACACACACACACACACACACATTGAAAGGGGAGGCGGCTCTTTGATCTGAGAGCGGCTCCATTTACCGGAGCTTTAATCGGTTTGTACCAGGCAGAGAGAGAGAGCGAAAGGAAGGGGAGGGAGAGAGAGAGAGAGAGAGAGACTCCGTGACCGGAACGCGCTCTGCTGCACGCGGACTTCGGTATTTTTCTACCTACAGACGTCGCATCGTCACGCGCGGTGTGTGTCTGTTTGAACCGGGAGTCTCTCCGCCTGTCTGTCGGCATTTTTAAAGTCACTGTTGCTTCTCGTCGGTCCCGGCGTGTTTAGACTTTCACCTGTGCTGGATGCCAGGATGATCTGCAGACCTCCGTGAGGACCCTGAGAGCTGCAGCCTGAGGAGGGAGCCGACATACAAGACGTGACCGGACCGGAGAGAGTCGGCAGTCCCTCCGGTCTGACGCGCAGTTTACCGGGACAGAAGCCGGAGACGCTCCGCTGGTAGGTGACACATACTGGGATTCAACCCGCTAATAACCCGTTAAATTCACCGAGCTGCACACACTGCATCAGCAGCAGGACTCACACTGACAGCTGGACTACAAGTACAAGTAATACTATAAGCGTTAGTTATTATACTGTAGCTGCATGTGTGTATTTCATCATGTTATCTATTATTTATTATTCATTTCTTTGATTTATTCATTGTTTTTTTCCTGTTTGGACTGTAAGAGTGCCATGGATCAATTTTGATATGCTTCATGTTGATTGATTGATTGATCAGAAAACAAAAACCACTCTTTATATTCTCAGCATGCAGTGTCTTCTTCTTTGTTAGTAATTATTGAGGTATTCCATCTTAACTCTGGAATCGACCCAGGGACGTTACTACATGCAGCACTTCTTCACATCAGACAGCCTGTGTGCTTAAAACCGAAATGGAACAAACAAACAAATTTAAATTGGATTTGTTATGAATTTATGAGGCTCAGTTGAGAGACTGAGGAACATTTTAAATCTGAGTTTGACAATAAAATGTTAAAAGACATCAAACAGATTTTAAAAGTCTTGTGGATTCACCAGATCAATACTAAAAAATGAATATATGTTGGCATGTTTAACTGTGCATCATCAGTTTATTATTGAACATCATGTTTACAGATAAGCTCATCCTGTGGAAACAGATAAACACAGAAAGTAAAAGGACCGAGATGGGAACTTTGAGGTACACCTGACGTATCTGACGACCGAAACCAAAACTGAACCTGAGATTAAAATACAATAAGAAACCGAAGGAAAGATCTGTGACAACCAAAAGACAGTTGATCACCATGGTGACAGTTTTGGTCACAAAGAGTATTACTGGATAGAAGTGCAGAAAAATTCAACTCTGAAATACAAACGATACATTTGGTTTGTAAACTCTAAAGGTTCTCGTCCAGATTTGGCTTAATAATTACAGTTAATGCTGAAAAAACGAGTGTGAAACCAGACAGGAGGAACTGGAACAGCTGCTGCAGGTCAGCATATTTACCTGCAGCAGCTGTTCCATTCAGAAACACAAAGAGAGACAAACTGATGAAGAGCAGCTTCGACCTGTTTTGTCGGTGCTCTGAGCTGCTGCAGCGTTCAGCTTCCTGTCTGAGAGCAGAACGTGTTGTTGGTTCTACAGCGTTCTCATTTTAGAGCTCAACATTCAGACTGATTAGATTATTCAGTCAAGATGGCTGAACTATGCCAGAAACCACCAATAGGACTAATGGAACCAGTACAACCAGTAGAATGAGTGGAACCAATAAAAACCAGTAGAACCAGTAAAACCAGCAGAACCAATAGAACTAGTACAACCAGAAGAACCAGTAGAATCAGTGAGATCAATATAACTAGTATAACCAGTGGAACCAGTAGAACCTTTAAAACCAGGGAAACCAGTAGAATCAGTGGAATCAATAAAATTGGTATAACCAATATAACCAGTAGAACCAGTAGAACCAGTGGAACCAGTTGAACCAGTAGAATCAGTGGAACCAGTAGAACCTGTAGAACCTGCAGAACCAGTAGAACCAATGGAACCAGTAGAACAAGTAGAACCAGAGGAACCAGTAGAACCAGTAGAACCAATTGAACCAGTAGAATCAGTGGAACCAGAGGAACCAGTAGAACCTCTAGAACCCGTAGAACCAGTGGAACCTGTAGAACCAGTAGAACCAATGGAACCAGTAGAACAAGTAGAACCAGAGGAACCAGTAGAACCAGTAGAACCAATTGAACCAGAGGAACCAGTAGAACCTCTAGAACCCGTAGAACCAGTGGAAGCTGTAGAACCTGTAGAACCTGTAGAACCAGTGGAACCAGAAGAACCAGTAGAACCTGTAGAACCCGTAGAACCAGTGGAAGCTGTAGAACCTGTAGAACCTGTAGAACCAGTGGAACCAGTGGAACCAGTAGAACCTGTAGAACCAGTGGAACCAGTAGAACCTGTAGAACCATTAGAACCTGTAGAACCAGTGGAACCAGTGAGGTGTAGTTGGTCAGTCACAGGTGTGACGTGTCTTCAGTGCAGCTGTTGGTTGGAGGTGCTGGACTGAAACTCAAAGGCCTCTCAGCCTGAAACTTTAGCTGAATAACTTGTTCTTCTTCAACAGCAGAAGCCTGAGGAGTGTGAAGTATTGATACAGTACTGATGAATTATTGACACAGTATTGATGAAGTATTGATGCAGGAGGTGTTGGTAGTGATAAAGTCACGATGCAGGATTTATAAGGTATTGATTTTGAATTAATGACTTATTGATGCAGCGTTTATGTGTTAGTGTTGTGTTTTGATACAGTATTGATGAAGAAGAAATAAAGTATTGATGAGGCGCTGATGTAGTATTAATATGGTGCTGCTGTAGTTGTGATGTTTTACTTCCAGAGACCAAACGGAGGAAACAGGCAGAAACATAAAAAGACAGACAGGAGATGCTGTTCTTCGGTGTTTATTGTAAAGAATGATCAGATCTGAGTCTTTCAGGGTTTAAGGAGTTGATTCTTTTTACCCAAACTGACAAGTCAGCTCAGCTCAGTCTGCAAAACTGTATTTTTAATAGAATTTATTTCTGTCTTCCAAATGTCTGCCGGCTTTTTATCGTATTTTACATTTTTCTTTCCTGACTTCTTCTTTCATCATTTCTTCATGTTTCTTTCATCTTGAATTTTCTGCTGTGCTTTATTTTTAAAGTCTTTTAAAGTTTAATGCTTCAGAGAGAAAACATGGTTCAGTGTCGTGTTTTCACTGGTAGCAGTCTGAATAAATGCCATCAAACTGCTTCTGCTCGGCTCTGATTGGTCTGTCGGTCTGTCTGTCAGGTGGTGATGTCATCATGATGCTACCAGTCTCGAGGTTTAAAGGTCACCAGCCTGTTGGCATGGTAACCACCACTGCAATGCCCTGGTTGTCCATCAACAGTGAACCTGCCCCTCACTGGCTGTGGTTGGCCAGCTGGTCTGGGGCGGCGTACCAGGCCACGCCCCCTCTGGTCTTCTACCCTCCAGCTGTGTGGATACCTGAACACACACACCTGATACCTGAACACACACACCTGATACAGGTAAGACACACACCTGATACCTGAACACACACACCTGATACAGGTAAGACACACACCTGATACCTGAACACACACACCTGATACAGGTAACACACACACACCTGGTACCTGAACACACACACCTGATACAGGTAGCACACACACACACACACCTGATACCTGAACACACACACCTGATACAGGTAACACACACACACCTGATACAGGTAACACACACACACCTGATACAGGTAACACACACACCTGATACAGGTAACACATACACACCTGGTACCTGAACACACACACCTGATACCTGAACACACACACCTGATACAGGTAACACACACACACCTGGTACCTGAACACACACACCTGATACCTGAACACACACACACCTGATATCTGAACACACACCTCATACAGGTAACACACACACCTGATACAGGTAACACACACACCTCATACAGGTAACACACACACCTGATACCTGAACACACACACCTGATACCTGAACACACACACCTGATACAGGTAACACACACACACACACACACACACACACACACACGCACACACACACACACACACACACACACACACACACACCTGACACAGGTAACACACTCTTAATTCCTCAGTGAAAAGCATGAAATGATCTCCGGAGACGTTTCCCACATTAAGCTTCAGTCTGAGAACTGCAGAACAAAACCTTTTTACATTTTCAGTGTTAAACCGCTGCTGTCTCCAGGTTTATAGATTTCAAATCAGACAAGTCAAATGAAACACAGGAACAACGTAAACAGATCAAAGACTGCATTTCCCACAATCCTCAGCTGCTTCCACAGTCAGCCTCTGAACCTGGAAGTCGTTAACGCATGAAATGATTCGGTCAGCGTTATATTTAGTTATATACTGAAATAGACTGCTATATATGAAATATCGTTTGACTTTTACTTTATTAGTTTGTAGAACGTAAAGACGCGCTGAGCTTTATGTGATCTCATCTGTCGGAGTTAAAACAGCCGTCACATCTCTCCTTCAGTCTGATCTAAAGAGTCTTTAAGTCCGTTCAGCCTCCTCTGCAGTCTGGAGATAAGATGAAACTTTAATGATCCCTGAGGGCAAAGTGAATAATTGTCTGTTAATTATTGGTGGCGTTAATTATCTCATGCAGCTCTTCCTTAATTCTTTCTGCATAAACAGCAGCGACAGAGTTACAATCTGTGTTTAACATCTTATCAACAGGCCTTCTGAAGTCGTTTCACGGAGCTGATGTGATTTTTCTTTTGAAAGTTTATTTCCAACAAAGAAAAATGTCTAAAATCCTAAAATGTGGCGTTAAGTTCCACAGCCGTCCTGAAACCTTGACTGCAGATTATTCTGAGCTCTGATTCATCATGTTTGGAATAAAAGGTGTGAACCTTTTGTTCAGAGATGAAGAGAGATGAAGTGTTTTCATTTTCACGGTCATAATGGATCTCCGAGCGCTGCTTCACCTTATTGAGAAATCCTTTTAAGAATGTGAGGATGATGTGAGTGTTTTAAGAGCTCCTTCACTCGTACCATCCGTCCGAGAGAAACACAGAGAACATGTGAACACTGATGTTCTGTGATTATGCTTTTCATGTCTGCAAGGCTACAAGTTAGAGCTAAAACAGTTGCTGTAGCCAGGAGCGCTTTGCATGCTGGGATTGAGTTGTAGAGTCTGGTATGGAGGATTTATGTCCTGTACCAGAAAATTCTCTGTAAATTTCAATAAAATCCAAATAACTGATTCTGAGCAGATAAACTGTTTCGTTTGTTTCTTTGTTTTGTTTCAGTGGGAACGTCCGGCTGTTGAAGTCGTTCCTGTCCTCCCTCCATTCTATCGCTCTTCACCTCTTCATCCTCTTCATCCTCTCCCCAAGGTGAGCATACACACACACACACACACACACACACATTAGCAGCATTAGCCATGTTGCTAACATGCTAGCTTGTTTCCAGTTGGCTGAAGGCTGGATCTCTCCTGAGGAAGTGGGCGTGTTCCCGAGGCGAGACAAACACCTCCGACTGACCAATCAGATCATCCAGAGGCCAGGTGGACACGCCCTCAGGACCCGTCTGCTGCTCTCTCCCTCTCGACTCTCAGGTAAGACGTCACCTGATGAAGGTGGGTGGAGCCAGAGGCAGACGTTTGATTGGTGACGAGTTTGAAATCATCACAGTGGTTTGTTTCCTGTCCAATCAGAATCAAGTCTCGTTACTGACAGTTAGATTTGTTCTCACCTGTTAGCGGTGGAAGAAGTAAAAGTCTCTGTAAAGACAGGTAATTGTTTTACAGAAAATTATACTGTGACTATATGAAATAGTTTTAATAAAGTACATTAAGCATTTTATTGTTGTTATTTGATCTTCAGGACTTTATAAAAGTCACAAGATAAATCTGAATGACCGAGATGATAATTTGTGTAGGAAAGAAGAAAAAAACAAAGTTCTGATGCATAAATTTGGATTCATTTTCCAAAACTTTTCTATCATCTTTGTGTTTTTTGTGAAATAAATAATAAGTTTATCTCTTTGGATTAGATTTATTTGAAATGAAGTTTTAGAGGAGCAAACAAATCACAGACATCTGAAACATGACGAGAAGACACAACTGATTTTATGTGAAGTCTGAGAATCTTACAATGTTTGCGTTACACACACACACACACACACACATAAAGGCGTTGTCACATATAATCTGAAGGTTATTGGTCCATTTCAAATCGGTCAGTGGAGCATTACGGACATCTGGACTTGATTACATCTCTTTAAAGAGCTACTATTATGCTGATTTCCAGCTCTACATTTTCATTCTCCTCTAGAGAAACAATGAAAGACTCCTTCTTCATCTTATACTGGCCCTTCATGCAGCTCTTCAGTTCAGCTTCTGCCTTTAACAGGCGAGACAGGTGGAGATATTTGGAGCTGTTTCTGGAGCCGCTCAGTTAGAAATAATGCAGAGAGGAAAAGTAACAAGCAGAAACAGCCACAGTGATGATGATGACGATGTTTGATGAAGCGCTGCAGATGACCAGAAAACCCTCAGGTGCAACAGGTACACTACTTATTTTACTTTGTCCTGCTGTGTAATGGAGTCGTGGCTCGGCAAGGAAAAACAGCATGATGTTAGTGTAGCGGAGCGGTGAACCGGCACACTGTGCGTGGAGCAGATGACCATATAAAGAAATCCATCACCAGCCGACATTAGAGGAACTGCAGCTCAACACAATTTACATGTTCAGCTCCACTGATGCTCAGACTCTGAGTACAGATAAATAAACAGCAGGATCGTTGTTCAGCTTGTGGCTGTACAACAACAACATCTCGTTCAAATGAAGCGTCCAGATATGCAGTTTGATCATGTGACTGCAGGATGACACATTGGAGTGTTTTATAATCATCATCTGTCGCTGCTTTCCATTTATTTCATGATGTGACAAAGCTGTGTTGAAGGTCTGGTTGGGTTGAAGGTAAGATCATGGTTTGAGTTAAAATCATCACGATGTTGAAGAAGTTCACAGCAGTTTAAAAACAGCAGTCAGGTGTCCATATGAAAAGGATCATTCCATAACAAAAAGAGGGACTTTGGCACTAAAAAGACTGTAAGGTTGAAAGATATCTACTTGATTTGACTCATTTGGATGCTGAAGCTTCATATTAGCTTCATATAAACTTTTAAATACATTTTTTTCACAGAAGGAGGACTGTGGATTTAGTCCTCCATCACTTCCATTGTAAGGTCATTATGAAGGGAACTTAGAGAAACATATGGTGCAGGGTTTAAAGTTACTACTACCTTAAAGTTAGGCCACCTTCTTTGTGTTGTAATAACCATGGGGTTAAAGTTGGGAGACGATTGTAATTATGCTTTTTAAAAAACTGTCCTGTAAACGCCCAGTTGTAAGGTATATAAGCTACCTGAAAATGCTCCACTGGGAGCCTTTTCTCTGTAACCCCACAAGTGTGTTGCGTTGTAAAACGTTCCTTCTTGTCCAGGAAAATAAATTCAATTTAAACTTTGATTCTTCAGATCCGGTCTCCATCATCAAAGGTCATTAAGAAGAAATTCTTATGACAAAAAACCCTGTTGGGTTAACGCCTCCATCCTCCTCTGAATGAGAAAATCTGTCCACATATATAAACGTCATCTGAACGCCACCACTGCTCCGCCTCACAGTTACTACGGACGCTAGATGGCAGCTGTCACTCAAAACAACTATATCTCGTTTTTGGGTGACTGACATTACAACCTGTTTTGTTGTTTTTCTCAGGAGGACAGTCTCAGATCATCATAAAAAATTGAAGTGAGTGTGATTGTTTTCAACTTTAAAAGGCCAGCCAGCATTTTCACCTCATGAGGACTGTAGTGAGATATCTCTGCTGCTGGACTGGACTGTGTTTTCAGTCTTAGAGTCTAGATTGTTTGTGTTCATTCAAACAGAGTCTTTGATTTCTCTGTTGGTTTGAACACAGATTATTTGAGCTGCATGTTTTCCCTCCACAGCCGCTCAAGTTAGTTTTTGTTTGAGGGGACGCTCAGATGCCGTCGCAGGCTTGTGGAAGCCAACAAACGCAGATTAAATGTTCTTTTATTTTTGTGCGTGTGGGTGTGTGTTCATGTTGGAGATTTTCTGGCAGAAGCCCCCCGTTTCTCTTCAGTTTAGTTTGTCAGGATCATTTTGTCAGATTTACGCTAAATCGGTCTGCATGTTGAATTCAATTCTCTTAACTTGGACTTAAAACCACAAACAGCATGACAAATAAAGGCAACGCTGGTTCCCGACAAAAAGCCTGAGCAATAAAAGCAGATGTTCTGTTTAAACTGATTACATAACCAGTGAAAGGACTTCTCTGTTTTTATCTACATTCAGAAAAATCAGTGTAAGAAAAACACTGCAAAATGTTAATGTTTGATAAATGATCTCCATATAACCTACATTTATTTGACGTTTAATTCTGAGCAGCCTGCTTCACTGAGTTTGGTCAGACTGGCTGTCAGAGTGTTTTATTGTCCACTTCCTGTCCACACTAACCAGTCTGGGTTTGTCCATGAGCTGATATACAGCAGTGAGGACAAGACTAAAGCTCAGAGTCCAGAAATGAGACTGAGCCGAGTGCATTGAACACAGCTAGTAGCAGCTCGACCAATCACAGTCCAGCATCTAAACACAGACATTACTAGTGGTAGTGTTAGTAATAATGGAAAAACTCAAACTCTGTAATAAAACATTAAACACCAACCCTGTACTGTATACTGTACTATGTATACTATATACTGAATTATATATACTATATACTGGCCAATCCATCCATTCCATCTTATGTTACATAGGTGCTGCAAAGAAGTACTTATTTTATTTTATTTATTTATTTCATCTTGTTTTATTACTTTTATCCTATTGTGCCCACCTTTTTTTGGTCTGTTATGTTATTTATTGTGTCTTTTATCTTGCTGTGCAGCACTTTGGAAACCTTGTGTTTGTTAAAATCATGCTATATATTTAAAGTGGATTGGATTGGATAGAAGTAACATGGGTTCACTGCCCTTTAGATCCACCACCTGAAGGGATAAAGACTGGGGTTTGGTGCATTTGCAAACAGGCAGCAGGCAGGGGCGGGGACCTGGGCATGCTGATCTCAGGCAACTGGTTTTAGAGACATGCAACAACACCTCTCTGGTGGAGATGGAGCTGGTACAGGTTCACAGCACTGACTCTGGAACCAAACTCCTGTCTTCTTTTCCAGAGATGCCCAGAGTGAGAGGTGCGAGATAGTCGTGGGGATATTCATGAGTCCCCAGCGTAGCATCTCAGTGTTTTCCCTGTAATGAGATGATTGCCTCCTTGTGGCTACATCTTGCTGGGAGGAAGACTCTGACTGTTGTTACTGCACGCGCGCTGAATAGGTTCCGAGTATCTGGTCTTTTTGGAGTCTCCGGTGGTGCTCTGCAGGGGGCGTGGCCCAGCGAGTCCATAGTTCTTCAGGGATACATCAACGCATCCTCCAAATCTGAGGTCATGATGTTCTGCTGGAAAAAGGTGAACTGCTCCCTCTGGGCTGGGAGTGAGTTACTGCCCCAAGTGAATAAGTCCAAGTACCTCAGGGTCTTATTCACACTGAGGGTAAGATGAAGTGTGAGGTTGACAGGCGTTTTGGTGCAACCATAAGCATTAATGTGGGCATTGTACTGGACTGCTGTGGTGAAGAAAGAGCTAAGCCAGAAATCAGAGCTTTCAATTTACCAGTTGGTCTACATCCCAACCCTCACCTGTGGTCAGGAGCTTTGGGTAAAGACTGAAAGAATGAGATCACGGATAACAGTGGCCAAAATGAGTTTCCTCCAAGGGTGTCTGGGCTCAGCCTCAGAGATAAGGTGAAGAGCCTGGAGATCCGGGGGAGCTTGGAGTAAAGCTGCTGCTCCTTGGCATCAAAAGGAGACAGCTGAGGTGGTTTGGGCACCTGGTTAGGAGCCTGCGGCAGACCCAGAACATGCTGGAGGGAATACATTATTCTCCTGGCCTGGGAACGCATTGGGATCCCCTATGAGGAGCTGGAGGGCGTTGGTGAAGGATGTCTGGGCTTCCTTATTCAATCTGATGCCTCTACAACCCAGTCCTGGATAACTGATGGATGGATATATATGTATATACACACACACACACACACACACATATATATACTGTACTGTATAACAAATAAAATATTTGTATGACTGTTTTCTCAGCTCAGATTTAAGAGGAAACAGAGAAATCATGATGTTGTATAAGAACATTTAACTCTGAGCTTCACAGTGATTTCATTTATCTCTGAAACACATTTATAAAGAAAACCCAGGAACCTGCATCACAAAGATCCTTTCAGTCATGCTGATCATCAGTAACACTGTTCACTCTTTGTGGAAAATCTAGCAGTCAAGCTTCCTGTCATGATGTCTGCAGATGTGACTAATCGATCACAGGCGACAGAATCTTTCATATTTACATGCTTATTTTAAATCAAATGAGTCCTATCGCTAAAAAAGTTTTTATTTTAAACCACAAACATTCAATTTTAATGATGAATGCAACAAGTTATGTTTCAGCTGATCACACTCACACTACAAGACACATTCAGTATAATACTGCAGTAAATGTACTGCTCAAGTGGTAATATGTGTAAATATGAACTACAGATTACTAAAGATCAGAGTTTTTCTATTTGATGAGTGTTTGTCAACACGAGCAGAGCATCTTGCCGCATTAACCAGCTAACTGTTTACACAGATGTTTTATTGTCGCTGTGATGCTGCTGGCTGTCAACAGATTTAGGTCAGTGTTTCCTGAAAGGAGCACAAACGTGTGGAGGCGGACTGATCTGCCACACACACACACACACACACACACACACACACACACACTGAGATCTGCAATACAACTAAAATTAAATTGTAAATTTATAAAATGAACAGAATAGTGTCGACCTCTGACCTTTCATCACAAACAAACTGTTCCTCTTCTTCACTATAAATAACAACCTCTGTGGCAACGTTAGCTGTCAACATGTTCAGCTCATGACCTCATTTTTTGGGTCCCAAACTTTTCTGATTCATCCCGGAAGGTGTCTTCAGATGTTATGGAAGAAATTTCCGGAACAACAGAAAAGTTTGTTTCAGCCACAGTGTGAAAGTGTTGAACTGAATAAATAATAGACAGATGACTTTTCTTTTCTGTGGAGCAGATCTGGATGTTTCATCATAATGAGCCTCATTAACAAACAGTGTGTACGCACAAATCTGGACTTAAACCGTGCGTACAAATGTTTTAAACATGAATCCAGGATTCATCAGTATGTTTTTACTTGAATTTGTTCTTAGTCTTTGAACAAATTTGAACTGCTTTAGACGACACGTACCCACAAATCAGAAATGCCTCATGGTTTTAAAATTTTTTACCGTCAATATTTATTCAATGTAAACAGTTTATTAGAACCACATTATTTAAAAATGATTGGGTCTAAATGTGCAATATTAAAAAGGTGTGATATTGCTAATAATACATAATTTATTAACTAATTATAAATGAATAGCCAATACATTGTAATTCATAAATCATCATCACAAATGTAATGAAATTATTAATATATTAAAATTATGCTGTTCCCACTTTTTGATGACAATTGCTTATGTATGGCAATTTCCATATTGGAATGTGACAGTGATTAATTTCTCCCATCAGATTAGTCTGTGATATATGCAGCTGGTTATTCAGTAGTGGTACTAATATGTTCTGTGCACATATTAGTGAATGAGGCGGCAGTTGTTGAGGTGTTTCTGTCAAAATATGAAGGTTATTCAGGGTCAGGGAGGTGTTGGCACTGATGAAGGTCCTCTGACAGAAGACAGGTCAATATGTCTCTGTGTTTCCAGGTCGTGTGAGAAGAGACGCCACAAAGACCAGAGAGACTGAGCCAGAAGACTCCTCTTCCTCCTCTTCATCCTCCTCACTGCACCTCCTCTCTGTGTCTCCTCTCCACCAGCCTCTCCACTCTGCTCCTCCTCCAACAGGTGAGTCTGCTTTCCTTCCTGATCAGTGATCATATCATGGAGGGGAATCCATGTCCATCCATCCATGCAGCTAAAGAACAGACAAAGCCTGGCTAGAATTAACTTTAACTTTCACTTGAGGCTCAAGCCGTTCCACCGACACAATCTAACCGTGTTTAGTAAATGTTAACTCTAGCCAGGCTTGAATAAGCTTGTATTGTGTGTGTGCACGAAGCACATAAGCAGCCCACAACAGTCGATTGTTGAAAAGAAGATACTATGTCACAAGAAAACCCTGCAGATGAAACTATATGAAGAATATAAAGGAGTCGTCACCAAAAAGGATAAAACTAACGTAATCAACAAGGTGAGGGAGATGGCTTGGCAAATCATTCTGCTACAAATTTATTATTTTTTAAATGACATGTAGTTTCATACTGCAGTGTCCATGTATGTAAGTCCATACAAACGCCTACTCCACAAACAGGACTTTGTAAATAGAACATACTTCAAAATCAATTTCTTAGTCAAGTTGTACCATTTAATTTCTCAACAGTAACAGCAGGTTGGCTGAGTTATACACAGTTTTATACTTTCTATTTTGTTGAACCAAACCAGTTGCTTAGACACACAAGTCTGGTCACATTTCCAGATGACAAAGCGGCTCTCTTCCTCTGCACAATATGCCCAGAGGGGGAAAACAACCTCTCACAAGGCACTGATGTGCCTTGAGTCGCCAACTACTTGTGAGCAAGGCAGTCTAGCATGTTGTGTGCCCCAGCATGTTTGGACTACCAATGTAGGGGACAATCCTCCACGCTGATGACAGGCGCTGCTTTGAAGACATTTCTCAATACAGTCGTCCTCCTCTTCATCAGATTCAGTATCTGAAGCAACTAAGAGAGCTGCTTTCTGCTGTGGAGGTTCAGACATTTGTTTGCACTGGTTGCAAGCATCTCTTCCTTAAGAATGCCAGATATCAATGCCCACACCGCACACCTCTCAGCTCTGTGCAGGCACATGAGGTCCTTTACACCTAGAATCATGTGCTGTGGAGGCAGTCATACTTACTATAGCTGGCCTTTATCTCAGCTGAAAGCACTGGCACAAGTTAATCTAAACTGGCACGCATAAGCACTGTGTAGCCTATCAGCATTGATGCCTCTGAAAGTAATGAGCTTCACCTGTGTTCGCAGCCAGAGAGAGAGAGAAGGGAAATGGTTACCTGCAGGGCTCCGGCAACGTTGCCAGCTTCTGCAGTTTCTCCAGCCTATCTTTTGTTGGCATGGTGACATTAGCTTCCTGTAGGGCTAGTACATCTCTTACTGATTGTTGGTTGGTGGTTGGTTTGCACATGCTTCACCATCTCCAGAGTGGAGTTTCATCTAGATCTGCTGTTTCTCGAGTTCTGCAGTAATTGGTGGACTGTGCTAGCATTGCCCCATCATCTTTCAGCATTTGGAAAGTGTACCATCAAATGCTCTATTCTGCAGAGACACTGACAGAACGTTGAATGTTGTGCGCAGTCCATAAAGTGTTTAAATGACAGCTGCAATTGTGTTTCATGTGCTATCTGTGCTGAGTGTGCTTACTTTATTTGAAATGTTCCACTGCTTTGCTACATCCATAAAATGTTTGGTGCACGCCTCAGCATGATGTCCTCTGTTTTCATGAATGCATTTCTACTGTTCATTGATATAATGGGGCAGTAACCCCGAGGCAGCTATGATTCTCTAGTGATGACCAACAGGCACCAGTAAACATGACAGTCACTGCAAGTTCCAAGTCTTTAGCTACTTTTGCTCTCTTTTTCATACAGCTGGTGTATCCCAGTGATGACTGTGAGGGAAACTCATAAGTTGAGTTATTGGATGCTGTGGCTATCCATTAAGCAATTCCTACTGTTAGTTTGCTGGCGGTTGTCCATTGTTTTCCCCCAAATGTCAAGTGTGGTCTGTTGCTTATTACTTGGGCCAACTCTGTGGATGTTAGATGTGTGTTTGACGTGCATGTGATATCGCAGGCTGGATGGAGTCCTGTTATACCTAAACTCAGCCTGACAGTAACTACCTTAGTTTAAGCGAGCCATCTGGCAAAGTTTTGAAATGGAATTTCCCATTCAGGAAGCCTTTCTCCATCATTCAGCGATTCAGAGAGTATAGAGTGACTGATTCACTGGAAGGCCAGAGTGAATCAGATTATATTTAGTTTTTTTTTCACACCTGCATTCTGCAAAAACCTGCCCCTACTCTGCCTCTGACTGGCTCTGACCCTGAAATTTTGAAACCCTAACCATCTCACTCCTCATGCCTAAACATAACCAACGACTTTATGAATATGTGCACCAGCAAAATCAATCAATAACTAATTCAAATACATCAATACAATATAGATTGCTGTTGTGTTACAGTGCTTTGACAACATTTCCTGTTTACACGACGGCCATTGAAGCTGTTATTTAAGTTTTACTGAAGCTGAATGATGTGGTCTCAGTGTTGTTCCAGCAGCTCATCATGTGGCTGACAGACTATACTTCATCTCCACCTCAGGCCTCGTCCTTCTATTGTTTAGCTGCTCTTCAGTGCTGTTGTTTATTTTTAATCTTTGCCAATTAAAAGCCAGCTCCACTTGATTTCATGCTCTTATGGATCTGCAGCAGCAGCAGCAGCATCTGCTTTGGTTTCCTGCAGCAGCGAGACGAATCTGCAGCTCAGCGTGACATTATTGAAAGCAAACTGACTAACAGCAACATGATGAAAAACAACAGCAGGGAGCTGAAGGTCCAGAGGAGAAGAAACTGACAATAACTGATGTATACAAGTGTCCATACTTGTAGACTCACTGACTAATGGATTGATAAGTGATTAGTTTAGGATGCTTTTTGTCTGTTTCCAGATTTATGAAGTCATTTTGATCTTATTTTGCCTGTTGGAGCTCGTCAATAAAAACAGTTCGCTCTGATTAGAACAAAATCCAAAAATAACATCCTGTTCTACAGTTTACCCTGCCATGCTCTTTAGTAACTGTGTGTGTGTGTGTGTGTGTGCGCGCTCTGATGTTGTGTGAATAATAAATGATTCATCAGCTTTTATAAAATGTAAAATAGCTCATTACAGCTCTGTGTGTTTCTGCTGTTTGATTGTCCTGAAAATGTATGTGTGTTTGTGTGTGTGTGTGTGTGTGTGTGTGTTTATGTGTGTGTTCGTGTGTGTGTATGTGTGTGTGTGTATGTGCACGGTCATTTCTCAGAGGTATTGTTTAATCTCCTTCCCACAACCCCCTGCTCCTCTGATCCAGACGTGTGTATGTGTGTCTATGTGTTTGTGATAGTGTGTGTGTGTGTGTTTCATCGTTTCATCGGTGTTTGATGAGGTAATGAGTTCTGAATGGAGCTGATAAGGTCACACACACACACATACACACAGTCTCAGTCCATTATCTGTGTTATTGATCAGCTATCAGGTTAACGATGTGTATGATCAGCAGTGTAGTTGATCCACAGCCGTGTTGATGCTGTTTCTGCAACATTAGTGATGAAGGATCTGTCGTCACCTCCGACACTCTCCTAGCAGCCGACTGTCTCTCTGAGGCCTCCCTCAGTCCACCTGTCTTCCTGTTTCAGACATTAGGACCATGTGTGGCCTGACTGCTGTCTGTCATGGTGTCTGGGATCTTGAGTTTGCTCCCTACATCAACCCTCAGCTGTCAGTCTCTAGCGGTTTAGTGAACGATCTGCAGTGCTGCTGCGGCTTCGTTAACAAACCCAGCTGACTTCCTCTTTGGGTTACAGGTGTTGTGATGCTGCGACTGCCAGCACCAGGAGCCAAAGGCATAAAACTCTGTATGGATTCATGACTAAAATTGTGTGCAAATGCTAAGCCAGAAATATGCAGATGCATTCTTTTTGTCAGATGCATAACGCTGTGTACACATGGTTCTATTTAAAAAAAAAAACTCATTGTGGAACTGGGCACACAAACCTCATTTCCACTTCTACAATTATCCATAAATGGATGAAGATACCCTCAACCAGCCATTATCATATCAATATGCTGCCTGCGCTACCAGCTTTTACACCTGTTAATGAAACAAACGTGAAGGAAGAAGTGCAGTTGCACAGATTGCGTTGCACCAGTTTTCTAGCTGTTGGTGGTTCTCCAACAGCCGGAACAGTCATTACGCTTGACCATGCAGCTCTTTATAATGTCTGTATAAAACTCCCTGCCAGAGGATAATCGACATCACAGCACGCCACTCCCACTCTGCCTCAGAGAAATTGTGTGCATGCACGCAACTCATTCAGTTATAGACTTTACTGCTGGGACGGTTAATTCTCCTCAGTAGGCTGGTCATAAATAATACCTGACGTTATGTCTTCATGGTGTTATAATACTAATTGTCATTACTGCAGTGTTTAGAAGCTTATGTGGTGATTAGCAGACTATTAGACTAACCCACTAGGTACTCAACCTTAGTCAATGTGCAGATGTGTAACCCAGTGTATATGCTACAATTTATGAACTTTATATTACTGCCTGTTCATTTTATTCACTGTGTCTTACTGTCTTTACAGTCTTTACTGTCTGTAAAGGCAGTAAGGTTCATTCTTAGGTTAAAGCTTAAGTTATAATATATAACTATTCTGAATTAAAATGTCAGAAAACTACTAGATCTATGATATATTTTTGCTTCAGTTGTGTACTTACATTATTCCAAATGTTTCTGACCACATTTTTACAATCAACTTTTAAGATCTTGGTCAGTTTTAACTAAATCTTGTAACCGGATGAAGGATTTTAGTCATCAGACGTCTGGATATTAAGTTACAAGCGGAGCAAACGTTAGCAGCAGCTCGGCTCACAGCCCCTCCCAGACGTCCTGTGTCTGCTGAACGGTGTCGGAGAAACACTGATTTTTAGCATGAAACTGCTTTATTCAGTGTTTTTACCGGTTTTCATCCCTGGGTGCTTCTCCTTGGAGAGGAGGAGACCTCTGCAGTCAATTAGGCTCCTAGAAAAAACCTCCTGAACAACGAACAGTGAAGGAATCAGAACCAGAAACTGACTGCAGTAACGCCAACAACTCCCATGATCCCACACTACTTCACAACATCGCCAAACTCCGCCGTTAGTTATTGATTTGTTTTAATTGCGAGACCAATAGCGGCAGAAATTACATATTGTGCATTTAAACATAGGACACACACACACACACACACACACACACACACACACACACACACACATTTCTCCAGGGTGTAATTGGGTATTTTCAGCAGGACAGCTCATAGCTCATCTTTACAGGGCTCTGCTTTCTACTACACACACACACATACACACACACACACACTCACACACACACACACACACACACACACACACACACTCACACACACACTCACACTCATTGAGACATACAGCCAGTGTGTAATGGGCTGAGCTCAGTCGGTATTGATAACTGGGTGATTGATTGAAAAGGCTGAAATTGAGGTAATTTGCCACAGGAGGCATTAACACACTCAGGTGTGTGTGTGTGTGTGTGTGTGTGTGTGTGTGTGTGTGTGTGTGTGTGTGTGTGGTCTGTCATAGGCTGCTTGTGGAGACAAATTTCAGACTCCGAACCAGTGAATTGGAGACCAAAGCTGTTCCCAGTTGGGAAAAAGCTGATCTTTGAGTCAGCGTTTAAGGTTGGGGTTAGGTTAAATCTCCAGGAAATGAATGTAAGTCTATGTAATGTCCCCAAAAGTGACTATGGTCTGTGTATGTGTGTGTTTTGTAAGGTATAAAGTATTATGCTAATGTGTAACAGTTCATATCCTGATATTGAACTCCCATCATGTGCTGTAGTTGCTGTTATTATCTGTCTGTGGAGAAGAGGCTGAGAGGCATTGTCATTGCATTTCATATTATCTGTTCAGCTACAAACATGTATGTGTACAAATAAAAATAAAAACAGGTCAAACATTTTAATGACATTTTCATGACTGCTGACACAATAATCATCTTTTCCTCCTCATGTTTTTCTTTCCTGCTGATTAATAAATCAAAGAAAAACATGAATAAATCATCAGAGAAAAGGTAAAACTGCTGTAGCTTTAAATGTTTAAATCATGAAGTTCATGTTTACATCTGAGAGAAGCAAATGAATATTAAAGCTGCAGAAACTCGTCATGAAGACTCTCCTTCCAGTCTCAGGTATTGATCGATGATTATTGACAGTGGTGGGAAGTAGCTTAGTACATTTACTGAAGTACTTAAGTACAGGTATTTTTTGCTTTCCTTGAGTATTTCCATGTGATGCTACTTTCTACATTTCAGAGGGAAATATTGTACTTTCTACTCCACTACATTTATTTGACAGCTTTAGTTACTTTTCAGATGAAGATTTGACACAATGGATAATATAACAAGCTTTTAAAATACAACACATTGTTAAAGATGAAACCAGTGGTTTCCAACCTTTTTGTCTTTTGAAGTCTTTTAAAAAGCAACAACAACAAGCTCATAATACTTCTTCACTTTAACTACATCGAGGTCCTTTGCCTGTTCTCGACGTGTTTGCATGAGTCTCCGCCAGCTGCTCCAGTTTCCCTCCACCATCAAAGACATGTACTGTATGTTGGGGTCAATACTCCTGTCAGTGCCTGTGAACACTGGAACTGGCAAAAAGACCTGGAGTTGGTCCTCCAGTGCTGCACTGCGGCTGCCCACTGCTCCCAGTGTGTGTGTGTGTGTGTGTGTATAGGATGGGTCAAATGCAGAGGATCAATTCTAGTTCAGTGTATGTGAGTACTGAGAAATGGCAATAAAGAAATCTTAATCTTCTTCCCCCTCCTCCCCTCTCTCCTTGTCTTGCTTCCTTGCCTTTCTCCTCCATTGTCTCCTCCTCCTCCTCCTCTTATATTCCTCTCATCAGCAGTTTCTCTCAGGTGTCTGTTGGACTGCAAATGTGTGTGTGTGTGTGTGTGTGTGTAAATGAAGTTCTGTATGCTGTTGAGCGAGTCTCTGCCTTCTTCTTCTTCTGGCACTCTGCCTTATTGCATCTAAGCCATGGCTGATGGAACAACCGCCTGATCTGGCAGAGATTGTGTCTACTTGAGATCCTGTTTCAGCTCCAGCTAGTTTCCTGTCTGTATGTCCTGCACCTGATCTGCTGCCTGTCCAGCAATCACATGTGCTTGGCTTACCAACCACCAGTCTGTCTCACAGTCTGCTCTATCTCTGCCCCTGAGTCAGCCAGCCCTGACTGATCCTGAAGACCTCCAGCAGTCCCCTTTCTACCAGACCCCAGAATAAAGTGTGGTCTCTGTAGCTGCAGAGGCCGTCAGCTTTTTCTGCTGCACTGCACCCTTACCGACACTCAACCAGACCTTCAACTGTCAGCCAACACCCAGTCAGACTTCCACACACCGGCCGCCCCTGCCGACACCCAAGCAGACCCCCAACCATTGGTCGACACCCAACCGGACCTCCAACCATTGGTCGACACCCAAGCAGACCTCCAACCATTGGTCGACACCCAAGCAGACCTCCAGCCAATGGTCGACACTCAGCTAGACCTCCAACTTCTTGGCTGCCCTTCTACACAGCGTCACCGATGTCGAGGCCTCAGTGTCGAGGCCCTGAGCATCTCTAACAACCTCCAGAGCAGTCCCAGCTATACTGTTGACCTACAGAGCTACCCCGCCCATGTTCCCTGTCTTCCAGTCATGGCTTCCAGCCCCCGCTCTGTCTGCCCGAGGGTCTACCTGTGTCTGAGCTCTTATGCCCTGTCCTCCCACCATCCACCATCCATCGTCTCATTTTTGCTCCCTGAATGCCGTCTCCAGACTCAGCTCAGTTTGATCCCTGCTTTGTCTTTTCTTCCCCCTACCCCGCCTGGAGAAACATCTGGGAGATGTCCCTGGAAAGGGGGTACTGTCACGATTCTTGTTTGTGTCTCTGTTGCCCTTTCTGCCTCTGTCCACAACCCAGTACTCTTTTTTTCTAGTCTTTGCTGTTCTTCACCTGTCCACCAGATGCCCACAGACTTTCCTTCCTGTCTTCCACACCAACCTGCTCACCTGTTGCCACTCTGCAGTTGTCTGCACCTGCTGTTCATTCCCTCATTAGCTCCGCTGTGCATTTACTGGTCTCAGTCATTCACTCTCATCCAGTCATCTTGGTTGTTTCATAGTATTCTCGCATTCTAGCCATTTTGTATCCTATCTGTTACTTGTTACTGTCATTCCTGTCGTTTCGACCTTTTTGCCCCTTTTGGATTTTTTCGTCAGATTCGTACTGCCCCCCCCGTGAGCATAAAAGCCCTTCTCACTTACTCTGTCGGTCTCCAGCGTCTACACTTGGACCCTCCGCCCGTCTGACTCGTACACACCTGTGACACCTGATTATTTACCAAGTGTATTTAGGAAGTACTTAATGATAGGCTAGGTGATGCTGCAGGTTACAGTTTTCAGCATCGCGTCGCCGTGGCAACTATAGTCGGTGCTGATGGTGACAGCTCTGTGTTTCCATGGAAACCACAGACCTAATTTTCTTGCCCGTGATTGGTCGATCAGGTTCCATGTTCGGTTTGACTTTGACTTTAATGGAGACCAGGACGTGGAGAGGATGGAGGGGTGAGGATAGAGGGAGGATTGAGGAGGGAGGGAGGGGGAGATAGAGGGAGGGATGAGGAGGGAGGGAGGATTGAGGATGGAGGGAGGATTGATGAGGGAAGGTGGGGTGAGGATTGAAAGTTAATGAAGAAAAGGTGAGAAAATAAAGAAATAAATGGGATTAGAGGAGGAGGAGGGACGAGGAGACCAAGTCAGAAAATTAGATAGAGACACTTCAAACGAAGGGAAGCTACCTACTGCTGAGTATGTGTGTGTGTGTGTGTGTGTGTGTGTGTGTGTGTGTGTGTGTGTGAAGCAGCTTTGTCTAAAATCACATTGATGTTCACACACACACACACACACACACACACACACACACACTCAGAGTTAATCTCCCATTCAGATGAAGATGAACCATCCTTTTATATCCCGACTGAAAAAGAGAGCGAGGAGATGAAAGGTACTTTCTTCTTCTTTTCCCATGATACCATTTAGTCGACTCCGGGAAGATCCTTTCTGGTTGTCACAGTAACGACGTACCTGTCAGTCACTGCCTGTCAGGTGGTCTGTGTGTGTGTATGTGTGTGTATGTGGACATGTCCTGACTGTTTGTACAAAGATAACAGATACAAAGACACTGGGCCCTACATTTCCCATAATGCACTTGGATAGTCATGTTTTTTTATTAGAGCCATATCTTTGATCCTGGCTTTTAATTTTAGGATATTAAAGTATTAAAGTATCTATGAATAAACTTACATAGGCAATCTTCACACTGCCTTTGAAGCACCATGAGTTTTCCCGTCACGTGACCCAACGCAAAAACATCTATTGGTGCCTTTACATGGACTTTGCATGTAATTGTGCCACACAAGAAATTTTCTTCCCATTTGGTCTGAGCACACGATAAAGTTTATTTTCATTATTCGTTAACCTGTTGATTATTTTCTCACTTAATCGTTTAGTTGTTTGGTTCAGAAAATGGTTAAAAATGTGGATCAATGTTTCCCAAAGTCCAAGATGACGTCCTTGAATGTCTTGTTTTGTCCACAACCCAAAAATATTCAGTTTACTGTCACAGAAACTAAAGAAACCTGAAAATATTTAAGAAGCTGGAAACAGAGAATTTAGACAAAATGTTGATAATTAACATATGAATGAAACTTCAGAGACGACGCACCTGGTTGTTGTTTTTTTTTTTCACCTAAATATTTGATGTTGCAGTAAAATATCAGCTGGTAGAAAGTGCAGCGTTATGAAGTGTTTGTGGTTGTGTTCAGACTCTCAGGTCAGAGAAAGATCCTGCTCTCTGTTACACACAGAGAAAAGCCTGCAGTCACTGGAGCTCCACATTTAACTTACACCAGCATCTTTAACTAACCCGAACACACACAGGACGCAACGCTGGAAAATAACTCAGGACATTTACTCCAGTACAGTTTAGTTTTTACTGGAGTATTTCCATGTGATGCTACTTTCTACATTTCAGAGGGAAATATTGTACTTTCTACTCCACCTTTTCCCAACCTTTTTGGCTTTTGATGTCTTATAAAAAGCACCAACAACAAACTCATAATACTTATGCACTTTTACTTTTTTTATGCAATACAACACAACTGGGAAAACAGTTTAGTAACAGTCATCTGTTGTTTCCTCAGAACCATTTACTTCACTTTACTGTAGATGTGTTGACTGATTGCAGACAGAGGTGAAGGAAAAAAATTAATTAGATGACTCCTCCACTTTCATTGTGTGCAAATGACCTCCTTTATATTTGCAGTTTAATAAAGACATGCTCAGGATATGAGGCTTAACTGGCTTCATCAGGCTGTAGTGGTGGTTTTAGCTCACAGAGCATCTGATGTGTTCAACATCTAAACACAATCCAGCAGTTTAGAACAAAAGAAAATATTACAGATCTGAATCCTATCAACACATAATAATAATGATAATAAATTAGGTAAACTAGGTTATCATTTTAACTTTCATCATTGAGCTCATTAACATCGGCGTCCGCTCTCTCTCTCTCTCTCTCTCTCTCTCTCTCTCTCTCTCTCTCTGTCTCTCTCTCTCACTGTCTTGTGGTTTTGCTCAGGAAGGCCTCGTCTTCACAGAAATATGGAGTCTCAACAAATCTGTGTTTTTTATTCTTAAATGAAGGAATTAGGAAAACGTGTCTGTGTTTCCATGGTGCTCTTTAACGGCCCTCCAGTGAAGATGCTCGGAGTGTCTGAACGCATACTCCCGCAGTGTGATCATCACTCTTCATCCAAAACACTTGTGTTTGTGTGCATGAATGAGTCTGCTGGGGATCCAATGGTACCAATTAATATTTTAAACCGCATCGACCTCACTCTTAGATCTTTTAAACCATTAGCACAAGTTTCCTCCTAGTCCTTGTCATCTAAGTAAACACATACGTCTCTTAACTAAACACATTTGAGAGAAACCACAATTTTCTTTATTGGACAGTTTGAGAAATTTGGCTTTCAGGGTGTTAAAAATGGACACAACAAAGCTGAAACTACATCAGTAAAACAGAAAGAAAAAGAACAATCGGTTAGAAAAAGGAAAAACACGTCAGTCGCTCGAGGATTTCACTTGTTTTTTGTGATTATTGCAGCCAAAAATGTTTGATTTTGTGATGTTTTATGTGCATTTATTGCAGTAAAATTGCAGGAACTGTAAAAAAAACTGTAAAAAAAAAGTAAAATAATGTGATTTTACTGCCAATAAACAGTCCATCACTTCCTACATGCTGTGATGACGTAGGCACCATCACTATGTCTGCTGATTTGGACATTTCATGTGGAGAAGTTGCAGCAGTTGAACTAAATTACAGGTGTCACAGATATTCGCAGGCATTTCTTGAATTGTGGTGAATTATTATGTTCGCAAAATGGCAGTTTCCTGGAGAGACTGTCTGTGTGCTGTCGTCTTCAGATGTGATGCAGCAGGTATTCACTGGTGCTGAGTTTCAGCCACACGCTGCCCTCCACCTTCACACACAAAACCACAGGCAATTATTTAGACTGAAAACACCTCTCTATTTCAGGAGGGCTGATTTCAAAGACTGTATCAACGTGATTGTTTCTGATGCTTTTCTTTCACAAGAAGCTTCTGGTGACCTTATTAATGCAGATAGTCACAGTGGCTCAGGAGACACAGATATTCTAATGCGGGTCCTTTTTCGTTTTTCCTCCAAAACAAGGATGGAGTGGAAGAGGTTAATGAACACACAATCTGGCATTTCTCTCGTTTCTCCTTAATTAGCAAAGAAGTCAGGAATCTTGCATAATAAATACAGAACAATCTGTTTAACATTCAAACAATAGAAACCACATCAACCACATGAAACAGTCTAAAGGTGAAAAGTAAATATTAACCTTACATCAGTTCTTTCTGGTTTGGAGGGAGAAGGGGGGCGTCACAGGGTCCTGTGGGAGGATCCTGTCACGGGTGGGGCGGAGACTTTTGATTTAACGGTCATGTTCTTCTTCTACTGTCATACTGTGTGTTCATAAACACGCTGCTTCCTCTCTGTCACCACAGCAGTCACCTCACCTGCAACACAACAAACAAGACCTTTGATTCTGTAGCACAGGAGGAGAGTTAAGGGTTAAATTACCTCAGTGAATCTGCAGATACTGCAGACCTGCACACACACACACACACACACACACACACACACACACACACACACTCACACACACACACACACACACGCTGCCTGTGGTGTGTTTTGCATTTCAACACGACACTGATTAAATTCGTCAGCAGAGAAGAACTGAGAGGAGACGAAGACGATCTGTCGTTCATTCACACAAACAAACACTTTCTGCTGTCAGCGGCTCCGAACGGCAGGACTGCTGCTGCACACAGCGGTAGTTAGTAGTAATAGTTAGTAATAGTTAGTAGTAGTTAGTAGTACTAAGTACATTTTAAATGTTTTTAAATCTTTTTGCTCACATGACAAAATCAATTATGTCATTTTGTAGGCGGGGCTTACCAGAAGTGGGCGGTACCTCACAGAGAGAAGGAGGCGTGGCCTCTCATTCTAATCAATCAGCGGCGCAGAGGGGCGTGGCTGCGGCCAATCATCAGCCTGGAGAGAAGACTGTGTTCACCAGTACAGGTAGAGACAGACAGGCAGGTGTAGTGAGACAGGTGGAGACTTCTGGATGTTAAAACCTCTCTCTCTCTGTCTCTCTCTCTCTCTCTCTCTCTCTCTCTCTCTTACAGCAGTGTGTGTTTGGACCTGTCTCTCCCTCACAGCTCAGCTGCATTGATAAGTGGCCTGTCTTACCTTTCCAGGTGAGTCTGTCTGTCTGTCTCTCTCTCACCTGTCTGTCTGTCTGTCTGTCTGTCTGTCCCTTTAACTGACTTTAATCTGTCTTTATTTCAGGTCATGAAGGACGTTCCTCCGTCTTTCTTCTCCTCACGGTTTTCTTCTAGATTCACTCTGCTGACCAACTACAGACGCCGTAAGACCTGACTGTCTGTCTGACTGACTGTCTGTCTGACTGTCTGTCTGTCTGACTGACTGTCTGTCTGTCTGACTGTCTGTCTGTCTGTCTGACTGACTGTCTGTCTGTCTGTCTGTCTGTCTGTGTGTCTGTTCGTGTTGTTCGGGGTTTTTTTGGGTTATTTCAGGATGCTGATCTCATTCTTTGGGTCTGTTACTGATGGTTTGTGACATCACGGTCACATGACCATGTGTGCGCTGTCACAATGTTTCTTCTTCTCATGTTGGATCCACGTTCGCTGGAGGAACTCTGTTCATCATTTACTGAAACGGTTCAATCACAAAGTTCATAAAGTCAAATTAGAGCGGAGGTTTATTAATCTGAGTGTTTGAATAAATACTCTGTTTGTTTGTTTGTGTCAGAGAAGCGAGGGATTGGTGGAGGTAAAGTCTCCTATGGAGGAGCACTGCTGCTGAGGACGAACAGAGCAACAGAGGAGAACAAACAGGTGAGGCTCAGTCATCAGGTGGTTATTGATCAACCAATCAGTTCACTAATGTCTCTACTGAACAGTCGCTGATTGATTTGCTGTTTCCACATCAGATTCAGGTCAGCCTGTGAACAAAGCTTCACCTGTTTGTTTGTTTGTGTTGATGGATAATTCATGCTGTGTGTGTGTGTGTGTGTGTGTGTGTGTGTGGTCCAGGTATTCCACACATTGTGGGGACTCGCTTCCCCTTAAAGTAAATCATTCATTTTCGAGTAAAGACTTAAAGTTATGGTTAGTTTAGGGTTATATTAAGGTTAGGATAAGTCTCCAGGAAATGAATGTAAATCAATGTAATGTCCTCTGAAGTGATAGAAACTGTGTGTGTGTGTGTGTGTGTGTGTGTGTGTGTGTGTGTGTGTGTGCTGCAGTGTGTTAGTGTGTCCTTAGACAGAGGAGAGGAGGAAGATGAGGAGGAGGGAGGTGAACAAGGGAGAAAAGACAAACGTCCTGTCGCATCCACTCCTGTCCCAGGGTCGCCATGGTAACTGCTGCTCTCTCTCTCACACACACACACTGACACACACACTGACACACACTGACACACACTGACACACACACACACACACACACACACACACACACACTTTACAGTTTATTGTTACTGATGATTATTGATTTTTCAGGCTTTTGTGTGCAACAGCTGCTCTGAACGTTTCTGGTTTCTGATGGTTTCTAATGTAACTCCTTCAGCGGTGTTACTATGACAACCGTGAGTCGCTATGGCCCGGTGCAGTGCTGAGTGTTTAAACAGGTTGTTTGACATCAATCAGCTGTTTTCACTGCTGACACAAACAAAGTGAATGTTTGCAGTCTGTGACTCAGTGGATCTCTCTGCTCTGATTGGTTGATGACAGCACTGGGCGGGGTCTGTCTGTGTGTGTGTGTGTGTGTCTGTGTGTGTGTGTGTGTGTGTGGATGTGTATGTGTGTGTATGTGCGTGCAGGTGTGTGGTGTGGACCGGAGATGACCGGGTCTTCTTCTTCAATCCCACAATGCATCTGTCTGTCTGGGAGAGACCGGGCGAGCTGATTGGCAAAGACATCAGCCAGATCATCGAGGACCCGCCCCACAAGAGGAAGAAAACCACACCTGATGGTCTGTCACAGAAATAACAGTAGAAATAATAACAGCAACAACAATAATAATAATAACTCTGTGTTGAACTCGTCTCCTTCTGACAGACGGCAGCTCCAGCTGTCATTCATCTGGTCTCCACGGAGACGATGAAGAAGATGAACACAACTCCAAGAGGAACAGGTGAGTCTGACATGATGAGTTTTTCTGAGGTTTTCTCCCTAAAGTAACACATTTATATATTTATGTATGAATGAATAATGAGGTGCAGATAAACAGCTGCTGTCTGTCTCTCTCCAGAACAGAGGAGTCCATGTCTCTCGTCCCTCGTCCGGGAGACGTCAAGCTCCTCCCACTGGAGCTCCGCATCACTCATTTTAGGGAAATGATGCTGGAGAGAGGGGTAACACACACACACACACACACACACACACACACACACACACTGTGACTCATTTTCCCATCACTTCAGTAGAGTCACTTCCTGGAGAGTCGCTCTGACCCTCTCAGCAGATGTTTACATCAGAACAGACTGAGCACAATTTCAGCAGCCAAAGTGATCAATAACCAGTGATCACGTTGATATCTGTGATAGCTGTGTGTCTCCTCAGGTGTCGGCGTTCTCCACCTGGGAGAAGGAGCTCCATAAGATGGTGTTTGACCCTCGCTACCTTCTGCTGACCTCAGACCAGCGAAAGCAGGTTCAACAGATAGCTGACAGCTTGTTTTAGAAAAGCTCTGACGTCAAAAACACCTGTGTCGATGTGGTCTCTTAGCAACGGGTATCAGGTGTTATCACCAACACATCTGTCACATCTGTATTAGCAAGTCAACTCATGTGTGTATGTGTATGTGTGTGTGTGTGTGTGTGCAGGTGTTTGATCAGTTCGTAAAGAGCAGAGTGAAGGACGAGTACAAAGAAAAGAAGAGTAAACTCCATAAAGCTCGAGAGGAGTTCAAACAGCTGCTGGATGAGGCGAAGATCACCAGCAGGTATCTGTCATTCATTATTCACCACAGCACAGTTAATTATTCAGCCATGTTCCTATCAAATCTGACCTGAATGCAGCTCCTCACCTGGACCAGCAGGTGTTTATCTGCCTGTCAGATCAGTGAGTTGACTCAAATTCAGGCTGACAGGTGACGCTGTGGTTGGTTTGTCTGCTCCCAAAACATTAGTCCATCCAGGAGTTTTTCAGCTTTGGTGTCACTGTGTTTGGAGAACTAGTGTTCAAAAGCTAAAAAAAAAAACCTCCACTGCATTTATTTGACAGCTTTAGTTACTTTTCAGGTGAAGATTTGACACAATGGATAATATAACAAGCAAATAAAGCAAATAAACGTCTATGAGTTGTTGACATCTCCATCAAATAGTGATTTTACACGCTGCTCTAACACTGATGCTTCACTATTAATAATCTAATGATGTCATATATAATAATAATATATCAGTCAGAGGGACCAAACCACTACTTTTACTGCAATACTTTAACTACATCAAGCTCATAATACTTATGGACTAAGTTGCAGAACTTTATTGAAAAAGTCCTTAAATCAGAACCAACACACACAGAAAGGAAATCATCATCATCACTCTGAAGTCCTGTTTGTCTCTCCGCAGATCGACCTTTAAGGAATTCTGTGTTCGTTACCGTGGCGACCGGCGGTTCAGTGCTCTCACCCGGAAGAAGGAACAGGAAGTCCTCTTCAACCATTGCATCGCGTCCTTAAAGAGACGGGACAAAGAGAACCGAGCGAGACTGAGAAAGATGAGATGAGAACCTTACAGAACCATCCAGAACCTTTTTATAACTAATCCAGAACCTTACAGAAACCTTCCAGAGACCCTTCTGTTCTGTCCCACCACACCCAGCATGTCGAGGACTGGACCTCACTGACCGGTCCTGGTCTGGTTTCAGACTCTGCTGGCTCTGATGGAGAAACTGGACCGGAACCAGATGTTAGTCGTGACTTTAGGATTATCAGCTTCTCTCTGAAGTCTGAGTGGTTTTGAGTTGTCGAGGTTCAAATTTAAACTCCTCATTATTAACTGTGACAGACAGTACAGATCTGTTTTATTAGTCAACATAACAGACACACTTATATTCTGTTCAGAACAAATTTGACCCATTTTTACATTTGAAAGCAGTAAAAGATTTCCTCTAAAATGCATACACAGATATACAGAATATACGAAAACAAAAATATTTCAACATTTTAAAAACATTTTAGTGCAGCTAATACAAATTTTCATAGAGTCACTTCCTCTTCAATTTTGCTGAGCTTTGCTGTGATTATTAAGGCCAAAAATGTTTGAGTTTGCAGCAGCTTTTCCCAAAAATTGTGTTAGAAATTGCAACATTTTATGTGCTCTTTTTATGGTAAAGCAGGAGTTTTTAAAATTAATGTGATTTTTAAAAACTCCTACCGATAAAGAGTCATATGTGATGACTTCACTGGATTAAAAGCATCCTTATTCATAGAAACAGCTATATTTCAGGTCTGATGTTTGGTCTCAAAGTTATATAAAAAAATAAAATACTGCACTCCATTAATAACCGTTATTAAATAAACTGTCAGCTCAACTTTAGCAGCAAATAAAATAAGCCAATAATGTTATTAAAATAAATCCATCAATATAAGAATATAGTTTCATTTCCAAAGTGCCAGTTTTTATGTTTGAGGTAGATTATGTCCATCTTTGCTGTCCGAATAACTTCTAGATATTAAAAATAAAATACAGTACAGTTCTCTTTTTTAAAGATTTTTTTTTTATTTGAAAGTCAGTGTCACAAGACAGGAAACAAGTGAAGAGAGATGAGTGTGACACGGAGCAAAGGTCCACTGGCTGGGAACTGAACCACAGATGTTACAGTTATATGTTATGCACCTTAACCATCAGGCCACCGGGGACCCGCTACCAACAAGCCCTCCAAATTAAACCAACATATGGGTCGTTTGACCACATGACTCAGAACGACCCGATGGTGCATTTTCTAATCAGGCGCCTTCATCAGCGGTGATCAGGATGACATCATTTCTCAATTAACTGTTAAACAAATAATAATGTTTTATGATGTGACAACACTGTAGTTCAGGTCTGGTCAGGTTTAGAGGAAGGTTTGGGTTAAAATGATCACTTAAAACATGGTGTGGGTTAAAGTTACAGCTTCCTTAAAGTTAGACAACATTAGTTTCCATGGCAACAGTAAACACCACAACAATCGTAGACCAGGGCTATAGGGCTGTAATAGCAAAGGCACGATCACGCCTGTGTTTCAAGCTAGATCATGGCACAATGAAAAGTGACTGGTCAGCAGACCTGAGTGCCTTTGATGGGATGTGTGGATGTAAGAGATCAGACAGATAGGTTGGAGCTGTCCGTTCAATGATTTACGGGCAAACAGTAAAATCTTAAAATCAATCCTAAAACGTACTGGGAGCCAGTGGAGGGAAGCTAATAGACGGGAAATGAAAAGACAAGCTGCAGCATTTTGGACCAGCTGTAAGTGAGAGAGGGAAGCCTGACTAACACCAACATAAAGGCCGTTACAGTAGTCAAGCCGGGTATGAGATAGCATGTATGACCCTTTCAAAGTCATTAAATGATACAAAGGGACTCGACCCTCTATAGAAGCCTTAGCTGAGTTTATCTGTTTGTCTGACTTCACTGTCCATGATCACATCCATGCAGCGGGTGTCACTTATGGTTCCAGGGAGCACACATTCATATGAGGGGCATCACAGGAACCGCTGGGTCCAAACATCAGGACTTCTTGTTCTGCTTAAGGCCGTCCAGTCTTTGATGTGTTTGAAACAGTCCAACAGTGGTTTTAAACAGTTTGTGTCGTTCAGGAAAATAAACCTGCGTGTCATCTGCATAGCAGTGGAATGAGATGCCATATTTTCTTAAAATGGACTCTAAGGGGAGCAAGTAGAGTGAAAACAGGATTGAGCTGAGAACAGTTTTATAGTTCTGTTATCTGAGCTGCGTTGCTTCTGCAGGTCATACCTACCACAGCCACTAGATGGCGTCTGTCACTCCAACGTAACTATAGGTTGTTTTTAGCAACTGACATTACAAGCTGAACACATTTTTAAATGGTGTTTTTTAATGATCAGCTGATTTTCAGGTAGAAGTTTCTAACTCTGAGAACTCACTTTTCTTTTTTGGTTTATACATTTCTATCTGCTGATGAATTAGTCTGACTTTGTTTAAATACACAAAATCAATCTATGAACTACTGACGGAAGTTATTATTTATATTTGGGCGCATATATGTTTCAAATTTAGACATGAATACATGAGGTTTTCTCTGACTGATCTGAATTGATAACAGTTAAAGTTTCCATGATTCTAGTCATTAATCAGCTGATATTTTCTCTGCTTTGTTTTGTTGTTTATTTGCTGTTGTTCTTCATTTCAGAACATTTCTTGCTTTTTTCTGCATCCAGATTTCTTTAACATCTCTTTTGACAACCGTTGGTCTCCGTCGGTGTCTGAGCTCTGAATGTTTCTGCTGTAGGACTCAAGTTATAACGTTAAACACGCACAAACCCAGTTAGCAGCAGGTAGCATTAGCATCAGCAGCCAGCAACCTCAATGTATCTCATATTCTTACAAATTAACATTTTGGCTTTAGTCGCTCATTTGTTAAGTGACTCAAGTCGTTAATAACAGTAATTACTGCAAAGAACTATGCTAACTGCATAATGAAACTTAAGCTAACTGACTAGCATGGTAGCTAAAGGTAAAAGTCTGAATTTAACTCAGTGTTTCAGTGTCATATATAATGAGTTTGAAAAATAATTCATTTGGAGGTCACATGGTAAAGAAGCAGGCTCCTGATTGGTCTACATATCTGAGCATGTTTGAGACTGATTGTTTTCTTTCATCTTCTTTTCTTGTTTGAGGCCAAAAATGCAGAAAACAAAGAACAGTTTGATGTGAATAACTGATGTCAGATAGAATCTGATAGTTCTACAGTCACAAAATGTTGGACATTAAATAGATATTTTTTTCAGCATTAAGGTCTGAATGCTTTCAAAGCTTCTCCATCCTGCAGGGATTCAATTAATTTTAGGCCAAAATGTTGTCAAATTAAAAAAAAAACAAGTTTCTCACTGCAGATTATAAAGATAATGGAGGACACAGTTGGTGTCCTTTATTCTGAAATAATTTTAAATAGGATGAGCTCGGTCATGTGACAGTCGTTTGTGTCACATGTTCTTTGATAGCTCCCAGAGGATGATCTCATTGGTTCAGCCAGGAGAGAGGCGGAGCTATCTGTTGTGTGATTCTCCTTCATGTCTGATGTGTTTTTATTGACGTGTTTGTTTTCAGGACGCTGTTGTAAATAAACAAGCAACAACATTTTCTAAAGTCCACTGTGACTCTAAGTGATGTACAGTAAACCCCGCCCCCTCCCGTCACCTGTCAGCACTATGCTCAGCTGTGATTGGACAGATCCTCCAGTTCCTCTGAAAGTGTCCTGATGTTTTGATTGGATGTTTTTTTTTTTTAGTGTCCTGACTTCTCATTGGACAGTGTCTGTGTGTTGAAATGATCTTTGTGCTCTGACGTTTCATTGGCTGTCGTTCATGATGTGTTTTCAATTAAACTGTTTGTTTGTAAAACACACGGTTGTTGTTGGTGTAATTGTTTACTGGTGAGTCGCTACGACCTGCAAGGTGAAGGCAAGTCAGAGGGACTAAAGCACTGTTTTTACTGCAATACCACAAAAAGCTCAAGTTCCACAGATATAAGAGTCATATATATATATATATATATATATATATATATATATATATATATATATATATATATATATATATATATATAGTTATACGCTATGATGTAAGGAGGAGTGTTGAACTAGAGGCATGTTTATGAAGTTATTCCTCTGACTTCATGGAGTTTGTTTCTCTATTGATCACTTTTGAATTCTGTTGATCAGCTTTGTCCAAACTAATCAGACATTGATCAGCATGTTTTCATATCTTTTTATTTCTCAATATCCTGTTCTTCTTCTTGACTTTAGTTTGAAGGATTATTATTATTGTTGTTGTTGTTGTTGTTGTTATTATCGTTGTTATTACTGTTGTTGTTGTCGTCAGTCTGCGGTGAATCACCTGTCTGTCTCTCTGCAATCACAGTAATTCAGCCACCTGCTGCTCTTCGTCTGTTGCCATGGCAACTCGAGATCATGACAGACGGAAACAATTATTGGATGTTAGGCTGCACACACACACACACACACACACACACACACACACACACTAGTAGCTGCAGTGTTAAAGGGTTAATCTGCCGTCTGGTCTTCACAGCAGAGAACAACCAGACGCTGCAACGATTAATCGATCAACAGCAAATCAATTGATCATTTCAGTCATTTTCTGAACAGGAACTCCAAATATTTTCTGCGTCCAGCTTCTTAAACATCAAAGGTTTTCTCTCTGCGAACAGAATATTGATGAGATGGACCGAACAACGAATCAGTTAATTGATAATGAAAACAGCTCATGTTCACTCAGACTTCAGTCTAATGTATTGATCAGGTTGATCTGTGATGAGTGATCAATATATTTGAGCATGCTCTGCATCATTGATCAGATCCTCATCATTCTGATCAATATTCATTTTACTCTATATACCCTTCCTCCTCCTCCTTACCTTCCTCTTCCTCATCTCCTCTCCTCCTCCGCATCCTCTCTCCTCTCCTCCTCTTCCTCTTCCTTCTTATCCTCTTCCTACTCTTCCTCCTCCCCCTCCTCTCCTCTCCTCCTCTTCCTCTTCCTTCTTATCCTCTTCCTACTCTTCCTCTCCTCTTCTCTTCCTCCTCCCCCTCCTCTCCTCTTCCTCCTCTTCCTCCTGTCTTCATTTTAAAACTGTCAAATCATTTTGACATGAAAATGTTGCAGAAGCGTCGCTGAGTGTTTCACCAGAAAATTACCTGTCAGAGTGTTTCTGTGTGTGTGTGTGTGTGTGTGTGTGTGTGTGTGTGTGTGAGTGTGAGTGTGTGTGTGTGTGTCTGTATGAGTGTGTGTGTGTCTGTATGAGTGTGTGTGTGTGTGTAGTAATTGTTGGTTAAATTCCTCCATGTCTGATTGGTTGGATCGAGACATTTCTTGTTGTGGATACAAATTCAGCTTTTAGCCTCCTCATTTGTATTCAGATGCACATATTCATACACACACACACACACACACACACACAGGAAAATGCTGAAAAGCTGTTGTGTAGCAGGCTGTAAAACTAATAAACACACAAATCCAGATCTTCAGTTCCTTCCTGGAAAAGAAAGAGATCCAAAAAAGAGAGTTTTGTGGCTTCAAGCTATCCGGAGACGAGATAAGAAGGAGAAGCTAATGAACCCAGTGTCTTCCCCTCTATGTGCGTGTGTGGGAAACACACTCAAACTGATAATGTCTCTCTTTTATAACTTACAAAGGAACATAACTAGTCTTTACTAGTTAAGACTAGTACTAAACTTTAATAGTTATGTTAGTGAGGACCACTGTGTGGTCATTGATCTAGGCTGAAGGATCAGCTGACCGATCAACATTAATTTATTGAGATATCACAAATGTTCAGGTTCAGGCAGTTAATTACCAGACATGTCTATGAAACAAAGGTTTGTTTAACATGAATGAATGCATACAAACCTGTCAAAACTCTCAGCTGAACACACACAACTGCATTAACATCTATCAAATCTGAGGTTTTCTATCCCCAGAGGGAGGCTGGCCATGACGTTTTGTAAAGGAACTGTCTGGTCTGTAAGGCACGATGGGTTTGAATGAGTATGAAAATGATGTGAATCATATGCTTTGGCCTTCACAGTCACCACATCTTAACCCAGTTTGGACTGACGTCACAGACAGAGCTGTCCACCACCATCATCAAAACACCAAATGCAGGAATATCTTTTGGAAGAACGGTGTTCATCCGTTCAGAAGTTCAGAAACTGTAGAATCAATGCCAGGGCTGAGGAGCACCATTCTTCATTTTGTGTTATGCTGATGGTGGTGGAGAGAGCTGTCAGTCAAAAGTCTCCCACAGGTGTTCAGTGGTTGTTCAGGTTGCCTTTGAGGACACAGTTCTGCTTTCTGCTGAGTGAAAGTGGAGACAAGCTCCTAACTTCAAAGCAGCGGTGGCTGAAGAGAAACCTTGACTTTCTGAAACCATTTGTGGTTTCCCGCCCAGTGAGAGCAAGTACCTCTCCATCCTAATGCCCAAAGGGACACTGAAATTGTGTTTTGATATTTGGATGAACACTATTCCAAAGATCCACAAACTGCTTTGGCTCACATATGTTTGTTGAGTCCTTATGGCTGCTCTAAACTTTCTGTTGGGCTCCCACTACTTCCTACCTACAGTATTTTGAATGCAGGTTGCATTGTATTTATAGTGCACTAACGTTACTCCTCTAATGGCACAGTTATAGTTTTATTATAATAATAATATAAAAATTTTGCAAGAATTATTCTCTTCATTGAATTTATTCGATGTTAAACAAATCAAAACAAAAAAAAGAAGTAAACAGCCTGACTTCAACAGAAACTGATGTTTTTATATTCTATTAAAAAACATGAAACCAACAGTGTGACAGAAAAATATGTTGATATGGGGTTACATGTGCTCAGCGTTGAAGGGAAATAAAAGCCTCTGATGAATCTTCACACACTATATGTGTCTGTCATAATGTCCCTCAGCTCTTTGGACCCTCGGATGGGATTTCGTGACCTGCAGGCTGCCACATTTTTAAATGCCCCTTGGCCGTCTCGCCTCCACACTTCTGGGACCATCTCATGGTCTGCACTCTCCCAGTCAGCCAATGTGGTTGGCGTGTTGGCTTCTGACCTGCAATCTCTCAAGTAATTCATGATGTCACACATGATGTTAGGGTTATCTTCACCGCCTTATCTCCAGGATCCAGACAGACTGTAGTTCTGAAGACCCAGACTCTGTTCATTAAACTGTTGCCAAAAGCATTTTCGTCAACCCGCTGAGCTCTTAAGAGGAGATAGTTATAGATCCTCTAGTCATGATCCAGATCTCTGTGTGAGCACGGCTTCTGCAGGTCAAGCTGTAGGCGTCGTCTCCGTCAAACATGCGAGACATGGCAGTGTTTGCTGTTAGGCAGGGGTTCAGGTGGGGGAACATCCACGGCTCTGCGAAGGTTAGAGCAGACCTGGATCCCCACATTCACATAAACAAATCTATAATTCACATCTTTAACAGCCATTAACGCCACAGAAAGGGGCTTTTGTAATTGTGGAAGGTGCTGCCTGAATGACCGGAGGGCTGCATGTATATACGCTTTCAATCCAGGACGTGAAGGAGGTTTAGTTACTGCCACTTCTCATAGAAATCCTTGGCTATAGCTCTTTAGTCAGACTCACTGATCTCTCAGTGTTTTTGTAGTGTTTTACCTTCAGGTAGTCCTCTTTCATCACTTCATAGAGAGCTTCACATGTTGAGAGGACAATTTAGGAGACTGTTGTGCTGCTGATGCAGTACTGAGACCCAGGGACTGAAAAGTTTCACCTTCAAAAGTAAAAGCATAGAAATATGAACAGATTCAGCATTTCACTGTGAGCTGAGTGTGTGTGTGTGTTCAGAGACCAACATCAGCCAAGCCAAGGATTTCTATGAGAAGTGGCAGCTTTACTAACTGCTGCAAATCAGATATTTGTCTATGTGAATGTGGGGAGTCGGATTTACACTCAGACCACTCAGAACCACTGGGTCAACTTTACCATGCGAACTATGAGTGAGGGAGTGAAAGTCAAGGAAGGAGAGAGGTGTTAATTCCTTCTTACAGGATTATACACCTGTAGCCAAAAATCATAATGTCACAGACAACTGTTCCCTCGCACTGATGGCCTTCCTTAAACCTGCCGTGTTCCTCTGTAATGAGTAGTACCAGTTCCTTTAAGCTGGCCCTGTCATGTCCCTGTTAAAACACCAAAACACCAAAAGTCTTTACATTTGCTGCTAACCCATAGTATTACATGACATTGGATATTATGTCAGCTTTAAGGTTTCTGCATCATAGATTCAAAGCATTCACAGGACGGTTGGGCGGCAAGGCTTTGTTATGCTGAATTTATGTACAAAACAGAGCACGTATTATGTAACCTCAGTATCAATATTGCAACAATATTGTAAGGATAAATAGTCAATAATGTGGATATAATGACTGAGTGTGTAAAGGCAAATAATAGAACAGTTAGGTCAGTCTGTAACACAGCCTTTAAAGCTGCAGCGAGAACGCGACAGTCGCAGCGGTTTTCTGTGTTTCTGTTTCTTCATCTTAATTCAATCAAACAGTTTAATGGAATGAAAACTGGAATTAAATTAATGAAACAAAAGAAACGTTCATCAGTTTGCTTGTGATGAGAAGATGAAATATTTTCTTTTTCCTCACTGAAGCGTGTTCACTCTGATTGTTTTTATGCAAATTATCTATCAAATGTGTTGACCAAGCAGTGTGTGTGTGTGTGTGTGTGTGTGTGAGTGTTTGGCCTCATTACTCCCTGACGGCTGACCTCCTGATAAATGTTTGTGATCAGCAGTTTATTAAAGTGAAAACACAATGAAATCAAACTGTTTGTGTAGTTCAACCAAAACTAAAGAACGAGAATAATCTCCAACATCCTTCATGTTCTTACAGATGATGCCTGCTTGATGTAGTTAAAGTGTTGCAGTAAAAGTAGTGGTTTGGTCCCTCTGACTGATATATTATTATATATGACATCATTAGATTATTAATACTGAAGCATCAGTGTTAGAGCAGCATGTTACTGTTGTAGCTGCTGGAGGTGGAGCTAGTTTACACTACTTTATATACAGTTAGCTAGTTTAGTCCACTGGTTCCCAACCTAGGGGTCAGGGTCCTCCAAAGGGTCAGCAGATAAATCTGAGGGGTCGTGAGATGATTAATGGGAGAGGAAAGAAGAAAAAACATTTCTGAAGGTCTTATCAGTCTGCAGCAGCTGCTCCTCTGAATCCTGCAGGTTGTTGTTATTCAAGATCAACCTGCTGAGATCTACTTTCTACTCACTGTTACTGTTTACAAGAGGAAAGGAGAAGAAACAACATTCTGACATCTTTGATTTTTGCTGAAATATTGGATCATTTGAACATTTATTGAAATGAAAGCATGTGAGAAGTTTAGAGGGAAAAATCACTATTTGGTGGAGCTGTTAACAACTCATAGACATGTGAAATGTGACCCCGACTACACACTGCTTTTTGTAAGACGTCAAAAGACAATAAGGTTGGTAACCACTGGTTTCATCTTTAACAATGTGTTGTATTTTAAAAGCTTGTTATATTATCCATTGTGTCAAATTTGCATCTGAAAAGTAACTAAAGCTGTCAAATAAATGTAGTGGAGTAGAAAGTACAATATTTCCCTCTGAAATGTAGAAAGTAGCATCACATGGAAATACTCAAGTAAAGTACAAGAACCTGAAAATAGGTAAAGGTACTTAGTTACTCTCCACCACTGAAGGCAAGAACACACACTAACATCTCCTCACATGCACACATTGACACGACTGTGTTCGATTAAGATCCATGTGGAGAAAAAAACCTGTGATGTTTGACGACTCTGAAGCAGCACAGTGACATCTGCAGGTCATGTGGTGTAAACACTGTATGTGTGATTTGATGGTAACATCTGATCTCAGGTCAGTGTGTGTCGTATAAAAAAGTGACGCCTCACTCGGAGTTTCTCTTCACAGTTTAATTTACTCATGCAGCTCTCATCACAACAGGAAGAAGGTTTACATTCACTACGGGAACAACACCAACAGATGCACCGTCGCCACGGTAACCCCTCTTCATATACCCACCTCCTTTTCGGCATGTTTTTTTTTTATATATAAAGAGTTCATGTCCTCCGTTTTTGTGCTTCAGTGCATCTGTGAGGACAGAAAAACAACAGACTGCTACAGACAAACGCTCCCAGAAACAGCTCAGCCAGCAGAGACACAGCCGCAGTGTTGTCTTCATCAATGATGTCATGTTGGGGCTGAATCTGCAAGGTTTATCCAGGACGGCATGATGGCAGGGTGGTGGATCTCCACCACAATGATTATATGATAGACCCTGAACATGGCGATGGCCACGTGTTGCTATGGCAACAGCTTGGAACCAACATGGCTGCAGCGGGTGTCTTGGTGGCTGAACTGTGTCAGAGTGCTACGATCACTGATGCTAACACTGCCAGGATACAAAAACCGTAAAAAATACAAAATGATCATGGTATCAAATGAAGTCCTTACAAATCAAATACAGTTAAAAATCATCAGAGGTCATCAGAGGTCACAATAGGGGGGCGTGAGGGGGGCGGAGTCTGATATTATGTTAGATAATCTGGCAGGCAGAGTCAAGTATTAGTTAAAATAATCTGGGAGGCGGAGTTCGATATTATTTATATTATTTTAGATCATCTGGGGGCAAAGTCAGATATTATTTCATACAATCAAGGAAGCTGAGACATTATTTTAGATAATCTGGAGGGCAGAGTCAGATATTGCTTTAGATAATCTAGGAATTGGGATGAAGGGATTGCTACCTGGCGGCTACCACTGGATTTATAAGCAGCATGTGAGGTTAACTGATGTTGTCATGGTTTTAGTTTGAAAGTTCAATTCTGTTTTTTTTTTTCATTCTGAAACAAAAAAGATTGAGCTCATGCTGACAGGACCAGACCTGCAGCCCGACTCAGTCAGTCCAGATTAAATCTGACCAATAGGAACACTCATCAGGATGAACACCACTCACGTTACTCTACCACAGACCGATGCTTTAAGGAACAGAGCGAGGAGTGACATGGAGTAATATGCTAGTACATTGTCAAAGTCCTTTAGTAAAATGCACTATAATGTGAAAAAAGACACAAAATGTTACTGACTGTGTTTCTGTTTGAATGATGACTACTGTGGAGTTACATGGATTTAATTTACAACATGAGCAGGATGGGTTCACTGGAAAAATGGAGCCAGCTGTTTATAAAGAACATCTGGGAACAAACAGTCAGTTCTGTGTTATGTTAAGTGATGTACCACTACTACTACTACTACTACTGCTCCCTCTGACGGAGGGAGCCGAGAGAGAACGAGAAGATGATGACGTGAAAACTGATGATTAGTTTTAAGATGAGATGAAATGTGAAGGGGTAGAGTACTTCAAATGACTGGTTTCAAATACCAGTGTTGTATCATTCAGTACTAGCTGAGTACTGCTGTTGCAGAGTTTAGTACTCGTCAGAGGTTTGAAGTACAGCTGTTGCAGGGTTCAGTAGTATTTGTAATACTGTTGTTTGAGGATTCAGTACCAGGTGGAAGGTTGTTCTTGAGGGTTTACTCCTAAAAAGAAGTACAGCTGTTTGAAGTTTATACTCTGAAGTACCAATATTCTAGCATTTACTATTAGCTTTAGGGGTTTATAAGTATCTGTAGTACCACTGTAACAGGGTTAATTAATTAATTAATTAGTAGTTGTAGAGAGTAGGACTTGTAGTGTCATTGTTGAAACATTCATTACTATTTGGAATACAAAAAAGTACAAAAAAGTATTGTGAACCAGTTTGAAGTTTTTTTACTGTTTGCAGGTCCTACAAATATCTGCAGTGATAATACCACGGCTGCAGAACTTTAGTGCTAATTAAAGTGTCGTTGTTGTAGGTTTCAGTTTTAGCTGGAGGGTTGTTTTAGGGTTTAATACTCTAGGATAGATCACTAGTTGGGTGTTTGCAGGACTCAGTACTAGTGAAGTAGTTGTACTTTTTTAAAGTAGTTGTAAACAACCTGTTGAGTGGTATTACCATTGTTGAAATATTTTTGTTCTAGTTGCATGATGGTAGTGCCATTGTTGTAGGGTTTGGTACTATTTGAAGTACTGTTGCATTAAGACCAAGTGCTAACTGTCAGGTTGTTGTAGGTGCAGTTTTAGTTGAAGTGCTGGTACTCTGAGTTGTACGCAGTCAGAGTAGCAGCTGGATGCTCGCTGTTGCTTTAAGATAAGGATGTAATGTTGGATCGTCCACCAGGTGGTGCCACAATCCTCTGAGCAGAGCGTCGCGGTATGTGGTCGTCAATCTGAGCTCCTGCAGAGAAGAAGAAGAAGAAGTGATCAGTGTATTGATCCGATTATTGGAGTACTGCAGATTAACGTGTGTCCTTCATATCTGCTCACTACCTGCCAGGGTGAATCCTGATTGGTGCAGGTTTCGGGGACCGGTTAGGGTTTTGGGACAGGGGGTCCCCCTGGTGGTTGGAGTGGGTGGGACCGATTTAGTCATACTGATGACATCATGAACCGGACCATCATAGTTACCGCGGGGGACACCACGAGCCTCGGCCATCTGAGCAGAACAATAAAAAGCACAAAACAAAGTGAGGTTGCTGACAGGCTGATAAATCAATTAACTGATCGATCTGTTCATCAACCAGACAGGAAATCAGTCAAGTAGTTAAGTTTTAGTTTGTTTAATTAGATAAATGTTTAATCAGGACTTTAATCAGTTAGTCTCAGTTTCAGTTCACTTGTCAGTTTGTCGGCCTCCTGATTATCTCACTGGTTATTGATCCTCTGCTAGACAACCAGCTGGTTAACCATGTCGACTGGGTGGTCACGTGTTAAACCGGAAGGTTATTTGTTTAACATACACTTCTGTGCAAAAGTTTTAGGCACCTGTATGTTTAGATTCTCATCCATAATGCAACAGCATCAGGGAGGCGTCTGATCATCTGCAGCAATGACAACGAGCCCAAACATCCAGCCAGAGTCATAAAGAACTATCTTCAGCTACAAGAAGAACAAGGAGTGAGATGGTTTCTGATCTCAACATCACGGAGTCAGTCTGGGATTAACATGAAGAGACAGAAGCAGCCGAGACGCCGAAATCCACAGAAGCACTGCAGCAACTTCTCCAAGATGCAGGAACAAGCGACCGAGTACCTGAAAGACTGTGTGCAGGTGAACCGAGGAGAAGTGCTGCTGTTTTAAAGGCAAAGCTTCTCACAGCAACATCGTGATTAGATTTCTGCTGTTTACTGAACTTTGGATCAAGTTAACTGATCAATTAAAAACTGTTCATGACATCATGTTTAGAAGCATCCTCACTATGTTTGGTGGGTTACCTGGCTGACAGGTTGTTGATAGGTTACCTTGCTGCGAGCTCTGATCCTCCTGTAGACCGCGTCGGGGAAAGCCTTCCGGGGGACAAAACGTCCTGAACCTTCCATCACGTTGAGTTTTCCGTCCTCCAGAACGACTCGACCGCCGCTGATCACCACCGACGCCACGCCGCGAAACTCTAACCCCTCCAGGATGTTCAGCTCCACTGTCTGCACAGAGACAGGACAGGAGGAGGTGATCAATGATCATCAGTGATGGTGGTGATTGATGATGAATGCTGATTATGGATGATGATTGGATGCAGCCCTCGCCCTCGTTACCAGGTTGTGAGTTTCTCCAGAAACAGTTCGAGTCTCTTTTGGGTTCCAGACGACGATGTCAGCGTCCGAACCAACAGCGATCCGTCCTGAACACACAAACACACAGTTCTACTGACTTCTACTTTTACACTGATTTCACTGCAGAATTCTGAGTTTAACTTCATATTCACTCATTTGATTAAAGCATTTTTACATGACGTTACACTTTAGTTTCTGTCTCATCTGATCTAAAAAAGGATCAAAGTCCACCTGTTGTCTTCTTGTGTGTTATTATATGAGGGTCAGTAACTGTGTCTTTATCTCCACCGTGTAACTCTGATGACTGATGTGATACCTTTGCGAGGGTAAATGTTGAAGAGTTTTGCAGCATTGGTGCTTGTTACTGCAACAAACTCATTTTCATCCATCTTCCCTGTAGACTGCAAAGAAAATTAAAGATAGATGTAAGGTGACATAAGCCAGGTCTCACATGTAAAATTCATCCTGTTCTCTAATACTTGTTTAGACAGCGTACATCCTCAGAGCCCCAACTCAGATAAAGGAAAAGCTTTGAGGAGGATCAACAGGACAATGGAAGATGTTTTGTGATGCATGTCTTGCCATTATTTTGTTTTCAGAGAGTTGACATGCAGAAAGTTATCTCACCACAGCTCTGTCCCAGACCACCGACATCCTCTCCTCGATCCCGTTGGTCCCCTCTGGGATCAGAGTGAAGTCATCTTTACCGACGGCTTTCTGAGCCGTGGAGAAGCTGGCCTGGGCGCTGGACGTCACCTGGAGGTCTCCGCTGGAAGAAAAACACACAACACACCTGTCAGGGTCACATGGTACAAGTGGAATCGTACTCACCATGGTAACAGAGGCGGAGCCATGCTCACCATGCTAACATAGAGGTCAGGTACTGTGGAGTTGAAGGGTCAGGGTTGAGGGGTGGGCTCATGACGAAGGCAGCAGCTGTGGCCCAGTCTTTGGACCAATAGTGAGAGCCGTCAGTGGCCAGACTGGCTGTGATTGGCTCCCCGTACACCACCATACCTGAAGACAGAGACAGGCAGATGTGAAACCTACAGCACTTCCACCAGTACGTAGTGGAGGAGTCTGAATGCACCAATGATCCTGGGAGCTGTGTTGTTGGGGTCAACAGCTCATTATTACCTCTATTTTAAAGTCTTTACACTGGTTACCTGTTCGTTTTTGTACTGGTTTTATTTTTCTTATTGGTTTATGAGGTACTACATGTCCTCTCTCCAGACTACCTCTCTGAAATGCTTCTGATTTATGATCCAGGAAGGCCCCTCAGATAACGCCGGCTCTTCTCTTGTAGCTGTTCCACAAAGCAGAACAAAAACCTGAAGCTGCTTCCAGCCGTCACGCTCCGAGCTGCTGGAACAGCTGCAGAGGATCTGAGGAAGCTGAAGGAATAGATATTTTTAAACATAGACTAGAGACCCATCTGTGTCGTCTGGCTTTTATGTAGTACCTCATTTATTTATTATCATTGTTTTATTTGTTTTATTCCATTTTAAAGTTTTGTTATAATCTACTTATTTTGTTTTATCATTTGTATTATTTTTTATTATTAATGTTTCCTTATCTTACCCACTCATGTTTTATTGTTGTGTTCAATTAACACTTTTAAAGTAACTTTTTCTTTTCTTCTTTCTTTCATTAGTCTCTAAATGCATCCTTTAATCCATCCTGTATATTAGTCAGTTACTTGTAAAGCACTGTGAAGTGTATTTGACTTGTATGAAAGGTCTCATATAAATAAAGTTAGATTGATCAATTGAAGGCAAACTGGTCCCAGTTAAGGTTTCAGCCAAACACTGATTCCTAACTGGAGGTGATGAGGACGAGAACATCAGATTGTTTCAGTAATCAATGAAGATGTCTTAACTTGCTCTGTGAACAGACTGAGCAACGTGTTGCTGGTTTCAAAAACTGCTCGTCCTGGATCTAACCCTGCTCTCATTGGTCAAATTCAATGCTGACGTCCTTCTTTCTGTTTCCCCTCCAGTCGGCAGTCAACATGGATGAAGAGAGACAAACAGATCTGGATCAGAGCAGAATCCGGTCCAGATCTCTGGGTGTTATTCCTCCACACACACTCAGCACTGCAAGATCACTCGTAGTATATCTGGATAATGTTTTGCACTCCATCTGCTAAAGTTCACTCACTGCTTTATGTTATAAAGAGGTGTGAGAGTGACTCCAAAACCTTTATGAAACAGCAACTTTGTGAGAGAACTACCTCACACAGATTAGGGAGACCCTGAGGATGACAGTCCAAGATGCAAAAACTAGTTCTGGAGAGCTGAAGCGTCACCTCTCTGGTGGGATAGGAGGTGGAGTTGGTGGAATTAACTGGTACAGCTGGATCTTCTGTTCCTGAGTTGTGATTTAAAGCACCAGATAAATGTGGGGAAACTCAATAGGCCTCTGCTTGGGTTCGGGTTCGGGTTAGTGAGGGAGTATCTAGCCTTCCTAGAGTCTCTGGGTGGAGTCCTGATTTCCAAATTTACATTCTCACAGACTGAATCATAAAAACAACACAGTCTAAACTGAAATCCCCTCTAATCTGGATTAAACGGCTTTGAGGAGGAACAGAGGGATGACGTCACCTTTCTTCCTGGCTTTGGCGATGACATCAGCGGCAGATTTGCTCATCACCTTGGTGATGTAGATCGGGCAGTTGGCCTGTTTGGCGATGGTGATGGCTCGATACACCGCCTCCGTCTCCACCTGAGATACAACATGGCAACACACGTACATCATCAGCAGGACACGTCTACCGGCTGCCGCTAACGCCACCTGGTGGACGTTAATATGGATGTACTCTATGTTTAAGTGTTTTTACCTCTTCAGGGTGAGACAGAACGTGTCCTTCAGGTCCTGTGATGCCGTGACTGAGAAGCTTCTTTTGCTCCTGAAACACAATCCAGTTTAAACCAGTTTAAAGTCAGAGTAATCAAAAATAATCTTCAAATGATTAATTAACATTGTTTATGTGTAAAAGAGAGGAATAAGAGCTCCTGTCTAATTGGTTAGGATGTATTACCTCATCAATGATGTCACCGTTCTCAGCGTGGACCTGGGCGATGGCTCCAAGGTCGCGGAGGACGCTGAACGCCTCGTAGAGCTGAAACCATGAAAACATCTCAGCAACAACAACAACAACAACAACAGAAATAATGCTAATACAGTAAATAATGCTAATACAGTAAATAATGCTAATCCAGTGATAACAGTGGTTCCACCTGAGAGTCGGAGCTCTGGTATCTGTCTTTGTAGGCCATAAAAAACAGGAAGGAGTTCACACCTGAAACACAAATACTGTTATTAATACACAGCAGAGTTACAGCAGCTTTCATTAAGTGACTGTGGTGACGTATCTTTGATTTGACAAACACGTCTCAGCACTGACGTGTCTTCATGTTGTCATGTGTTTGTGTTTGTGTCGGCATGTATGGACTGAGGTTTGAATCTCATGATTTGACTCTAAACAGATTCTTTATTCAGTACGCAGTGATGCTAATTTCAGGATGTGCCTCAGTCCGCTGTGCACTAAGAATGTAATGTAAACGCACCCAGGCAGACCTAAAGCTAACCTTTATTCACGCTAAACTCACACAAATAAAAACCTTTTAGTATTTTTCAGTTGTCAGTGATTTCAACAAGTTTTGTTTCATAACAAATAAAAATTCTGTCACATAAACAAAATCTGCAGGTTTTGGCTATCTGCCTTTTTATTTCTCGGAAACTTGTCAATTAAAAAAAATGAACAATGATGCTTGACACAGTTTTGACTTGTTGTGTAGGATGACTGTCCATCAGCAGCAATATCCAGGTTCTTTGTAGAGAAGAGAAGAAGCTGATCTACATGTTCTGGAGTAAAACCGCTCCACTGTGCTGGTACTACACCCCCCTCCGCTCTCTCTCCAGGTAGCAATAAGCTAATTTGTCTAGCAGAGGGAAAGCTGTCTCATAGGAGCTCCAGCAGTGACGGGGGTCTTGTGAGAGGCAGTGGAGTTTCCTCCAGATATCTTCAGCTCAGCAGTGTTGGCAGATTTAGGGAAACCTCTGAGCTCAGTAAATGTTTCCTCCCAACAGGTCAACCAGTGCAGATGATCTTCTTTTAGAGGCAGGACCTTCTTCTTGTCCTCAGCCTGAACTGGTTTCACCTCTTTCTGCAGAAAAAGGCAAAGTTATACTCTATCTTATAAGCAAGGTTCCCTTAGCCCAAGATAAAATAAGACATGCATGCACAAAGGCACCTTTATACTGAAGTGACATTTTGTAACATTATGACATGAACTACACTGTATCTGTATCATTATTTAAACATACTAATGTAGAGTATAATGTCATAACATCTATTATTAAAGAGTTGGCTAATTACCTGCTGCAGCCTCTGCAATCACTTCACCAGCTGTTCTTCTTTATGAAGGAAAGGCAGTGTGCAGAAGCTCTGTGGAGAACGCTCTTCTCATGCATCTCTTTGAAGGATCTTTGTGGATTTGATCGGATTTGGTTTGATTTCATGGAAAACTGGTTCTCAACATCAGCAAAACCTGCTTCTGTGTGGTGAAGCAGATGAACATTGACAGTGTAGGCGTAGAGTCCTGCAACATGATGATGGTTGTGTCTTTCACTGGCTTGAGTGCTTTAGCTATTTCTTCATCATTGGAGATGTTCATTTCGCTGAGTGTGCAGATGTTGCTTGAACCTCCACATTTTCTCACCTGGAGAGCAACAGAAACAGCAGACTGCTGCTCTAGAAATCCTTCAACCGTTTCACACAAACTGTTCAATCTTGTAGCGACAACGATTTTCTTCTGTTTCTCCTGCGGGGCATGACGATGATTCAAGCAGCCGTGACACCGAATTTAGCTTCAGAGTTGCTGTGCAGTAAAGGTGATTATATGTGTAAAAGATGTTTGTTAAGTTTTCCAGTTGCACAGCAGCTTTATCTGTAACCATCATCACATCCGCGATCGTTAGCTTCCATTCGTCCGCTACAGAGTGAAACGTTGCGTTCATGGCTACGCAGCTTACGTGCATCACTGTGGTTTGTAAAACATGAGACTCGAGCTGCCGGACGAATGATTGAGTTGTCAATGCATCACAGGTAAGTTATTGTGGTGGCTGCGTCAAGGCTTCCCTGACTGTTACCTTTGTCTCTTGGTAACGCCGCCCAGTGGCGTGATGGTATGTCAGACCTTGTCCGTGTATCTAAAGCCTTCATTGTTGACTACGCTGTAGCAGTGCAGGTGTTTTGTGGTGAAACAGGTGATGGGTCTAGTTTATTCTCTTGCCTCTTCACTCCAGGCTGGGAGTTCAGTCCGGTGGTGCAGTGTGCGTTGATTGGCTGCTGGTCCTTGTTCCATTTCTTTTAATTCTGGGTGATAGGATGATATATTCTGGGTGTATGATGTGAGCCCCGGGCAGTCCTTGCATACCGAGCTCCTTCTTCCTCAGCATATTGTAAAATCCAAAGTGCACTCAGACACGTCCCTTCAGTGAAAATGACACTGGCTGCTCCATTTTCAATCAGCCACCGACTCAGAGACCTAACATTAGCAGCAAATGACTCACCAGTAGCCACAGAGCTCACTGCATCTGTGTTTTATGGAAATGAAGCCTGGAGTCAAAACTGCCAGCAGCAAGAAGAACATTTAAATTATACTGAAGAGAAAGAAAGCTTTTAAAATCATTTTTAGAAGTTGTTTTAGAATCACAGAAGATAAAAACATGATTCTTCTGTGAATCAATTTTTCCACCATCGCTGAAGTGACTGTGTTGACGTGTTTGTGTTGACGTGTTTGTGTTGACGTGTTCGTGTGTTGACGTGTTTGTGTTGACGTGTTTGTGTTGACGTGTTCGTGTGTTGACGTGTCTGTGTGTTGACGTGTTTATGTTGACGTGTCTGTGTTGACGTGTTTATGTTGACGTGTCTGTGTGTTGACGTGTTTGTGTTGACATGTCTGTGTGTTGACGTGTTCGTGTGTTGACGTGTTTGTGTTGACGTGTTTGTGTTGACGTGTTCGTGTGTTGACGTGTCTGTGTGTTGACGTGTTTATGTTGACGTGTCTGTGTGTTGACGTGTTTGTGTGTTGACATGTCTGTGTGTTGACGTGTCTGTGTTGACGTGTTGTGTTGACGTGTCAGTGTGTTGACGTGTTTATGTTGACGTGTCTGTGTTGACGTGTGTGTGTTGACGTGTTTGTGTTGACATGTGTTGACGTGTCTGTGTGTTGACGTGTTTGTGTGTTGACATGTCTGTGTGTTGACGTGTTGTGTTGACGGTTTGTGTTGACATGTGTTGACGTGTCTGTGTGTTGACGTGTCTGTGTTGACGTGTTGTGTTGACGTGTTGTGTTGACGTGTTTGTGTTGACATGCGTTGACGTGTTGTGTTCAGGCGTGTGGGTGTAAACCACCTCTGTCTTTGATGAGGGTCTCCAGCTCTTCGTACAGTCCGTCGTGCCAGCGAGTGATGTCCAGGTGTAGAGAGAAGTCGCAGCACGCCCTCTGATCCGCTGCGTCCCTCCACTGCTCAAACGCCGACAGTAAACTGATTCCGGGCTCCGCCAACACGTGGTCGACTGTGAACACAAACAACAGTTTCATTATTACCACTGTGCTTCCCTGGTGAGATCCTGATTGATCAGTATTGACAGTTTATTGGTAATAATCTGACTGATCATGGTGGTTCCTCCGGCCAGAGCGGCTCTGGTTCCCTGGTAGAAGTCGTCGGCGGGGTTCAGGCCTTTCTGCGGGGCGTGCAGGTTGGTGTTGGCGTCGATTCCTCCGGGGATGACCAGCTGACCGTACGCGTCCACCGTCTTCACGCCGGCGGGGACGATCAGGTTCTCGCCGATCTGTCTGTTCAGGACACACAGCAGGAAGGTTGATGATGTCAGACAGGATCAGCTGGGACTGAACGATGGATCCTAACATCATCGATTTCTCTGTCAGCAGTAACTGTTCTCAGCTGGAGGGAATTCATGTTCACTCTGGGAAACTGTCTGATTTATAACTTTTAGATGCTTTGGTGCAAAAAAGTGCTGAGTCAAAAGCAGCTGGTCTTGTTTCTACTCTCATCCAAAACACACCATGTAATGAACTTGAATTCTCAAATGGCAATAATGCTCATTCATTATTTTATTTTTATTTATTTGTTGGTTTATTTACAAGGTACAGTGCACATTAATAAACATTATAAATGCTGTAAATGCAGCAGAGTTAGCCAAGAGAATCTTTTTCATCTGTAGTCCCTGAACAGATGTTACAGATTCACCCTCAGAAGAGAATCTGAGTGTGAGTTCGTGTAACTAGTTTGTAATTCGACATCAGATGAGGTCATGAAACGCCAGCAGGAGACTCTCCATGACAGCAGGAAGCGCCGCAGCGTGCTGAGATAAAGCTGCACACTGATTCCTATCTGTAGAGAAACTGTCATGTTGTTTTATGAGGAAAAAAAAAGAGAAAATCAAACTATTTGTTTCCTCCACTGAGATATGAAAATATTAATTAGCAGCAGTGTTTCATAAACTGACCAACCGTGCAGCTGTTATTAAATGTTGTGAATATTACAGTGTAAAAGACAAAACGGCTTCATTTTAATGGAAAACAGGTGAAACAACAAACTGCATCATTTCATCTGACAAACAAGATGATTAATTTAAAGTAAATTATCACAATTTCAATCACTAATCATTAACATTGATCAGAAGATATTTTCCTTAAAATTGACAAAATGAAATAATGTAAATATAAATATGAATACTTGATGGTTCCATCCTCGACGTAGACGTCAGCGTAGAACGACTGGTCGTCATTGACGATCTTTCCTCCTTTGATGATCAGCCGGTCACCCTGGACGCAGACAGAGAGCATGCTGGGTAACAGCAGGAAGTCATAACAGCTGGTTACAGATCTGAATCTCTGATGAACAAATGTGTTTTGATGAATGTTTGTTTGTTATTTGAGAGTCATCTATGTTTCATTTTATGATGTAAACACATATTTGTGATAATGATCCTTTAATTTGGACTTTTTCTTGTTACAGCCGACGTCTGAACGGACACACTGATGATGTTTTATGGACATTAATCTGACGCCTGTTCACAGCTGAAATGATCGACATTAATCTGGATTATAACTCTGCTGCAGATTTGAAATGTTCTTTTTTTTTTCATCATCACGTCTTTTTCTGTTTTAAACTCCTTACACTGGTGTCCGTATTGATCTTTAAACTCCTGCAGGTGCTGATAGTTTATGAAGATGCTGGAAGTGTCGATGTCTTTAAAACCTTTTCAGCCTGATTTTGATTCACATGATTTAGAGAAATTATTTAAATTTTTATGTTATTTTTCCCTCTTTCTTTTTATTATTATTAAATCTATTTTATTTTATTACATTTTCATGTTGATTTTTTCTGATGTTTGATGATTTGCTGTCTTATCATCAGCTCCTCACCTGCAGCATTAAACTGTATGAAGATGCTGTACTAATAAAGTTTTATTGATTGTCTGAAGGCGCTGGGATCCTCCAGGAGGAGCAGGAGGGCGTTGCCAGGGTGAAGCATGTCTGGGTTTCCTTACAGTCTGATGCCACCGTTACCCGCCAATGGATGACTGATTGATTGATTGATTAATGCTGAAGTCATATTTGTGATATTTGATTTCAGCTATAAATCTATTTTTTCCGTTTTTTTCTGATAAAATCTGTTAATCTCTTTATGTTGTTATGAATGAATCATCATTACATTAAAAATCTCTGCAGCTTCACTCCAGTTCGCCTCCCTGAAACCAAATCGAGCCGAGCCGAACTGAGCCGAACTGAGCCGGTCAGCCTCTGTGATTGACAGGTGGAGCTGCAGCATCCTGCCTCCCGGCCCGGTTATCCCGGCTCGGCCCCGTTATCCCGGCTCAGCCCGGTTATCCCGGCCCGGCTCTGCTCGGTTGAACCTACCGCGGGTCTCGCGTTGCTCTTCTTGGGCTGGAACGACATGCTGCTGCAGCTGATCGGCTCTGATCGATCTGTGATCGGCTGATTGATCCGGACACACAGACTGCTATTGTTGCTCCCGTCCGCACTGACGACACGCCGCCGACAACACGCACACAGCTTCCGGTTTGGGGCTTCAAAATAAAGCGTCTTACGCGAACATCACTTTCAATTTGCTGAATTTTTTTTTATTTGTCTCTAATTGTCAGTGAAATACTGATCAGTCAATACATTTCCAATCAGTTCACAGAGCAGGAATACAGTAATGTACACAGATAACTCGATTCAACCAATTTTGTTTCTGAAGGAGAAAATTGAACCATAAACTCTAATAATGTTTATACTGTCTCTGTGTTATATGTGATCAGAACTACATCACAGAGATTATTGTGAATCAAAGCGTCATGTTTCATCACAAGGATTCAGACAGAAACTCCAATAAATTACACTGCACATGCTGTGGTCTCTTATTTTGAAAGGAGATCCCCGGATGTATTTGGTGTGCTGGGCGCTGATTGGCTGTGAGGATCCGAGAGCAGAGCGCTGCTGAGGGTGATGATGAAGATTATTAATTTATTTCTTGTTTAAACTTCAAGTTACAGTCCTGGAAAGTACTCAGGTACTGTACAGTTTAGAGGTTCTTGTACTTTACTTTTTTATTTCCATGTGATGCTACTTTCTACATTTCAGAGGGAAATATTGTACTTTCTACTCCACTACATTTATTTGACAGCTTTAGTTACTTTTCAGATCAGCTACAACAGTAACATGCACACAGCAGCTTCACTCCTGAATCCTGCAGCTTGTTTCCACTCAGATCCAGCTCTCTCAGATGGGAGGGGTTGGACTTCAGAGCTGAGGCCAGAGAAGCACAGCTGATCTCTGACAAACTGCAGTCACCAAATGTCAATAAAGAATAAATTATGCAGATAAAATGTAATTTATAGTCCAGCTATGTCCTCATCAGTGAGCTTTTCTCTAAAATGAGCAGTGACTTTGTTCAAGTTGTAATGGAGTATTTTTATGTTGCTGTTATGGTGCTTTTACTGCAGTAAATGATCTAAGTACTTCTTCCACCTCTGTGGGAAAGTAAAAGTACACAAGTGTCATCAGCTATTATGGGATGTATATATTCAGACTTTTATTATTGATGTATGTTGGGTTGTTTCTGAACTTGCAACTGTCAGATGAATGAAAAAAAATATTATTTAGTAAAATAATATTTAGTAATATAATATTGAGTAAAAGTAGAAACAGTGACTTTATTACTTTGAGTAAAAGAAAAGAATCAGTTCTTTAAATCAGGTTTATAAGTTTGATTTCACTATTTTTACCTTTTTGTGCTGTTGATTAGTTTTAATTTAGTTTTTCTTTATAATTTGTGAGACTCTGCTATATAAACCAATTTATTATTATTATTCCCTCTGTAAATGTATTAAATGTTTCTGTAAATGTCTCAGATTTTAAACAGAGGATGATGATGTGTGAGCAGCGATGCTTCCTCTGAAGTCTTTGTAGGACGCTGAGAAAGCAGGTCACATGTAAACATGACGAGGCATCACGTCTCTGATTAAACAAACGTGACGTTTAAGAAATCAGCTGCTTCACGACGTGTCTCATTTTCACACCACACCCAGCTCAACCAATCACAGGAGAGTATTCCACCTGATTCCAGGTCAGATTCTCTTGTTTCAGTGATGTTAGAGAAAAGAAAAGAACAGGGTTTTAAAAATAAGGAAATAAATGATTTGTGATAATAACTTAAAAACAATCTTCTTCATGTTTTCTCAACAGTTTAAGTTTTTAGAAAATTGTCACGACCTCAAAAGTTCAAGCATCTTTAAACATTAATAGAAGAAGAAGCTTCACTGACAACATATCGAAGTTTATCTGAAGATATTATTTAATTAATTAGTAAAATATCAGTGAATCTAACAGCCTGCCGGGACCAGAAACTGAAACTTTGTTTATTTCTGATTCAAACACATTTCAAAGTCATTAAATAAGTCATTTCTACCTCCCTCTTGCCGTAGTTTTCCCGGGCGTGTCCGGAGGGAAACACCACCGTCTGACCTCCTCCTCCTCCTCCTCTCGCTGCGTCGCCTCCAACATGGTCGTCGGTCCGAGTGCGATTGGCTCGTCGTCGCTGCGTCTGCGGGCTGAACGACTCGAAGTTCAGGGTTTTGTTCTCGAAAGCTCCTTCGACGCTGCAGAACATCCCTCCATATTTCATCCGAGGCCGCGGGGAGTCGGAGCCCAGCCTGGACAGCAGGGAGGCGCAGTCATCCTCCTGTGAACACTTCTTCTCAGACATCCTGCAGATACCAACAAGAGAGGTCCTGCAGAGACAATGACAGAAGAAGAAGAGGAGGAGGAGGATGGGTTGGCTGAAGAGCTCAGGCGATAAATGAGGAGGAGGAGGAGGAGGAAGGGAAAAAGGAGGCCAGGGAGGAGGGGAGCTTGGAGTCAGGCTGAGGAGAGTAAATGATCTGCTGTTGGGAAGAAAAAGAAGTGGAGATGAAGCCACGAGTTTAACCAATGAGATTCTCCGGAGAGGTCATAGGTTTGAAGCCTCTTTTAGAACAAACAGAAAATAAAAGTCTTGCTACTTTAGATGAAGGTAGACGGTTCCCAAACGGTGGTTCTGGACCCTCGCAGGGCTCACAGCATGAATCAGACGAGTCTCTAAATCTCCTTGTGAATTAATCGTTTCTCTAAAACCAGGAACAAAGTGGAGGGAAAATTACTTTCTGGTTGAATTTAAATGTCAACTATGAAACTTGAAACTGAAGCTTTATATTCAACAGACTGAGAACAAACATGAAACATCGGCTCGGTGTGTCCAGGCTTCACTCACTCATCACAAACAGTGAAGTTCTTTGACACTGTGATGAAGTGTTTACTGCGTTGTTGTTGTTGTGTTTCTTCATTTTTTTCCCCAGCAGACATTTTGACTCGTTGAACATCGAATATTAAAACATTTTATGTTCAGGTGTAAAAACAGCCACATAGAGTTCAACCATCTCACGGAGGAAGGGAGCGTGTTTGTTAATCAAAGCATACGTCTGCTGAATTTCTATATTTCTCTTCTTGTTTGGATCCAAAATCAACAATGAACTGATCCACTAACAAATGTTGTAGTATAAATTTATTAAATTGTATTTATCCTTTATTTAGCCAGGAAGGTCTCATTGAAATTACAGAATCTCTTCTTCCAGGGAATCCTGGTCAAGATGGCAGCATGAGGAGTTTCACATAAAAAAACAAACTTCACAAATTTCACATGACAGAACAACAATACAGGAGTGAAAGAAGAGAAACATGGTGGCCATACCATCAATATGCAGAACACAGTCTAGGTTATATAAAACAGCAACATGTTTCCTTCAGGGCAGTTTGTAAAAGACCTTTAAAGAAGGGATTGCTTCTAAGAAAACAGTATTCTGCAGTTTATTCCATGCCCAGGGTGCATAAAAGGAGAAAACAGTTTTACTGAACTCTGACTGCACCCTGGGCACATTTAAAAGAATCTGATTAGTAGATCTAATGCTGTAGTTGCTGGTAGGATACAAAGCAGGAGATATACAGTAAGTAGGTAGTTTACCCAACAATATCTGGACAATAAATAGCAACATGTGTATTTTTTCTGCTCTGGTATAGAGAGGACCGTCCTAAAGACATCACAGCGAGCTCAGAGTTTCAGCTCCAACGGCTACGAGGACACAAAAAGGGGGAGACGGGTTGGCTTTTTAACTGTCTGACTTTGTAGACTGAATGGACACACACACACACACACACACATACATACAGGTCAGTGCTCATTACTGTTGATTCCGAAGCTCTGAAGGCACTGCCGTCTGAACTGGATTTCTTTGCCTGTCAGATTAAATTTATCTAAACACACACACACACACACACACATACACACGCACACATACACACAGTCAGTGGACCGTAACATATCTTCATGTTAACATGAATCTCAGGAGGTTCAGCTCCTCTGGCCGAAGGTTCGTTTGTTTTGGTCCATATCTGTGGATGAGCTGTTGCGTTTTGGTTCAGTTTGGTTTCACACAGCAAAATTTAAACTGAACCAAAATATATCAACAAAAAACCATGTGAGAGCTGTCACTCTGTTCACTCTGTCAGAAATATTGTGGAGAAAGGAGAGTTTGTTTTTCAGAAATGGCAGATAGGCTACAACATCTGTAAAGGACTTGATTTTCTCATCTTTGTAAAACAGAAAATAAAACTAATGTATGAACGGTAGCATTCAGGAATATGAAGGTGTCCTGGTTCCATACAGGAGGGTGGATTAGTAATTGGTGTTTGAACATATTTTCTTTCAGCAATAAAGTCTACTGATGTTATGGTTAAAATAAACAGCATCTCTGTCTCTCCTCGCCTCTGTGGTGCTTAAAGTTGAACAGCAGCAGCTACTTTTCAACTGTTTACTTATTATTCCTAAATATATAGAATCTAAATCACTTGCTCTCTGTCATGTGTGTCTGTCAGTTTTTCCATCTCTGTAAGGTCTCCGTCACCCTGTCTCGTGTCTCCGTCTCTGATGTGATCTGTTTTTCCTAAATAATGAACATGAGCAGAAGGAAAACTGCAGCCTTCATCCTTCTGCTTCAGACTGCTGAGGAGAAAAGACAGAAACAAATGAAATGCATATGCAAACATGAATTTCATGTCAATTCAAATAAATATGTTTTACATATTTTATAGTAATATTTCAACCACACCGATGGACTCAATCACAAAACACAAACACAGTTTTGTCATCAGTCTCCTTTCCACCATTTTTAATCACATTGAAGTGCCGACTCTTCAGATGTTCACTGAGATCAGACTCACAGCGGGATAGAAAAATATCATCTGGAATAATAAAAGTACAACTGCAGCATCCAGTTTTTAAAACATACTCAGTTTGTGTTCTGAACGCTGCAGGACCAATGGAGGATAATTCTCACAGAGAAAACATGTTTAAACAGATGGTAAAGATAATCACAGTTAAAAAAGTTAAAAAATAAAATCAACCAAACTGGAAAGTGAAACGTTAAACCTGACATGAAATAAAACTTTAAAAATTTTACCTGGTAAGCAAAACAATAAAACATGAACATGATTTTACAATTGATTAATTCAACTACAAAACATTGATATCATTTTATTGAAAGATTTTCTTTTCAAACTGTCAATTTAATTTCATTATCAACTGATTATCTTTCATAGCAGAAAAAAGATGCATATTCTCATATAATAGTAATAAATTATGAATGTGTTCTTTATTGTTCTGTGAAATTATCCTCCATAATTCAGTCCAGTCTAAGAAGAACTGACGTTGTACTTTCTTCCATCAGTTTGAACCTCACCACCTGTAATCTGGATCACCTGGACCTGGTTTCACTTCCCATCATGTCCGCTCTCGGCTGAATGACGACATGACCTGCAGCAGCTTTAATTACCAAGTTTCACTTCTTTCAAACTTCATGCTTCATGATGTTGTTTTCTTTTTAAAAGTTCAGTTGTTTTCTCGCAGCTCTGACCTCCAGCATACCTCCTGTGGTCATGAAGAAGAGTTTCCTTCATCAGTTTTTGGTCCTGTGATGTGATGAAGGTTATCTGCTGTAACCTTAGTTCTATAAGTGAGCTGAAAGGCTCTTCAGTGTTAAACCACTCTCTACTCTGCAGGGGGAACAGCCAATCAGAACAAAGTTTACTTCATCTGAACTTAAATCAGGACAGGTGAGAACAGATTCTGTTTGTCAACTGTGTTTCTATGGTGATCCAACTGTGTGTAACTTAGCAACCACTTTATGAACTTCTACAGCATTTCATCAAGTTCTGACTCACTGCAGCTTCATTAACCCACAAATCGGTTAGTTACCTTTAATTGACACAATTAACTACTTTAACTCTGAAGTCAACTGGCAAAGATAACTGTGGCTATCCAGCTATCTCAGCTAGCAATGTATGAAGTCAGCTAGCTTAGCTAGCTTTAATAGAAGTTCAGCTAGCTGAGCTAACTGTATGAAGTCCAGCACCACTTTTGTCCAGCTGGCTGAGGCCAGCACGTGTTTGTTAGCTGCATATCAGTTACTGACAAAGAACGTTCTGGCAAACATTAGCTAACACTAAGGTAGTTAGCATGTTGCCGGTGATGGTTTCACTCTTCTAAAACACGTTTTTCTGTTGCCATGGAAACAATCCATCGCTCCGTCTCTGAATCAACACAGTGGCATTCTGGGAGGGTGTGACAGTGTAGTTCCAGAGTCAGCTGACAGCTGGGCTCTGCTCTGATTGGCTGATAGCAGCCAGAGGCAGGTGAGTAGGGCAGTGAAGCCAACATGCCTCAGTCAGGTGCTGCTGGTTCCAAAACCTGAAGCCCTCTGAATCCTTCTGTCTCTTCGGCTGATCCAGACTGAGCTGACCCTACTGAGTGTTCAGCTGCTGGACTCTGCAGGCCTGCAGACACTAAAGCAGAGAGAGCACATTTCTACCCTGATGTCACATACAATCTTAAAATATGAATGGCATAAATTTATTTAGATCCATAGAAAATTAACTCTGACCAACAGTAAATTTATGTATAATGTATATTACCCTGTGTACCTGGGTAAACCCTGTATATCTAGGTAAACCCAATATATTTGGGTTAACCATGTGTACCTGTGTAAACTCTGTATACTTTGGTAAAAAAAAAAAAAAACTTTGTAGCAGGGGAACCCTGTATCCTTGGGTAAACCCTGTGCACTTGGGCTAACCCTGTATGTCTATTTATACTCTGTGTACTTGAGTAAACCTTGTATACTGAGGTAAGCCTTGTATATTTGAGTTAACCCTGTGAAACTGGGTAAACACTGTATACTTAGGTAAGTGCCTTGTACCTGGGAAACCCTGTGTACTTGAGTAAACCCTGTGTATGTGGGGAAATCTTGTATATCTGGGCCTACCCTGTACATCTGGGTATTTGTCTATGTACCTGGGTAAACCCTGGGTACTTGTGTAAAATCTGTATGTTTGGGTAAACCCTGTGAAACTGGGTAAACCCTGCATATTTGCAGTATTCTTGCAGCTGACGGTGTTGCTGTGTGACTCACCAGCTGCTGTTAGGACCAGAGGATGAAGGCCAAAGAGAAGAATAGAAACAGAAATAGAAACTGAAAGAAAAAGAAGCAAACAGCTGAGTTAGTAAAAGTTACATGAAGCAGTTTTTTTTAATGTTTCCACAGTAATGGAATGAACTGTTGAAAGCTTGAGTAACTTTATATGAATATTTTATCCAAAAGAAGCCTTAATTCTGTTTCTATAGGTTCATACCTTCTCCTCCAGTTCTTTGATCTGACGTTTCTGTGCTTCTATGAATTCCTCCAGGTCCTTGTTTCTCTGAAACATACAAGCATCATGCTGATGATACACCTGTTATTTACAGGTGAACCTCTTGTTATGTTTACTTGTGGTTTACAGGTGAATCTGTTATTAGCTTACCAGTTGTTACCAGACAGTTCTTACCAGTCTGTTGTGTAAGGTGCACCTGTCTTGCTTACCTGCTGTGTTAGATGCAGTAGTTCCATCCTCTCTCGAAGGATCTGGGCATCCCTCTCTCTCAGCTCACACATCACGGTTCTTTTCCATTGGTCCATGGCTCTCCTAAGCCCCTCCCTCTCTTCCTCTGTCAGTGTTTCAGTCAGACGAGCCTCCTCAATCTTTAATCCCGCCATCCTGGAGTCTTCCTCTTGCTGCAGAGCCTCAAACAACATGGCTTCAAGCTCCAGGATCCTCTGCATCACAGACAGACATTTGATTCAATTGTCTTTAGTTAGACTTCTCTGTAACAGAGTTAGTGTTTCAGGAAGTTTAAGGAGCATGTTCAGAAAAGATCTTGGTTCACTCACTTTCTGTCCAGCTAGTTTTCATGTTTTAGTTTGTCGTCTGTTGAAAAAGTGTTTGTACCTGTGCAGCTGTCACACTGACCTTATGAGCCTGATCCATCGATTGCTTCCTGTAGTCCAGCTCCTCATCCAGATAACCCTTCTGTTTACTGAACAGATCCTACAAAACAATAACAACACTCACAGAGGTCACAGAGGTGAGGTGTCCCTCTTTCTCACCCCAGCATATAAACACCTAATCTGCAAACAGAAACCACCTGTAAAAACAGTTCAGACATGAGGAGGCCACCTCAGCACTGCAGGACTACTTTGATATCACAGATTGAAATATGTGCACCGAGGATGCAGAACTGGAAGAGCACCTCAATAACAACAACTTCTGGTGCGTCAGGAAGGGGATAAGGACAATCACTGGCTACAAGGACAGTTACACAGTCTGAATTTCCAGCAGTGACATCTTCCAGACAGACTGAACCAATTCTTTGCTCGCTTTAACCATCAGAATGGAGAGGACAACACCCATCCTGCACGACCAGGGGAGGACTAGACCATTCAACTACATCAATACTAGGTCAGATCCATCCTGTGCAAAGAGGCTGTACTCGTCTGCGGACGAGTAATGAAGACCCATGCAACCCAAATAGTAGAAGTATTCACAAACATCTTCAACATCTCGCTTGAGCAAGCTGTAGTTCCCACTGCCTTAAGTGAGCCACCATTGTCCCGCTGTCCAAGAAGGCAGCAGTGAATTGTCCGGATGACTATTGCACATGTGCACATTGCACATTGTTTCAAGAGACTGATTCTCTGCCACATCAAGGCTGTTACTTATCAGACCAACAGCTCTTCACAAAGCCCTTACACATCTAGAACTGCAGAACACATAAGCAAGAATGCTGTTTGTTGATTTTAGTTCATCATTTAATACAATAATCCCCCACAAACTGATCCAAAAACAGAGTGACCTGGGCTTAGATAGTTTACTGTGCTCATGGATAACTGACTCTCTAAGCAACAGACCCCAAAATGTCAAGATTGGATGTCACACATCCTCAACTCTGATCCTGAACACAGGAGGACAGCAAGCGTATGTCCTCAGCCCCCTCCTCTACTCCCTCTTTACACATGGCTGTTCCCCCATTCACCCCTCTAACACCATTGTCAAATTTGCAGATGACACCACCACAGTAAGACTGATAACAAACAACAATGAAACAGCCTACAGGGAGGAGATTCCACTAATCCCATTCTGTTTTCAGAAGTTCGATTGGTATTCAAGATAATTCACAATGCTGCTGCTCCACCATTGAAGAGCTTTTTTCAGCTCCGCTCCAAGCAAATGAGCAGAACCTCTAAACTCAGGCTTACACATCCCTCTGCGGCAGACCGCCTTTGTATAATCTGCTTTTTCATTTACGGCCATCAAACATTGGAAAATGCTTCCAGCTGAGCTTAAAACTTGCACAGACTTTCATTCTGTTTCCCATGGTGCAAAGAAATGGATACTGAGCAACCAGTCATGTCAACATTAACGTTACAGCAATTCAGATTTTAAATGGTGATGAATTGTAACTCTACAGTTGTACTGGATGAATGTGCTGGTATTTATATGCTGATGTGTTTTTAGATTTGTCTGTAGATGTGTTAGTGTGATAGAGACTGTGTAATGGTGTTGCATGTAATTGTTCTGGGACTGCAGATGGATAATAACAATAATAATAATAATAATAGCTGAGTGGTGTTCCCATAACAACTTGGACTTCGACATCACAAAAACTAGGGAGATGATAATAGACTTCAGTAGATCAAGGCAAGAGGAGGAGAGAGTGTGTGGAGATCTTCAAAGTCCTGGGAGTCTACATCACCGCTGACCTCACATGGATTGTAAATGTTTCTCACCAGGTGAAGAAGAACCAGCAGAGACTATAATTCCTGTGGTACAGAAGCTGTACAAGGGAAGACCAGAGGGATCTGTAACAGGTGGTGAAGGTGGCTCAGCGTATCATTGGGACTACACTTCCACCTCTAAAGGACATTTATACTGCCTCACTACAAAAGAAAGCCAGCGGTATCATAAAAGACCCAAACCTGCCTTGGACACTGTCTGTTCGCCCCCTTCTCCTCTGGAAGAGGATATGAGACAATCAAAAGCAGAATGAACAAACTAAAAAACAGCTTTTTTCCAAGAGCTGGCACCTCTGTTTGCCCTCCACCACCAAAGACTGAAAAAGACACATAGTCATTATACTCACTGCACACTTTACAGACCCATATGCTGTTACTTTACCACTTCTGTAACATTTAGGTCACTTATTTATATTTGCTTTTATTTATTGAACTTATGCTGCACTTCACTAAAAAGCTGCTAAAGAGATTTAATTTTTTTCTGAGCACAATGACTATAAAGATCTAATCTAATTTAAGTTCATGCATCTTTCTGCTTCATTTACTACCATTTCTCAGGAGTTGCTATCTAACAAAGGCATAACATTCCCCAAAATAATCATTTAGATAATACTTTTTTTACCTTCTCACTCGCAATGTCCAACATCTTCTGCTGCAGAGCGGACTTTGTCACTTCAATGGACTCCAACCACTGCTCAGAGACAGACAGGTGGACAAAAGGGAGACAGTTAAACAAACCATATGTAACATGTTAATCAGTGAGCTTTATAGCTGCTGGTAGGTTTTACCTTTGGACAGAACCTGGCTAGCTGTATCTCCTCATTCCCTGTCTTTATGCTAAGCTAAGCCATTCCATTAATATAACAAGTGAATATTTCTAATGTTTTCCAGTGTGAAAGCAACCAAAAACTGTGAGAAAGAAAGAGAGTGATGAGTGAAGCTTCCATCAAAACTGTGTGTGTTACCTTCTCTGCCAGAGTGAGCACCGTCCTGGCATGGATCACCACCACCTGCTCCTCATTGGACAGATTCTGCAGTAAAACATGCAAAAAAAAAGCACATCAACAAAATGAAAACAACATGTCTATGGAGATTATTCCCTGTCTTTATTCAAGAGCGTAGTATATAAATTTGAGAGCAAACTTTAAAAGCAAGCAGAAACTTAGCGAGCATGCAGAAGAAACCTGAGTGCGAGGAGAAGAGTTTAAGTTTGAGTGTGAGCAACATTGTATCCGAGTGTGAGCACACAGTTTGAGCACAAGCGGAGGTTGTTTGAGTGCGAGGGGAGGGTTTTGAGGGACAAATTACAAAATTTGAATGTAAAATCAATAAAGTTTGCTCTCAAATTTATATACTACGCTCTTGAATAAAGATAGAGAATAATCTCCATACATGTCAGCTTCACATTTACAACTGTTAACAGCAGTTTGTTAATAATCAGAGTCAACGTGTTAAACTAACAAACACATCAACATGTTAACATGATGCATTTCATGAATGTCACACGAGTGTTTCAGCAAAATGTAAACACATCAAATCATAATGAAAGCATGAAGGTCTGTTAAAATCATTGGAGGGTTAAATCTGAACACAGTCGTCACAAACTGGATCACAGTTACTCTAACAGACACATACATGTACAAAATAAATGCAACATACACTTACGGCGTTATCTCCCAGAATGTCTAACTTCTTCATCAGCTCACTGATCACAATGTCCTGTTCAAAATAACGATAATTAACTCAGTTTGATGTGCAAATCAAACAGCTGTACTCAGGTGTGCTCAGGTGTTCTCAGGTGCACTCACAGTGACTCCCTCCGCCTCACAGTAGATCTGCAGAGGACTGAGGCCTTCTGGGAAATGGATTTGTTGGAAGTTAATGGCCGGCGAGCGGCGCTCCCTCTCCTGGACAGTAAACAGGATTGCCATGGAAACAGAGAGACAGCACGTCAGTCAGTCTGCTTGTCTGAATTCTGTGGTTGAACGTCTGACTCACTGTTTTCACCTCCAGCTCTAAGATTCGGAACTCCAGCAGCTCGTTCTGGTCTCTGACGTCCTGGATGTCGTTCTGCAGCCGCAGTTCTTCACCTTCCATGTGCCTCACCTGCAACATATCAACCACTTTTAGGCCTTCAAATCCCATGATCCTCTCTGTCTTCACCAACCTGGAGCAAACATGGTGCACTTATATCTGGATTCATGCTGTTGTACATGTGTGAAAATTAAAGATACTATAAGATCTGGAGATGTCTGAGCTACAGACGGCAGAACATTTATCAGTGAGAACAGACTCCACCTTCTCCACCAACTGCTGGTTCCTCTGATACAACAGATGCTTCTCCTCCACCCACTTCACATCCTGAGAGACAGACAGAGAGAGAGGGAGACTGTGTCAGCAGTCAACAACTGGGAAGTATTCTCAGACCTCTAACAGACCTGTTCTATGATCTATGTTCTATGATCTATGTTCTATATGTTCCATGTTCTACGTCAGAGGTGTCCCGTCATGTACCACAGAGAGCCAACAGTCTGCATGTTTTGACTCCAGCTGATCAGCTGAGCAGGTGATGTCACTGCAGAGCTCCATCCTGTTATCAAAGATGACATAGGGCGTCCTGCACCTGCTGCTGTGAGATAATCAGCTGACAGATAATCACACCTGACCTCCATGTGACCTGGTGACTCGCCCTCACCTCTACATAACAAGCAGCAGGACACATGCGGGCTGACGTCTCCGCCCGGCTGTGTGTGTACGTGTGTTAAAATGGAGCGCAGGTCTATCAGCTGATCACAGGAGATGCTGTTGTTTGTTTGTCTCGTTGTGGCACATGATTGGCCTCCTGGTTCTACACTCTACGGTTTGTTCTACCTCTGTCTCGTTCTCATTGGTTCTCTGCTCTTCTGATCAGCATGAAGACACCCAGGAGTCTTCCCTGGAACCAATCAGAATGCAGACAATGATCTCACCTTGTCTAAAGACCAATTGTGTTGTTTGTTTCTGTTTATGTTGAGCTTTCGTATCTGGTAGACTTCTTCCTCCGCTCATCACCTCTGTGTCAGCCATCACTCCGTCTTTTACATTTCATTTTTGTTTTATTGTGTTTGTGTGCATGTATGTGTGCGTGTTACCAGTCCTTGTTGTTTCAGCGCCGACTCCAGATCTGCAACTCTGCTTTCATATTGACTGATTTCAGTCAGCAGCTGCTCTCTGGTCTGAAACACACAGAGCAGAACCATCGGCCTGTTAGCGCCTTGCTTCACTACAGGAAGCAGAACCATCGGCCTGTTAGCGCCTTGCTTCACTACAGGAAGCAGAACCATCGGCCTGTTAGTGCCTTGCTCACCTTGATCTCCTTCTCAGCGTCGTAGTTCCCTCCACTCGTCTCCGCCAGCAGAGCATATGCTCGCTGCAGCGCCTGATACTCTTGAGTCAGCTGACGGTAGCGAAGCTCCGCCTCCTCACGGACGCACACCTGCAATACAAAGCCGGTCAGTGGTCAGGTGTGTACAGTTCAGCAGAAAAAAAGAAAGTAATAAAGTAAGATTTTGATCCTTTGTTTTCCTAACAACAGCTCATCAGCTGTAACTATTACTGACACAGTTTAGTTTTGCCACAGTGGAAAAGGAAATCAGGCTTTGTGTTTCCTGCAAGACGCCAGGACACCTGCTGACTGCTGATTTATGGTCGATCAGAACTGGTTCTTATGACGTGCTGTCCGACCACGTTGGAGATCAGTTGTGTTTATAGTTGTTTCAAAGGGCTTCGCTCAAAGGCGACTATCACAGAGAGGGGAGGGGGAGACGCAATACCGTTTAAATATGGAGGAGGTGCATATTTTAATAATAATGACAGCAACTATGTTACATAACCAAGGTTACTTGAGCACAGTACAGATAAATGTAAGAGTAAGTGGATTATAACATCCTGTACTGAATGTTTGGGGATGAATATATGAACCGTTGAACCCTGAGTGTGCTGATTCTGCTGTGGTTTATAAACCAGAATGTTTCAGTTCAGCATCATCGAACCTCTGTACGTACCTCCTCTGGTTCAGTGTCAGGGGTTCGGTCGGTGTGAAAGGACAAAGACGATCCATCGGAGTCCATCGACGCTTCTTCATCGTAGCCATAAAATGTCTCTATGACCTGCACACACACACACACACCGTGTTTTATGTAATTCAGCTGACCCTCCAGAAGGCACAGGACACAGATATAGATGGACAGTCTCACCCTGCAGGCTCTGAAGGTTCGTTTCCTCCTCACAGATTCTTGCCGTCTGTATCTCAGTATCATGTCTCTTTCCTGAAGGACACAAACACAACACGTCTGTGTTCCGCTTCAACAGCTGATCCTCAGATATGTATCAAGGCTTTCTGACGTGAGAGGAAGTCTCTCTGATGTGACATGTGTTGGATTTCAAACCAGCAAACTGTAGCTTCAGGAAAACACATTTTAACTCATCATCGCAGTAACAGCTGTAGTAGTACTTGCAGTAGAACAAGTAGTACTACTCAATACTTACTATAACATTCTTTACATAACCAGCTGTCTCCAGAGCCTGGAAAAGATTTCATTTAAAATGTATTAGTAGTAACAGTAGTATCAGTAGTAGAAGCCGTACTATTAGTATTAGTAGTATTAGTATTATTAGTAGCATTAGTATCAGTAGTATTAGTAAAAGTACCTTTGACAGGTCGTCTATGATGTGTTGTTGCTCCAGAACTTGAAGTCGTAAAAACTCCATCTCTCTGTCCTCCTGGCTGTAACCATGGTAACTGCTGGAGTGGCTGCGGTCCAGGTCATTCAGTGAGCTGGGTCTCCTCTGTGAACCATAGCAAACATGGCTGTTACCGTGGTAACTGGTGGCTGTGGTCAGTAAACATGTTAAGACTGTTTTGTAGGACAGAGTACTACAAATCCAAAATGAGTTCTTGTTTGTGCATCTGACCTGACTGTGAAGTTTAACTGGTTTAACTGGGACAGAACCAGCACACTGTGTTTGTTTGTGTATTGTCGGGTACAGGAGTACAGGGTCAGGGGTTACCATAGTTACCATCTCCAGGTTCTCCTGAGTGACAAAGCGAAGCTTGTTGTCGAGGCGACGCAGTGAGAGGGCCAACTCTTCATTCTTCCTGCTCAGACGTTTGTTTTTGTCCAGAAGAGGAAGAAACTGACTCTCTGCCTCCCTCAGCCTCTTCAGCTACAGAAAACACACCAAAATACGGAAGATTTATAAAACAGAGAAAACAGACAAAGACAACATGAAGTGCAGGAATCCATGTTACCAGCTCATTGCGTTCTTCAGACAGCAGAGCGTTTCGATCCTCCAGCTTCCTGACCACTGCGCTGAGCTCAGCGATTTTCAACTGAAACCTCCGAGTGTCCCGTTCGTCCTGAGACTGCACACACACACACACACACACACACACACACACACACACACACACACACACAAACACATGAAATCATATTACATCATGCAGGTTTATACAGAGTAAAGTGTGAGGAGGAGACCAAACTTCACATTATAGACATAATGATTGAAAGAATTATATAGTTTATATATTAGAGCTGCAATGAATAGTTGATTAATCAATTAGTTGTCAAATATCATTTTTTAAAGAAAAAATTCTTGACAGTGACAGTAAATCTTTGCGTTGTTGACAAAACAAGTTATTTGAAGACGCCGTCATTTTATGGGCCAAACAACTAATCAGTTCATCCGGAAAATTTTTGACAGATTAATCGATAACAAAATTAACAGAATAGGTGCAGCTCCATCATATATAAGCGTGGTCACATGACATGACTTTTCAAACTGCTGATTATTGTGCTGCAGTTTTATGAGAATGTGACAGAATTAGCTTTTATATCGTTGACAACAGGCTGAGCAGAGTGAGAGAGGAAACACACAAACACACATTCTGCTAGTGATGAAGGAGGGAGGATGAAAGAGACAAAGAAAAAAACATCAAAAGGACAGCTTTTAGAAAACTCATCGTATTTATGACTCAGATGCTTTAAATGCTGTTTAAATGCTGAAACTCTCAATTATGACACCTGGAAAATAAAAAAAACACCTGGTCACATGACCCATCTCTGACTGAAAGAGCGACAAGGTCTAGTCAACAGTGCGCAAAGGATTGTGGGAAGACTACTAAGGTAAAGGTATGAGGTGAACAGGAACATGCAGCTTATTCAAGCAGGAAGAGGCGGAGCTTACAATGTGAGGAGCATTGTTAGGGGTGGAGTTAGGGGCATGGCTGGGGTGGTTTAGCCCCGCCCTCTGCGCATCTCTCAGGGCTGCGATTTGCTGCTCGGCAGCCTGAGTCTGCAGCTGCAGGCGGTGGGCGTGGCCAGCCTGAAGCCCCAGGGCTTTATCCAATACACTGACAGCTCTGTCCTTCAGCTTTATCTCATCCATCTGCACACAGGTAGACCGACAGGTAAGGGGCGGGGTTAGTCAGTCAAGCAGGTAGACAGACAGGTAAGGAGCAGGGTTAGTCAGATATACGGGTAGACAGACAGGAAAGAAGTGGGGTTAGGCAGATAGACAGGAAGACAGACAGGTAAGGGGCGGGGTTAAACCTTCTTTTTGTTTACAAACACTGAGCCAGTTTTAGTTTTTGTCTAAAAATGTAATAAATCTATAATGTTCTGCAGGTGCGTTTTAGAACTGATTAAAGAACATCCAGGTGAGACTCTGTCTACCTGTGTGAGCTCAGCATTGAATCAGTCTGTCAGGTTTGTGTGTATGGTGGGTGGATAGTTTAAGGATTACCAGGAGAAGGAGAAGGAGAAGGAGCAGTCCAACCTTACATGTGTGGAGTTTTGAATGAGACTGATTGAGACCGCAGAGAGATCAGTGGCGTTGTTAAGGCGAGTAAATATATATACATTTGAACTTTTCAAACTGTGTGATACACAAATCACCCTCATGTATGCCGCCTGGTTACTATCAGACATGGACATCGCCAGCATTTCTAAGATGCTTGTTTTCATGTCGACTCTGTGGTGATGTTGTAAGATGTTGTTCAGATTTAGGCTACTTTGTATGTTTAATGTATTATTTGACGGTGACGGTGTACATGTCCTCTTTTCTCATGTAAACATCACATGACAGTCTCCTTTGGTAGGAAATTGTGGCACTATCCACTCGCCATAGACCTGAACATCCTGCTGCTGAGATCAGGCCTGCAGGATTTCATGGAAACAAGCTCATCTGTGTGACTTCTTCCCCTCAGTGTGATTGAATTAAATGCTTGTAATTATTGAAACACAAATTAATTATTACTTGTTGTATTTTTTAAGAAAGCAACAGCTGCTTTTTTATTTTTCTCAACAACTTGAGTGAAAGTGAACTGAAGTGAGACGCTTCAGTTTGGTGTGTGAGGCTGATTGTGTGTGTGTGTCGTATCAGTCTGTGTTTGACTCTCACAGTCTCACAGCTGTGTGTGTTGTATTGTTCCAGTCTGTGGAGCTCAGCCAGTCTTTGTTCTTTCATCCATTCGTGTTAATAATCATCTGTTCATTCATTCATTCATCAGAGTTCATCAGTTTGTAGGAAGTCCACTGTCATTTTCATCTTTATTAGCTAACTTACTTGTTTTTGTATAGTTTGTTTGGATCATCATGTTCTTAAAGCCAAATCCACAATCTGCTGCTCTACAACCCAAACATGAACAGATGTGTGCGTTAACAGTCACATGTATGTTAATGGTCACGTGTGTGTGTGTCAGTGTGTGTCAGTGTGTTAACTCGTACCAGTCGGCGGATCTCCCTCTCACAGTCTCTCTTGGTTCTGTTCAGCTCCTCCTGGTGTTGGTGATGAGCTGATCGTAGTTCAGCTGCTCTGGCCTGGCTGGCCTGCTGAGCTGATGCCAGAGCCTCGTCTGCGCCCCTCTTTGCTCCTCGCAGCTCCTGAACCTCCTGCTGGAGGCGACAACGCTCCGCTTCCCAGCTCCTCCTTGTGTCCTCCACCTCCACCATCAGGGCGCTCCTCACCTGAGGAACCAGACACAAACGGTTAGATATTCATCTAGGGGGGAGAACACAAACACTGTCTGATGCACTATCAATTAATCTGATCAATTAACGAGCAGCTGCAGTATTATGATAATTATGGTCTAAGGAAACAGGACAAATTTATAACATGCAATATAATAACAAATAATAACTTGAAATCAGATTCTACCTCCTGTACCAATAATACAACCTTCTGTAGCCAACTGAGTGATAGATAGACAAAAATAAATGTTCTAACCTATTTATTCTAAATTTACTGCACAAATCTTTTAGACAACTGATTTTCCCATTTTCATATCCTCGTTCTCCTTTTCCTTCAACTTGTTTCTCGTGTTGATTTTCTTCACTTCAGCATTGATATTCTCCTCTTGTCTCTAAACACACTGTTTTCCTCATGTGATCAGAGCTGATAGTGTATATTTGGGTCTATTTGGATCCACTCAGGTGTTGGACATATTGACCATACAGACCAGAGACCCCTGGCAGTAAAAGGAGACTTGACTCAATTAGATGAAGTAAAATTTGGCTCCCTGGTTGGGTCTCACTTCCTAAGTGTGGACAAGTGAAGACCTCTAACCAGGACCCCCTCCTGGAATCGGGCCTGGATCAGAGTTCTCTGTAGACAACTTAATGGCCAGTCCTTCATTCATTGTACATTTAAATTTTGTTGTATGGTAGGTCTTTTTATCCAAAGCGATTTACAAGCAAGGCGAAACAATCAAGTATTAGAGGATAGAGAGTCAGAAAGAGCCGTGGTACAAATTCTCAACTAGTTGACCAGGTACAGGTGCTCTGCAGAGGTTTAATGGTGCATACTGGGAGTCCAGCCAGGAGTTAGTTGCACTAGTCCAGTCAGGACTAGCACAGGTACCACCAAATCCTCCTGATGTTGTACAAAGTGAATCCTCATGACCAGCAGACTGCTGCAATGTGGCGCTGCACTAATGACGGGTGGGCCTTGAGTTGACACCAGGATACAATAACTGGTTCTATGAGGAACATCACCTGTCTGATGTGGAAGGGACCAAAGTGTGAGACACCAGCTCTGGAACCAAACCTTTGGATCAGGAGTGGAAAGTGTCACAGTTGGTTGTTAATGTTCATGTGATGGAGACACCTGGAGGTGGGGGATAGGGAAGAACGGCCGGTCTGATCTGATCTTGGGTTGCATTGCACTGGTACTGGATCACCTAAGGTGGATGATTGACTTTGTACTCATATCATCAGATCTAGAGCTGTTTGTCTTAGAGACTCAAGTATAGAGCAGTTGAACAAAAACAGGGAGAAGTAGAAAGACCCTGGAAAGGGGCAAGAAGTCTGACTGTCAGAGTGTTCAAAGGCAACTGCTGGCAGCAACCAAAGAACCCACTGCAGAAGACCCCTGAAGCGACAGACATGTACTGGGGGGCCAGAGGCAGTAACACACACCTCAGATACAGGGGGACTAATGTGGGGTCATGGATGGGAGTTTGTTGGTCCAGTCTACATGTGTTTTGTGGACTTGGAGAAGCTTTATGATCCCCGTAGTATCCTGCTGGGTGTATTGCAGGAGTATGAAGTACTAGAATCATTACTACAAGTCAGTCAGTCGAGTCTAGTGAGAGCTTTGCTTGTAGCCTTGGTACCCTCTTATGTATGTCGATGGCAGGTGAAGGTAAAACGGAGCTGAGATACACTGACAGATCGGTGCCACGTCTGCAGGAAAGACGACTCTGTACCAGACTGTTGGTGTGAAGAGGGAGCGATGCGTCATGACTGCAGCTCAAGCAGTAGAAAGTTTCTCAGGCTAAAGTGGTTCAACTTCTGTTCAGGATCCTCCCCAACAACTTTCTGTAGAGATATTCTGGACAAACCTAGAAAAGACCCGGACACTGTGGAGGGATTATAGATCCCATCAGGTCTGGGAACACCTTGAGATCCTCCACGATGAGGCTTCTGAGAAGGACATAATGGCTACTTTTGCTTAAACGGCTGCCACTAAAACCTGGACCTGGATTAACAGGGTGATCTATGGTTTTGAGAAAGGAGACGAGGAGGATTTCCCTCTCACCTGAGAAGGCAGATAGATAGACAGGTAAACATGCAGACAGACAGGTGTGAGTCAGATGGGTCACCTTGTCGGCGGATCCGTCCCGCAATGTTAGCACCAGTCCGTTCAGACGCTGAATCTCTCCATCTTTGATTTTGATGACTCTCATTAACTCCATCTCATGTTGCCGTAGTAACGTTTCCCTGGTAACAGCAAGCTCTTTCTGCTTCTCCTCGTGAAGTTTGGTTTTCAGTTCCGTCACGGCAACCGTTGCCCGGTGATGCTCCGCCCTCAGTTCCTGACTCTTCTCTCTCTCCAGACGACTCACCTGAAGACAGAAAGACGAGCAGTTATGGTAGTTCGACAGTAGTCGTGGTACTACAGAAGTCGCAGTATTATTAGTACTCTTTACCTTGTTCTTCTCATGTTGTAGTTCTATCTGGATGTCCGTCAGTTTGGCTCTCAGCTCTTCATTGGCTGCTTGAAGGGTTGCCATGGCATCAGGTCGCTCCCCCTTCCCCCGCCCCCCTGCTGCTCGCTTTGACATCACCACCTCCACCTGCAGGCTCCGCCCCCCCAATGAGCTGTCTGTCAATCTGAAGTTTGACTACATGTGGACCTGTCGACACACAGATACATTTTCTACATTTACATAATAATCTATTCCATATAAGTATGAATACATCTGCATTGTTTTGATTATCAGTCACTTTCTGATCAGCCACAGTATAAATCCAGCCTGGAACAGAACCTTTATGTTGTTTCATATGTTTAAACAACGGTGAGAGTTTCCTGAAAAAAAAACAATCAGAAACTATTGTTATTTCTATATTTATGTTTTCCCATAAATCCTAGAGGTTTGTGTGCTGGAGGGGTGGCAGTGAGTTCAGACATGTCTGTAATAACAGCAGAACAGATAAAAGTCTTTACTCAGCTCAGATTACAGCTGTAAACAGCGACAATGACTGAAAGCACAGAGGTTTATGGATGTGGAGAAAACCAAGTTACCATGATGTAAGTACCCGAGTTGCTGTTGTAGTTCTTTTAATGGGATCTGTAGTTTTTTCTTTAGTTTAACTTTGTTAAATTCAAAAGGGTTTAAATGTCTGGCAGCAGCTGCTTCAGTGGACCTGAGTGAAGAAAACTCCGGGAACACATTTCATTTTTTCACAAAGAGCGAAATAAGAAATACTGAATAAGAATGAAGCTAGACAGGAAGTGATGTCATGACTTCGGCTTTCAATATTTTTCTGTGATTTTTCTGATGTTCATAATGTCTCGCAGCACAATTTAGTTTCTATTTCAGACATTTTCTTTTTATCTGACCTCTACTCATCCATCCATCCATTATGAATATATTAATAATAGATTGTTTCCCATGTTCATTATTCACAAAGATACAAAGATCT